>JANRMT010062842.1:10363875-10472949 GCA_026402145.1 Polypterus bichir lapradei | reverse complement strand
TGTCTATGAACTTAATTTAAAGTGTAGGTTTACACTGTGCTTTGTTTCCGAAGTAGCAGAACTCATGAATATGGTTGTATATATCACTCGCTCGCTTCTTATTGTTTCGCTGCCTTCTCAATTATATAATGCATGTTTTCTTCAGCGCTTTTTGGGGCTCTTCCTGGTTTTCTACGTACTGCGTGATTACGTGGGAGGCGTGATGATGTCAAACTCCGCCCCCACGGGTTTCAAGCTCATCTCCATTACAGTAAATGGAGAAAAACAGCTTCCAGTTATGACCATTACGCATAGAATTTCGAAATGAAACCTGCCCAACTTTTGTAAGGAAGCTGTAAGGAATAAGCCTGCCAAATTTCAGCCTTCTACCTACATGGGAAGTTGGAGAATTAGTGATGAGTCAGTGAGTGAGTGAGTGAGTGAGTGAGTGAGTGAGTGAGTGAGTGAGTGAGTGAGGGCTTTGCCGTTTATTAGTATAGATACCATGGAAAATTAGAAAATTGTGATTATGCTGACTAAGTTGAAAACCATAAACAGCTTAGTGATATTTTAGATTACTGAGGTGAGTTTACTATTTATTTAATTTTTGCACAACAGCGTCACCTGCTGGGAGATGAGGGGCAGTGCCCCACTTGCACTAAATGCAGCGATGCCGATGTTCACTTTTGATCCACAAACTTTGTTTCAAGCATTATTGTGAAAATGAACATCAAAATGAAGAGTTGGGAATGATTTGTCTTGAAATCCTGGTACCTAAGGGTTGCATATTTGGGACAGCCAGACAGTCTCTCTGAACTTGTCTTGTTTATTTAAAGGGTCTAGAATGTACCTCAGATCTGTCAAAACTTATTTCATGATTCAGTATTTGTTCATGGGGCAGATGGTGATATGGTATTGATATACATACGTAAATGGGTGCCCTTTTTTATAAATACAAAGCATTAGATTTATAGGCACTCCCTTCCACTTCTGAGTTTTTCACATGCTTTACATTTTTTGAACATCTTTTCGATGCAGTTATCTTTTACATCTACTACATAGTTTCTATTTTATGTCATTTGTGAAGACCCTTGGCCCATGTGACTGATGCAACATGTATAATTACTATGCTATCTAGGAAATAAAAATTCAGTGCATCATTGACTTCATTCTTGATTTACTCCACTAAATACATTCAAAATGGTACATTTTTGATATTTCATAAATTAATCACATTCAATTGAAACTTTTCAAAATATCTGCTACTTATGGGTACCAACATTACATGTACCTTCTGACTCCATCTTGGTTCCAAAGGACTGCATGCCAGTCTTCACTTACTTTTTGTATATTAAAAATATTTTTCTATTGTATGCACTTATTTATTTTTCAACCCCTGCTAGTGACAATGGCACAAACTGCTTAGATCACTTATTTCCAGATAGCTGTGCATACTGGGTCGAAATTCACTGTAAACTGTGAGACACTGCCACAGCCAGGAAATCACTCATAGTTGCCATGTCTTAAGGTGCACATGAGTTTCTTTATTTTCTGTGTTTTGTCTTCACTGTAATTCACTTGTTTATTAAGAATTCTTATATTAAACAGAATTCAATTAAACAAGTGTCTCAAAAAATAAGGAAAATCATTACTTAAATTATTGCCATTTTCAATCGTATCTATGCCTATCATTAAGTTTTTGGTTTTAATTAAAGATCATGAAATAAAAAAAAAAAAAAAACAGAAAAAAAGACTTGAGAGACCGAGGGGGCCCAATCTCTCTAGTTCTTTTTGTTGATTTTCCCAGAAAAGTTTAGAAAAGGTTGGAAGAAATTTCAAACTAAAAACAATGATAACAGGTGCAAAGAGAATATCAAATGAAATGAGGTGTCCCATAAATCAAACATGAAAAACTGAAGATGTTCAGGTCATCGAAGACTAAAATTAAGCCCACCTGATCCAGGTGCAGCTATTGCAGGACATCTGAGGGTATGAATGCTAATGCAGGTAATTTACTTAGAATTTGAAAGAGCTGGTATTGGGCTTTTGCCAGTAGACTCTGGGACAACAGTATAGGTAACTCTCATGCCTGTTGGCCTGTTTGAAATTAAGATTGGTTGAAACTCTCAGCATATTGTCCAGTTTTTCAGACAGTGTCAATTGTTCTGGTAAGAACTACTGTACCAGGAGAAAGGCCCATAAACGAGCACAGTACACTGTTCAAAATATATGAAGCATGGACACTTTGTGATGTATTTCTGGCTGCAGGCCATCTTTTGAAGCAAAGTATTATGTTGTAAGAACTTAGGAACTTTTGAACTTAGAAAATTTCAGTTGTTCAGTTTCAGCCTTGCCTT
Source organism: Polypterus bichir lapradei (assembly GCA_026402145.1). Classification (NCBI taxonomy): domain Eukaryota; kingdom Metazoa; phylum Chordata; class Cladistia; order Polypteriformes; family Polypteridae; genus Polypterus; species Polypterus bichir. Next base: position 10,470,613 of record JANRMT010062842.1, on the reverse strand, counting down.
GTTTGTGCAGAGTTATATATTATGAAAGTTTGTGGAGTGAGAGATGGGAATATCTCCATATGTAACTAAATAATCAAAACTGGCCAATATGCCAGGTAACCCTTCTAGTAAAGGTGTAATCAGTTTTTGATAGGTGAATTCCTCTTGAAGCAAAACAGGCCCTCAATCACAATTTAGTCCTGACATTTCAAATGCAGGGAAACATGCAATAGGAAGTGTAAGCCAATTCAATGGTGGAAAAATCTAAAAATCATGTAACCCTGAAAAAATTATTTACGAATAAAGAAGAATAAAATAAACTGCCCTGGACCAAAATTGAGATTGGATTGTAAAAATGTGGCTGTTAGCTGGGAAAATTTGAAAATGAAGCAATAAACTGAAGATTAGGATAAAAATCAGTTTAAACCATTTTACCAAGGAACTGCTGGAGGATTTGAATTTTTGGACTAAAGTGGTTTATGAGTCGAGATCTACTTTAAAGATTTGAAGTTCTGGACTAAGTTTTGTTTTTATTCTGTCAAGGTTAGCTTAAAAATTTAAAGTGTTACTCAAGTATTATGATTTTAAATAATAAGGTTATTTGATCCAAATGTTTCTTTTTAGATATTAAGTGAGAAGTTTATAATTAATAAAGGTACAAATAAACATTGGAAATAAGCAAATATTATTTGTGGAGTGATATCTTAATTTTGTGTAATGGATTGTTAAACATAAAAAGAAATGCTTCATTTTAAAAGAAGGTAAAGTCCCAGGAGGAGCAGAATTAGCAGGATCTGAACAACTTGGAGTAAAAAAATTCTGATATTAGCAGAAATAAATTAAAAAAAAAATCTTGAAAAGAGAGAGTAAGGTCTGAATGTGTGTCTTTGTTGCCAAACTGGTATAAGAATATTATTATTTTTTTCTTATCTTTTGTAGAAATCCTTTCTATTTTGTTATAGTGCTTTAATAAATAAGCTAATCTCTTTTAACTTTGAATGCCGATTCTTATCTTTTATCTGGTTTCAGAAGTTCAAATGTGTTTAGGGGAATTGTCACCTTTGTGTTTCATGGAAGAACAAAGCAGGTTTGGGGATGTCTGTGAGACAGTGGCCTGTATCTGGTAACCAGACCAGTTTCAACACCAGGCACCAGAGATCTGTAACTGCAGGGTGAACCTTAAGGGCTCTTAGGTCTCCATTGCCTCCACATCTCTCATTTCTTAGTCTGGAACAGAGAGACGGGTAACCTGGGTATCCCTGCAGGCCTGGATCTAGACATGAGTGATATCAATAATGATTTTCAAACTCCACTCTCTTTCATCAACGTGCATGTAAATTTTTTCTTTCTTTTTCTTTATACCGTAATTATAAAAAGCTTCAAAGACATGTGCAGTTATTCCACCGTGGAGAACTTTTAATTCATTTATAGTTTATTTACATTTCAGATGTTAAGGTGTAACATTAGGATTAATAAATAAATCCACTCCCTCATTGTATGGCACTAATAAAGTTATCAGTCCTTGGTGAAGAAAAATTTTGGGGCTAGCCATAATAATCTCCTTCATTACATCAACTCGGTATTCATTAGGACAATTCCCTCTAACGTCGTCTTAATTATCCACATGAATTGTGGCTGAGGTTGCAGTACCATGAGAAAAGAGAGATGTGCATAGACAGCATAAAACTGAATGTTCTGTTTACAGTAGGGCACAGTTTTTTTTTTTTTTTTAAATTTTATTAATTTTATTGTAATCATTCCATACAAATCAATCAATTTTTACAAAAAGTACAATTAAGTTAAGAACAAGTAATCCCTAATCCAGTAGCACTAGAGAGCAAGGTAAAAAAAAAAAAAATCTGGACAGAGTACTAGTTCATCACCGGGCACGCTGTGACGATGCGGGTTCCACTTCATGCTCCCATCTTGCTTCTGGGAGCTCTGAACCTGACACTGTTGGTAATGTCACTGATGAGCTGGACAGTGAGGCTCAACAGTGAAGCAAAAAGCCTAACAGTGTCCAAAGTGCAGTGCTTCAAATCTTCAAATAAATAATCCCATAAAAACAAGTGAACTGTGGAGGATAAAAACAAACACAATAAATAATTGCTTTAAAATCCAATGAGGTTAAAATAATGGCTGGAAGCCGTCCTTTTAAAAACAAAGCCCCGTGCCTTCTTTCTGCTGGTGACTCCCCTGCTTCTCCTGTCTCCTGTACCATGGGAGTCACCTTACATGCAGCTGGCCTTCTCTGTGTTGCTTTCTTCTGGTCTATTCACCTCGCCGATCCCTGGCTCTGGTGGGCTTCACCAGACCGTGACATGGGCTCCCCAGCGACCAGGGTGCTCACTTTCCAAGTCCCGACTCCCGCTGCCTTCTCTGCCTTATGCAGTGAGCCATCCTCCTTCCGGTCACTCCCGCTCTTCATTAATGCTCAGTGGGAGCGACCAATACCGACTGCTCCCAGAGTGCCGGCCAAGCACCCAGGCTCACTGCTCAGGTGCCAAACGTTCTATACACTGAGCGAGCATTCGCTCAATCACGTACTGGCTTTCTCCTCCCTGCTTCCTGCCTCCTGCCTTCTTCTTCTCCTGCAACCTCCTTTCTTCATTTTTTTTATCTCTTTCCTTTCTCTTCTTTAGCCGCCTCGCGCTTCTAAATATTTATCACGGGGACGTGGATCAGGTGTGGCAATTAGCAGCTCCCAGCATCAATTGCAGATGTGGACGACTCCTTACCTGTGCACTTAAGCGAGTACCGCCCGCATCATGAATTCACCCTGGAACCTGCTCTGGCCACACTACCACGCCCCTTCTCTAAGCCGTGAGTGCGGCGACTATTAATTCAAAAAGTGGCCTTTTTGACTTGAGCTACACCACACATGCTCACTCAAACTGGGATAACTTAGCACTGTAAAGTAACTTTACCAGCACATTTTTAGAATGTGTGAAAAAAAGAGTTCTTGTAAAAAAAACCCTTGGAGACACAGGGAAAAAATGTAAACTGACTGGCACTGCCAATTCCATCTGGTACACACTTTTCCTGAAATTTCCATTTTAACTGTGTAGTTAAAAAGGTATTATTATTCATGTTTCTCTTGCATGACAAGGTCCCTGTCTATAGATTTTAAGCCAGAGTCCTCAAGTTACCGTAGCAACAGTAACCACTGGAAGGCCTCCATTCATTCTGTTTTTGAATTTTCTAAATCTGTAAACTGTGTAACGTTCAGCAAATAGTAAAAGAAACGTCTTCTTAAATGATATTTCAATCAAGACAAAGTTAATGGTTTCTTTAAAATGAACATCTGTTGTGTGCACAAGCACTATAAACATACCGTACAATACTGACTTGTTGAATATCTGAGTCCTTTGTGTCCGCTTATTCAAAATCAATAGCTCATATTGTGTAGCTGTAAATTTATTTTTAAGTGTAAAAATTATATTGTAAAGCATTAACAAAAGAAGTGCACTTACTTTGAAGGTCTAGAAAAGTGTTGAAAATTCTCAGTGCTTTCTTTTTTTTTATTTTATTGATTTTATTAAAATCACACAACATTCCATACAAATAGATCAATTTATACAAAAATAGGATTGAAAACAAATCAACCCCCATCCCTGAGAATGAGATCATGGGCAACAGGGTAAAACTTAAAGCTAGTAAAAATAAGTAAATCGATGAATTAATAAGCAGATAAAGATAAATGGAGAAGAAAAAGAAATGAATAGAGAATCTGCTTCCTCAGTGCTTTAAGAGCTTAATCTAAAATGTTATTGATTAGATCCTGCCAGGTTTTGAAAATGTTCTGTACAGATCCTCTAAGTGAGAATTTGATTTTTTTCCAATTTCAAATAATATAAAACATCAGTTACCCACTGACTTAAAAGAAGAGAGTTAGGATTCTTCCAGCTGAGCAAGATAAGTCTGCATGCCAATAGTGTAGTAAAGGCAGTTACAGTTTGTCCTTCTCCACTTTAAGCCCATCTGGAAGAACACCAAACACAGCTGTTAATGGGTTAGGAGGGATTGTGACGCCAAGGCTGTCTGAAAGGCACTAAAAAAATTTTGTCCAGAATGATGTTAATTTGGCGCAGGCCCAAAACGTGTGACCCAGTGAAGCTAGAGCTCGATTGCAACGTTCACAGGTTGGATCTTGCCCTGGAAACATTTTGGACAATTTTAAATGAGACAGATGTGTTCAATATATAATTTTGAGTTGAATAATTGTATGATTTGCACATATGGAGCTTGAGTGAATTCTCTGCATTGCTACCTTCCACTCCTTTTCTGAGATATTGAGTAAGAGATCCTTTTCCCACTGTCCTCTTGAGTAGATACAGCAGATATATAGATTGTGTGTTCTCAGTCTAAATCTTTAGCTTAATTGATAGAAACATATTGGTGAGATTTTAAATCTGTTACAGAATGCTATAGCCAAGTCAACTAGAAGAGACATGAAGTATATTTGCAAAGAAACAAAAACAGACACTCCTCCAGATTTCTTGCTTCATATAGAAATACTAGATGTGTTACTCAGCTTTGCCAAGGAAATTTTCTGAATCAACAGGCCTTGGGTATAGTGCCATGGTTTAAGCATATGTATCAAGAGTACTATGTAACTAAGCACTTCTCTGTATTTAGTATTTTAATTTTTTACCAGGGGCTAATTATAATAATTCCCTAGGCTGCTTACTGTTGAACATGCTACATACAGTTAAATCCTTTGTGGTGCTAATGTGAAAAGACTGCATCAAAACTCTGTATTAAAGAATATCACCAATTGCTGTATTTGGTAATGTTACAAAGGTGATTTAAAGTTGAATAACTGAAAGTTAACTACTGCTAAATACAGTGGGTTTCAATAAATGTCTACCAACGTAAAAAAAAAAAAAAAAAAAGTTAGCAATTACTTTTACTCACTTGAAAGCAGCGACCTGTTCTCTTCTTATCACATTCTGAAAAACAGCATCTCTACCAGCTATATAAAAAAATCACACTTCATTCTTTTCTATCGTGGCTTGGCTCCATTGGTTAATTTGCTGTGTTTTTATGTTTTTATATTTCCTCTTAATTTTTTGCTTTTTATTTGAAAATGTGCTTAATGCTGAATGCCTGGCCAAGTGCATTATGCTGCTACTGCCTGACTACCCAAATCATGAGTATGTAAAATATATCATCACAATAGGTAAAGATAAGCAAAACATTTGACTTTTCTTTTGAATACATTATATTTTGCATGCAAGTTTCCTAAAACAAAGGAATCTGAGTTTGGACTTTTTTTTTGTTTGTTTTTTAGTAGGAAAGAAACGACGATAGCTCTTTAAGGGACGGGCAATACAATATGCACTGGTTTTGGCAATGCATTTCTCGGATAAGGGTCCAGATTAAAGTAAACATGTGAAAAATGTTCTTTTGTAAAGGCAACCTGTCTAAGCACAATCCAAGGTTACACAAAAAGAGCAAGATAATGAAATTATTACAAAGCCATTGAAGGAGAAACAGAAACAAGTACTGATGAAAGAAATTATTTGGAGCAGCACACTGGCTGATGGGAATTACAGTCGCCACATAGACATTTGCTACAAGGATGCAGATAAGATGAAGGGGGGAGTAATATATACAGTATTGAATAACTTTCTTACTGCATCAGTTGCTAGAAATTGATAATGCTTACAGCCACTGCGCCAGGCAAGTACCTCAGCTTTATAGCTTGCTTGCTTAAACAAATCCTCTTTGAGCTTTGCCGACCTTTCCTCCTTTCACTTCACTTCTGCACAAATGGCCTTCATTTGCATAAAGCAGCATGCCTCTTTCCCTGTGAGATTGCTGTCGGCGCTGTGGTGAAAGGGGTTGCGGCGCCTCACTCGCTAGAACATTGTTAATGACAAATAATCAACAGAGAAAAAAACACATCAGCTTATTTTCTTTTTTTACAAATTCAGCAGATTTCCATCAAATCAGCCAAAGCATTTTTGAGATTTTTGGAGTATTTAATTTTTCTGTTGTGGGGGTTTTCACTCCTATATAATGATATAACAAAATGTTTTTTTCTTACTGGATACCTACAGCCTTAGATGGACAGATCCTGACGAAGTTCTGCTTTTAGCTATATGTGAAATAATGTATTTGTTGATGAGTGAGTGAATCAGTCAATAAGTCAATTTTGAATTACATTTATAGATTACAGTCATACTGAAGGAAGCATTCCTAAAAACTACACAAAAATATTTTCTTCTGTTTATTCCTCCTGCATAAGTCTAACTCACTTTCCTGGTCCACATCCTCTCCATGAAACTAATTTTTTTAAATATTCTGGTATTGTGTTATATTGATCCCTTTTTAACTAGCTAGATGAATTACTATTGGCAGATCCTGGAGAATCCACATCTTTGCAAATCACAATGAGGCACGAACCTGCACTCACTTATATTGGATCAAGTTCCCTTTTAATGTCACCCATATGTTTTTGGAATGCTGGAGGATGAGATCACCAGTTGAAAAGTCACACAGAAAATATTCACACTCCACATAGTTGGTGACATTTGTTTCAAATCATTGCTTTTAAATTCAGTGAAGATTAGAGGAGATACCCTTTAACCCAACCTGTTTTGACATACTCAGCAAAAATAGATTCTTCAAATTTTATAAAGAGCAAATCAATACCAGTTTACCAGTTTTCTGAATATGCATGTTCATGGTGCCCAGGCTACCGGGGCCTGCAGTTAATTTTCAAAGCAAAGAGCCAGTCAGGAGCAGCCCTGTGATGGATTCCATTAAAGATTTTATTCACGCACACACACATACACACACACACTCAACATAATATATATTTGAGCTGTGGAAGAAACTCACATGAACATGTGGAGTGCATGTAAACTCCACAGTAGCCAAATTAATCTAAAGTTGCAGCACTAACCACAGTGTCACTGCATGCAAGTTTCCTGGCCAAATACAAACTTCAAAAAAGCTAATCATGCATAACACAGAATGTTAACTAGCTAGTATATAGTGCAATCTCCTCTACTTATCAAGTGAATTTTTTAACAACAAATCAAACGTTTTCATTGTAACATGGCCATATGTGCTCCAGTACAGTTCTAACCATTAGTAACAGTTTGTTTTACTTGTGTGAAATTAATAAAAAAATAGATTTAAGATGATTTGGGGTTTTAGCCTGGAGAGATTCATTTGTTTAATTACTGGGGTTTTAAAGGCAAAAAGCAATTAAATTTATGGTGTTCTTAGCAGTGGGGTGTTTCTTAGAGCACATTTCCTGCGCCAAGGTCCTTTCATGGTGTAAGGGAACCAGAAGCGCTAGTTCTTGGTCTGCTCATAAGTGACATGAGGATTTTCATCCAGGAACTTTCTGTCCTCATATATGAGGAATGAAATGGATAATGTACAGGTACCCGTGTAAGATTAGGTGCTTACCCCTGATGTGTCCGGAATTGACCACTGCAAGAGACTGAATGCTTACATGACACAACCTCAAAAGTTGACTGACTCATCTAGGCGCCAATAAATAGATTATTTCAAATATTGGCTATATCTTACCCTGAAAACCCTTGGGAAAAGAAAACATTTGTTCTACTTGTGAAGTTTATATCTTTGACTGTACTTCCCAAATCATATACTGTAACTGTTAAAAGAATTTTCTTTTGTGTACAACCATTTTTTTGGTCTACCATCTAATTAAAAGATAAATTAATCAAAAGAAGATAATTTGGAATCTTAGCTTTTTATTTACATCCCTTTCTATGAATTAACCTTTAACAATAGAGCAGAAAAAATAGTAACCTATGTGGCTTTCATCTAAGTATTTGCAGTGTGTGAAAAATGAATTAAATCTGAACTAATCCTAATCATAATGTATGTCATCAGTATAGTATTTCAAATCCAAATCACAAAAGAATTGTCATTTTCGTATCAACTATCTATCTATCGATCTATGTATCTTTTTATCGACAGACATTCTGTTTTAAAGTATGCTGTATATGTTAGTCTGCATGATCTCTATAGAGTCCTACACTTTTGGGACAATCTGGACCAAATTTCGCATAGTTGCTCTCTAGGATCATACAAACAATACAGAGTACTATGGAACCAAAAATTTTGACCTTGGGTGTCCCTGTGGTACAGATTGCGCACCAGTGCTCAGATCGAGTGAAACACCCAACTACAAACTGTCTATCTTGAAATAAGAGAACGAGTCAAACATGCCAGTGTTAATAGTTACAATCTAGCAAGGAGTACCTACAGTTCTGGAATCCAATCAGTCCCAAAAACAACTTCTCAACTCATGAGAGCAGAGACTTTGATAGTGGGGCAGTGGGGAGGATGGATAGGACAGCCAGCAGTGACAATAGGGTTGCCATTTAAAAATTTTATAAACCTTCGCTTTCTTTCTTTAACTTATTCTACAAATACACCCAGGTAACACCATGAACTTCGACTGGTGACTTATATTGAAACGGTAACTGTCTCTCTCCAAAAGTCATAGATGAGGAAAACATGACATATATAATCTTGTGCAAAACCATTTTTACACCATTTGGAAGAAGCTTATTCGTATATCTTATTTTTCAGGGTACTGTTTATCTTTGAACTATATAATGTGATACTAAAGTGTCTGTGATGGTCTCAATTACTTTCAAAACGATTTGTTGTATACCGTCCATCAGAACCCTCAGTGCCCTGAGTCTGCAATGCACACTTTAATCATGTCTGAATTGTTTGATTTGTAATTTTAAACCGTGGAGCAGAGGGGTAACTCAAGGGAATATATGTCTTAGTCTGAAACATTATGAAGGGCACTGTATAAGCAGTTCTTTTCTTGGGTAATCTTTAGTATGCCTACAACTTGTTTTTTATTTCATAAAACTGAGTAGGCTTAGGTTCTCCTCATATTAGTCTCCAGAAATTATACCATTAGATGAACTGGAGAAGAGTTAGGTGAAGTGGGAGACAAATGCTGTTGGTGATTCCTTTTCCATGAGACATCTGAAAATGTAGTTATGACAAAGAAGGATGAATTTGAGAATATGTAAACATTTGTGGATAGAAATGTGATGAGGTTTAAGTAACTTAATTGAGGCTGTCCACCGTCTTAAAACATTGTTTAATCAAAGATTCCAATGACCACAACATCTTTGAGAAATTTACAGAAATATGAGAGGTGCCAGTTGCTGTACAAATCAAAATTATTTTTGCTACAGTTTTTTTCAGCCATTCAGGGTATAAACTGAAGTGAATTTTCTTTTCAGCTTGTCATTGTAAATGGAATTAAGTGCCCTGAATTCTCTCACTGTGTAGCCCCATCTACTCTGTGTGTGTGTTTAAAACCGGCAATTTACTTTTGGGTCATTTATTGCTACGAGAATGCATTTTTCCAACTTGAAATGAATGTGCTGCTAATTAAGGCTAAAGCTCAGTGCTCACTCTGGCAGCATTTTATTAATCACTTGTCAGCCCGATATGCAATTTCCATAGCAATCAATGCTTTATTTTTTTGTGCTTTTATAAGTAGCATATTTTCTTCTAATGGTGGTGTATTAAACATTTGCAATTACAATTAAAACACAATTGGAACAATCCTCAAATTAGTCTAATATGCATTTCCATGATTGGTTGGAATAATGTATCCATATCAATTGGCCATCTTTATAAAATCACCAAGTAAAGGGTACTTTACTGTCTCTTTTAGATGCAGTGTTCATATAAAAAATGTGTTATTCCATGCAATCAGGAGCTTGCCAATTTGATTCCAACTGTGCCTTTTGGCAGATTAAGACCAAGGAGTATGAGAGTTCATTGAGGGCACAAGTCACAAAAGGCAGAAATAGGAGTGTACTAATAAAAGCAACACATTCAGCAACAAAAAAGATAATGTCCAGTAATAATCATTTGAATGCTTTTAGTATTACCCACCTAAATGTATGCCTTTATTCTAGTTTCTCTGTCAGGAACAGCTTAATAAACAATGCGTGAATTACATTGTTGGCTATGCTGAAGCGTGCTACTGTGCATGAGCTAAATTAAATGTACAGTATAATCATGATGATTGCACTGCAATGAACAAAATACTGCTTATTAAGTATTTTCAGAAATTAATATAAAAACAAACATTACATTAACAGGAAATGCCTTTAAAGTAATAAAAGTCTCCAAAGGGACTACTTAAAGTCATTCGGTAAAATTCCAGTGCTTGTTTATGATTATAACTTTGGTTATAGCTATATTCTGCATGAGTGACTGTAACTTCATTCAATCACTAAGAACTAATGAAAACATATGTCATTGTAATAACTTTTGTAAACTAATTTATGCCTTTTAATCACAACCTTTTTAATACTTCTTTGTACTTTTCAAACTTGATAAGATATGGCAATGCCCCCCTCCCTCCATTATGGAAGATTTCCATGTTGCTCATATGTGCCACATTTTGAAACAGCTTTCTATTCTAGCCCATTACATAAAAATATTCTTTGAACTTGAATTTTATCACCATGCAATAAGGTATTGTATGTGTGATGCATTTAACTCTTACCAAAGACTGATAATGTATCCAGTCTTTTAGAGTACCAGCAGCTGTTGTCTGTTAAGCACAAGAAGGTGTAATGTCAACTACTGTGTGTAATAGCATACAAGCTCAAAATTCTGTTAGACATAATATTTTATAAATTACCTTTCACAAAGCACACCATTAAAGGGGCTTAAATGTAGACAAATAAGGAAAAAAAGATACGATAAAGAATTGAAAGACACTGCAACTCAGTGAAAAGAAAAACATGAAAAAGTAGCTGAATATACACTGTACATTTTTCATGTGGCGGAACGGAATAGTACATCTCATTTTATTTATTTTTTCTCTAAATCTTTTATCCAGTGAGATTCTGCATACAACCATGGTCAAGTAGTACCCAGTTCTGTGGCTGTATTGTAAGTTATGTTGTGCTAAGTGACAGCTGGTTATCAATATTATTAGCAGTGAAGTTAATTAAAGTAACACAAATATGTAGAAATTATCTTGTAAGTCTCCTATGCTCTAAGAAGTGGCAGTAATAAGCATCATTTTGAATTTCTAAAGGCAGTAAACTCCTTTATAATTATTGATTTCAAGGATTGCATAAAAAGTTTGGTTAAAAACAAGGTCTACCATCCAGTCATTAGTGAGTGGATGGATGTGTGGATTTTCTAACAGATTTAATACTCGGGGAAAGCTGTTGCAGAATGATGAAGGTACAGAAGACATAACATTCACATTTCAACTTGAACGTGTTCTTTCCAAAATTAAATGAATGTAACATAATGATTAGCTAAGTCAGAAATTAGTTTGCCACATTCAGTTATAAATGACTGATATTGTCTTGTAACTATACGGTTCTGGTTTTAAAATCTAACATTTGTATCTCAGGCAATTATTGTGTATTAGATGGCCTACATCTCTTCCATAAAATCTTTGGATGAGTTTATGTGAATCTGTTTTTGCTGCATAATCCTACATTTACTCTGATGGAAACAAACTTGGCTTTACAGACCAAGTTTATTTAGTTGTTATTCTTCTAAAGACAAAGGTCATATTTTACTGCTCTTGCACAGTATGAATACCTAATGGAATTGTTCAACAGTTCTGAGATTGCACTGGGGAATGAAACTTTTCCCCCGACTGAAAGATTAATTTCTAGTGTTAAGAACAGCACCAGACCAGTGTGTGATTGATTAACAACATTTTGGAATTAAATCTGACCAGTGTTTTCACTGAAAACTTTTCTATGTATTTACTGTGCACTAAAACTGAATTATTTAGTCCAAGTTATCTATGATACAGGACAATTATTAATTATTTTTTATTACAAATATATGCATTAATAAGACTACTAAAAAAATCATAAAATATATATGAAGCCTGTAAAACCTCTACAGAAAAAAAAGTTTTTAAAAAAGGTAGTTGCCTCATAAATCAATGTATCCGTTAATTCCAGAACATACTTTTTTCATTATAGTGTTACCAATCATCCTGGCATAGTAGAGTGTCATGCCAGATGCTTACCTAGCATCAAGTCCTTGACCAATACTGCATGTGATTCTAAACCTTGTCCCACTTTACCTTCTTTTAATAGACTTTAGTGGCTAAATGTCTTCTCTTTCATATTGCAAAATCTCGTAAGCATGGCAGTGATTTTTGTTATTTTGTTAAGCTATAATTTGTCATATTCTGCATGGTATTATTTCCATATATAAACAAGACAGAAAAAATAACACCTCACTGAATGCATATTTTAGTTGTTAATAGTTTTGGCAGAAATTGTAGCAACTCGTTTTCATCAGGATTATGTATTTTTTGTTAATGAAGAGTAAAATTAATGTACAAATAAAAAAGCATTAGCAAGAGCTTTCTCTTTCTCAGTTCCTTGAATAAGATCTATATTATAAGAAGTCTCTTGACTCATTGTAGTTATAGTAATAATAAAAAAGGTAAGCAGTATTGTGGAAAAAACTGTAGCTACTTATTTTAGCCCAGCCACCTGTCTATTTGGAGTTGGTATATTCTACCCATGTCTTCCTGGATGTTATGATAACTGGCCTAAAGGCATGTTTTTGAATGTACCCTGAGATACCTTAGTTTTGTTTCTGGAATCAAAAAAAGGATGACCTAAGAATAAATGTCAGAATACATCCACAATTAGCTATACATTTTCTTATTTTCTCAAAACATTTTTTCTGGTTAGTTTTGCAAGAAATAACTATAAACGTGTGTGTACTGTATATATACTCATTGAGCAAATCATTAGGAACACATTTACACCTACTTATCTAATCAGCCTATCATGTGGCACCAGTACAATGCATAAAATCATAGATCAGTGACTTCAATTAATGTTCACATTAAACCTCATAATCAGGAAAAATCTGATCTCAGCTATTTCTACTGTGGCATGATTGTTAGTGTCCGACGGACTGGTTTGAGTATTTCTGTTACTGTTCATGTGCAACAGTCTCTATAAGAGTTTACTCAGAATAGTAAAAAAACATCCAGTGGCAGTTCTACAGATGGAAACACCTTTTTGATGAGGGAGGTCAGATGAGAATGGCCAGACTGGTTCAAGCTGACACTAAGGCTACAGTTATTCCGATAACCAGTCTATACAACTGTGGTGAGCAGAAATGCAGAATACACAACACTTTGAACCATGCGTTGAATGGACTATAACAGCAGTAGACCACAGACAGTCCCACTGCTGTCAGCCAAGAACAGAAAGTTTGATGCCGCAGTGGGCACAGACTTAACTCAGCTGGATAATTGAAGATTGGACAAATCTCTGATGAATCTTGATTTCTGTTGAGGTACACAGATGGAAGGGCCGCAAACAGCATGAATCCATGCACCTAGCATGCCTTGTGTTAGCTGTCCAAACTGGTGCTGATGGTGTAATGGTGTTGGGAATGTTTTCTTGGCCAATTAATTCTAATCAATCATTGTTCGAATGCCATGGCCTATTTGAGTACTGTTATTGACCATGTACATCCTTTCTAATGTTATTTCCTGCAAGATAATGCATCCCTGCTACAAAGCAAAAATTGTCTCAAACTGGTTTAACAAACATGACAATGAATTCAGTTTATCGGTAGCCTTCTCAGTCAACAAAATCTAATCGAACACCTTTGTGATGTGGTAGAACAGGAGATTTGCAGAATGATTGTGCAGCTGACAAATCTGCAGAAATTGTCATACAGTCATGTCAACATGGACCAGAATCTCAAAAGCAATGTTTCCAACATCTTGTGTTATCTGCTACAAAATACTGAGGCTGTTTTGTGGGCAGAAGAAACCCCTATTCAATATAAATACCATGTTCCTAATGATTTGCTAGTAGAGTGAGTGAGTGTTTATGTGTGTGTGTAACACCTACAGTATCTTCCTCTGTAAAAACATTTGTGCCTGATTGAAGTAACCATTCATTACTTCATGTCTTGGACAAGAACCAAGATAAAATTTCTAACATTACACAGCCATATACACAACACAATAATTATACAAACCAGAACAATTGATTTTTTTTAAACTCGTTGCAAAATCTCCCACAGAGTAAAAAATATTTTCCAACTTTAGACAATAAAGGGAAATCCACCTCAATGCAGTCTTAGCAAGTATTTTGTTATGAGTGGTTTTGACTCCTCAGGCAGCAGGTTAAACTTAATTAAATGATGTCTTGCTCCGTACAAGTTATGATTGGTCAAATAGAAGACATATTCCTGCAGCTTGCAGTGTTCTGAATTCAAAATATCAGTCTAAGATTTTAAATGTAGAGCATTGCAGAAGAAATAACTGTTTGAAAAAAATGTTTTAAAATTGATAAAAAAATTAACTGGGAGTGACTGATAGACTTGAAGATTTGAAGACTAATGATGAATGCTCAAACTGTTTTAGATTGTTTTATGCCATAGTATATAGAGAATAAAGTGCACAAATAGCAAAACATACTTTGGGATTGGAAAAGAGGTTCTGCAACGTCTAGCTTGAGACAAGGAATGCTGACAGTTTGCGTCCTTCATTATCACAATAAGTGTGAATGACATGCTACTAGGTGGCTGTGTCTATGTGATGTATTATACAGCTAGATCCCTAAAATAGAGATCTTGTGGCATCTAAGAGTCAGGGAAATTCAAGGAAAATTTTGTATTTATGTTTAGCGAGCAAGAAACCCTGTTACTTGCTCAACAGAAGAAGTTACCATTTTAGGTTTACAGTTCTGATACACTGAGGTCCAGAGAGTCCCTGCAGCTTTATTTATCAATTTTATTTCTATAACCTTCTGTATAGATGGCAATAAAGTATTAGGGTGCCGAGTGTGGTGTTTTAAAGTGAATATTAAGGGATCATAGAGTTACTCTGCCTATCGCTGTTACCAGATCACATAGTGTTTGAGTGAGGTTTTGATAATAAAATGGTGTGGAAATGATTCTTTCATGCATGGGATTGAAATGCTGCTAAAATGAAATAGAAAAAGTGAAGGAAAGTGAAGAGATGTAAAAGCAGCCAAACTGCCATAACTGACAAATGCATATTCTTATAATGGCATATTTACTAAGTCACTGTATTAAATGAATAAATAAAATCTCCAGTCTTTAAATGCTTTAATTTCATGAATTGAAAAGGTATTGTACCATTCAACAGATTTCAAAGTGTTGGCTTATTTATTCCTGTAGAAACCACCATAGTAACCCATGTTTTAGCAGATACAGTCACCTCTGGCACTTTGATATCTGCTTAGTGTATGGCACATTTTTTTCTGAAGCACTTTAATCTTTTTTTCTTTTTTTCACGAGCAAAGTTTTCTTATTAAGCTGTGTACATGTTTGCTGATACCTTGAATGTATCTGTATGCAGTAGTGGATGATGCAATAATTACCAACAAGCTCAGGGTGCCTCTCCATCATGCTTTGGCTGAAACCATGCAATGACACCTTTTTTCCAGCAATGTATTGATTGTTTTACTGCAGAATGGCCACAGCGCACCTCAACAAGTTCATGTGTTAAATTGGTAGATTCTACCTATGCTAGGCTCAATTCTGTTTGGAGTCCAGCAAGACAGGTATGGCTGAGGACACTGGATACTTTTCCATGTGTTGTTACTCCTATGAACCAAAAATAATTTGTTCCAGTAAACTGATATCATGACATTTATAATAATTTCAATGAGATTATAATTCAATAATTAAGTAGTAATGAGTTATAAAATATTTTAGGCCACAATTCAAGTATATTATTTTTCTTATTTGACAATTGCAAATATATCCTACTGCATATATTGCCAATAGTTCTGACTGTTCAATAATATCAGATAGAGAATTATGTATTAATGAATGATTAGGTTTATGCCTCTATATATGATAATGGCTTCTACCTAGTATTTTGTCTTTCTTCTGTTTTCATTAATATCGAAATACTGTATTACATTTTTACAAGAAACTATTATAAGTGTAGTATTAAATATTACTGTTTACTACATTTACGTATCAGTGTATTCTTCAGGGGGCTACACGGTCTTTGATAAATACTGTAATTATTTTACTTATAAGACTTCTCCGCTCACCGCACCCAAATTAAAATAAAAAAAACAAAAACCACCACAATCAATTCCAGAGTTTCACTTAAAGTCTAGAAACATCAGCAGTGCTTGCTTACTTCAAATAAATCTTTATCTAAGTTGAAGTGAAAAACTAGTAGGATGGTGTAGATATTGTCAACAGGGTCCTTCCAGCTTCAAGCCAGGTTGTGGGAGCATTTAAAACAGTACATTATTCAAAATGATCAAATTAAAGATGTATTAAATATGTTACTCTCTTTTAAATTAATGAAATCAATACTTTCCCCTTTAGAAAACTGTTTAGAGTTTCCGGGAATTTGTCTTAGTTGAGCTATCAACAATAAGACTGACCTACTTGTACTTTTTTATAAAGATCGTCTGAGTTTATGTAAAGTGCATTTTCTAACACAATTAAGAACTACTAAGAGTATGTTAAATATAGTGAATGAAAACAGTTCATATGTCAGTAAAGCCATTTAAAGCATAAATCATACTGATATATTTATAACTGATTATTGCTTATTTATATTGCTTGCTCCAGTCAACTGCCTTCATTCAGGAAAATGTCTCCAGAGATATCATGCATAATAAAGTGTCACCAGCAGGAAACTAAAATGTAGTGAATTATTAAATCACATTTATGTGGTTGGGACAATGTAATAATGTAATTCTAATATTTATGCATCTAAATGTTTACCACTCTGGCGATTTGGTGCTTTACAGACTGCTTTGTACTCTCTAGATACTTAAAATTTCTGCTAATGTAAAAAAAGATATTTATGTTTGGTAATCTGAAAATCCTGGCTCGGCCAGGTATTGGGTGCATGTGAGAGTGTGCCATGTGATGGAGTGAATCAGTAAAGTGTTTATTCCTTCTTTGAGCCTGAAGCTGCCAGTATAGCCTCTAGCTACTGTACTCATTGCCTTGACCTGAATTCAGCTGGTCTTAAAATAGATAGGCGAAACCGTGAACTCAGCACATTTTTCTATAAAAAGCCAAGAATGCATGATAAAGCATGAGTTAAGATCTTGAATTATAACAACTTGATGACCCCATATTCTCTGTTCCTGAAAGAGACCTCTCCCTTTAGAAACTAAAGTTTCCAATTTGGAGTAAAAATACTGAGTGATTTGTTATATATGGAATTTTGCTGATCCTGCTCTTGTAAAGGAGTAAGTAAACATGTATTTTAAATATCAAGGTTCAGCTCATGCCAACCCCCACCCCCGCAAAAAATGTTTTTAATATATGACATTCGGCACATTACTTAATCTTAAGTGCTCCAATTGTAAAAATGATACAAGGAAATAATTCTGCTGTAATAATTCTGCACTTGTTAACTCAATACACTTGATCTTGAACCTTGAAATGGTGTTTACAGTAGAAAGATAACATGTAAAATAAAGGCTTATTTTTTGCTCAGTATTACAGAGTACTTTATGTTGTCTCTGCAGATTAACACATCCATTTGTCTTGAAAACATTGAAGGATGAGTCAGTTGAAAATATTACATATTTTAAGTTTTAATAATGCACTATGAATGCTGTTAGAAAATGATTGCATACTGCATAAAATACATTATTCAATAGTATTTAAATCAGAAAACATATAAATGCTCGGGTGATATTAAGTTATTTTACTCAAACTACTAAGCAATTTAATTGTTGTTACCTCTGTGTTGGGTCATTGAACTAGTCAGTTAGCAAAGTGATGTCAGTTTAATGTTAATTACTTGCTCTCTGCAGTGTCGCCAAAACTGTTCCATTCACAAGGTCTTAATTACTAGGGATTCACTTTTGTAACCATAATGACTGATGACCTTGGGGCTCTTCCTCCTCATTATTATAATGATCAGTGACATTTGGAATAAAAGTATTTTATTGTTGATTTTGATGCTGTGCAGCCTGTTAGAATTAGCAGGTGGAATAAATCAGACGCCAGTCACCCTCTAATAATCTTGATTGTTTGCCCCGTGCTGTTGCTATATAGATGATAAATCAACCTAATTTGAAGAAAAGTGAGCCAGTAAGTCTCTGTTATATAAATTGTACTGACCGATGATGTCACTTAATAGAGGATCTTGCTTGGATTATAGAGACTCATCATTTGGTAGGTAAGCTTTTTAATGAAAGAGAAATGCAGAATGTTAAGCTATACTGTGGTTAATGTTCATTAAGTCTATTCCCTTTATACGTCCTTATATACTGTGCATTAACTTGTCATAGCATATAATTTCTTAATCAGTAGAATTAATCTGGAAATGCCTTCAGGTTTTTTTTTCTTTTTCATCATTAGTCATCAAAAATATTTTGTAGCCATAATGTTACAATGAGTAACACATAAAATTTAATATGTTTTGTTTCAGGAATGAACAAAAATCATCTTTATTTTTGATGACACTTCATTCTTTGAAGAGTGCTCCATAGAGTATACAGATATTTTCACTGGCTTTTATATTTAAAGTATTGAAAACCGTGGTTTCAATCTAAAATAATTGTAAAAGGTGATGCAGTGGTTCATAATGATGCTGCACAACCTTAAGGTACCAGGCAAGATTTTAGCTTGGTTAATATTTGTGTCTCAATATATTCACTATGTGTGTTTGTTTGGTGTGTCCTGCAATAGCCTGGCATCTTATCAAATAGCTGTTCCTGCTTTGCCTCAGATCTGTTCTCAACAACTGGAGAATTTGATGGAATGAAAATTAGAGTAGCAGATGTCTTATTCATGTGGAACATTTCTTATATATCAAGTAGAATTCCTTCAACAATTTACTGAGCTTACTTATTTTCAAACAGAATCTTAGAATACCAAAGACAAAAATGTTCATAGGCTAACTTAATGTAAGTTACATCTAGGCTTTTCAAACCAGCTCCTTTAGAAGCAATGTAGCAGCCCTAAACAGACTGTATGATCATTGTGCTGAACAGAAATAACGCACTACTAAGGAAACAAGGTTATTACAACTTCAAAATAATAAACTGAATAAATGAAGCCATTACAGTACGTTAAAACTGAAATAATAGTAAAACAGAAATGGGATGGCACTTCAAAAACATTTCATGGTCACAATTATCTCCTTTGTAAGAAGTAAACTACCTGTGTAGATCATCAGTAGGGGTATCTGTAGTGAGAGCATCCAAAACAGGTTACTACAAAAACACACCATAAATCCACAGGAGAGATAATAAACATGGCTAGGTATTTCTGCCATTCACCTTACTGCTAATATGATTGAAAGATTCTGCAGTTGATTTAGGACAGAATTTTAGAAAAGGGACTCTTAAACTTGCTTCGTCAATGCCAGCTACATTTTTAGGAAGCAAAATATGACAATATCTTACCTAAAACCCTTCAACAGGCATCAGTCACTACCTTCCAAAAGAAAAATAAAGACTCCTTAGAATGTAAAACTTGAAGACCAATCTCATTATTGAATAGTGACATAAAGGTATGGGACAAACTTTTTTAAAAAAGAAATTAGAAAGTGTGTAGTATACTAATATTGCAAGACCAAATGGAATTCATTAAAGGCAGGCAACTAACGTGAAATATTTGTCACTTGTTGAATGTTCTTGACACTTCCTCAGCAATGGAGCTCCCAGGAGTTTTAGTCTCTTGATGCAGAAAAAGCTTTTGAGAGTAGAATGGGGAGATATTTCTTTGCTATTTTGCACAAATTTGAATTTGATTCAGATATTGTAGACTAGATTAAATTACTTAAATCCAAAAGCTTTTTGCCGCTAAACAATATAAATTCAGATTGAGATTAGAACAAACCCAAAAAAGTGGTCCACTATCTACAGAGCTATTAGCAAATGCTAGTGAACTGCTTGCCATTTGTCTGCAGCAAAACACAGAAGTAAAAAGAATTATAAGGGAAGGTGTAGTACAAAAATATCTGTTTGCTAACAACATAAGCCTGTTCATCACTAATGCATATGTACAGTATCATTGTTTTTTTACAGTAAACTCATTTGCATGTAATAGAATCTTAGATACATTTTTGCTGACTCTTTCAAAATCACAATTCAGTTTACTGGCTGGTACACTAATGTGTACTGGGTATTTGTCTTGTTAATATTGGTACAACATACAAGAACAACACAGAATACAAAAGATAAATATAAGAAGATAAATTATAAAATGATCAAATATGATGCAGCATATAAGACAATGCAAAAAACAGAGATATTCTTAAAATGTCCAGGCAGTCTAATGTGCAGGTATACAAAGATAATGAGTAGAAGTTTAGTTCTAACTGCATGTGGAGAAAAAAAAAATGTTTAGGTGACGGGTTGTTTTAGCTTTCACAGCACAAAGATGTTTGCTGGGGGGACGTCTTTGGAACAGGTGCTGCCCTGGGTGAGTTGAATCAGCATCTCTGTAACCCTAACCTAACCATAGCTGAGGTGAGAATTGACTCGATGATGACTCTGTAAAACTGGACCAATATCGCTGGCACCACAGTGCTAATTAGAACACCGAACTACAGAAAAAATCTACTCATTTTAACATAAAGTGCATGTGTACAAGCATGTGCAAACATTGCAGGACAGTGCAAAAACAGACAGTGGTACAAACAGAGACAGTGCAGCGCTGACCAGTACACATTTATTATATTTACAGGTACAAAAGATTAGCAAGTTGTGAGATAATGTGACAATATCTTAATAGAAGGAACAGATGTAAACGTGACACTGGAAGTCGGAAAAAGTAACAGTATGATAATAAATAAAATAATAAATATAAAACCATGATCTGTTTTAGTGGGAAGGTTGTGTATGTGTTATAAGTCTAGTCCCTGTGTGTTTAGGCTTGAGGGAAGAAACTATTACACATTCTGTTAGTGAAGGCCTGAATGCTTGAGTACCTTTTTCCAGACAGCCGGTGAGTGAATTGTTTATGTGAGGGGTATGTCGGGTCCCCCACAATGCTGGTGGCTTTCCGGATGCAGTGTGTAGTGTACATGTCCGTGATTTAGGGAAGAGAGATTCTGATGATCTTCTCAGATGTTATTGTCTCACTTAAGGTTTGTATGTGCAGTGGCCAGAAACTTAAATGACTCTGTCATCCCAACAGCTGAGCCATTTATAGCAAGTGATAGCTAAGCAGGTGACTGTTACCTGAAATCTACGATTATCTCCTGTGTTTTTTGAACGTTAAAATCCAAATTATTACGGCTGCACCACAGTTTCAGATTTTCCACCTCTTGTCTGCAAATGAACTCATTGTTTTTTGAAATGAGGCCTATTAGTGTTATGTTTAGGTATTTGGGAGATACAATTAAAAAGACCCTTTATCTTTTTAAGTTAAATTTTGGCAGTTTGATGGAAAGCACAAGACAAGTTGTCAACAGATGGTCAACTATTCACCTCTCCTTAGCAGGCAGAGTTAAAATTAATATCACAAAAGTTTTATTCCTGTTTTAGAGTATTCCTGCAACTATTAATTCCTTTTTAAAAAGCTTGATTCTATTTTTACCTTTTTATATGGATGAAAGACTACATATTAAAAAATCACAACTACAAAGATCAAAATTAGTAGGTCGTATGGAATGGGGCATTGCTAGACTTGAAGTATACTACTGGGTTGCAAACATTTGAAATTTGAGACAATGAAAAGAGGAAGACAGCACTAAAAATGCACCAACCTAATTGGATCTGGAAAGAAAAACTTGTAGGAAGTCCTCTCTGCATGTTCTGCACTGTGCTGTGGTCATTAATACATTTCACCAATATATTAGTAACCAGATCATTCTTCACTTATCCAAAACAAGAAATCAGTGGGAAAACACTGCTGTCTGATTCTTCATTGAATGATTGCTTTGCATTCAAGCCCTACTTTTTACTACATGGAATTTAATTTTTGGAATATGCTGGACATTTCAAGCTTCTTTATATTGATAACATGATTGCACCTTTGTAGTAAATATGGAATTCCTTCAACACACATTTTTCTATGTATAACTTATGAAATTTGGTATTTTTTTTCACTTCCCTAATTCACCTCCAATGCTCACACTTGACAAAAAAATATTGACAGCATTTCCAGACTTTATCATATACTTTAATATAAGTTACCCATAAATGCTAGAAAATAGATCTTTCTGTCAAACTCTCAGGCAAAGAATGCTAGTTAATAATTCACAACATTCATTCTTCTTCAATTTGTGCAAAACATGCTGTAATCTACTAGTCCACCACACATGTCTTTCCAAATTAATACTATCTATAATTTATCAGGGATTGGACCCTGGATTGCATTTTAGGTCTGTCAAAACTGATTCTTATCTGTCTGATAGTGGAGGAGGTCCAATCATCATAAATTGTCCCCCAGCAGTCTTTGGAGTTACTTCAGATGATCTTAGATTATCTAGTGATAAACTGACCAGTATTTTCTACACTACATCGTTAAGGTACGTCGACTGATTCTCCTCAGCTGGAATAATTGCAACATGCCCTTTATAACACAGTGGCAAAATATTTTGAATTACCTAAAACTAGAAAATAATCTAATTTTCTTTACCTGGGACTGTGCAGATTTTGGCAAGAATTTATTAATGTTATCTTAAATAAACTTTGCTAAGCTTCTGCCTGTGTACCTTATTTACTCCTATTGTATTTTTTAAGAAGCTGTATAATAAAGTATGCCTTGTTATTCTTTACAGTATGTTCCCCATCATTTTATTTACTGTGTTACTTTCTACTCTGGGTGAGGTTTGGGGTTTTAGTGTGATTCATGATCAGACATTTTAATTATTTCTCTGATATATGGAAGTAACTGTAGTACTGATTAAACAGATTTTATTTTGTTTTACTGAAACTTATATATGAATGCCATACTCTTTAACTTCTACTGTAAAATATTTTTCTGGGACAGAAAAGATTTAATTTAACCAGAATCAATATCCTGTTGTTCAGAATAACTAAAGCTGCACACACAAGTAGACTGGAAATTAGTTGACTGGATCTGAGTAATACCTTAGGAAGAATATTGCTTGACAATAAGTTGTTTATGTCTATCAAGTGCAACTAATGTAATTATTCTGGAACATTATAGTATTTCAAAAGTCAGGATGAAATGTTTAATTTTTCCATTTCTTTGACTCCCTGTGTATATATGACATCAACAACAGTTCTCTGTTCGAACGATGGCATTCTAGTGCCAGTCCTTGTTGTGAATAAAAGAAAAACTTAATATTATTAGTATTATCAATTACTTATGCATATTTTGTGCAGAGTCTGGCTCAGCAACCATCATCACAAGGCATTTTACAAATCAAACAAAAATATAACACAATTATACTTAAGCTTTTAGAATAATTAATTGTAGAATGTATATACTTTAGAGTAATTTGAAATAATGAAATGAATGAACAAAAAATGATCTTTTCAATGTAATTTGGTACACCAATATCAATGCCTGTTTAGCATATTTTTTGAATTTACTCAATGTGCTTTGTTGAGAAGTACTTGTTATCTTCTTGTAAATTACAGGTATTTTATTTGTGATAGATATCAGTAAACTTCTAATCTTTACCAGAATCCTCTGTCAATTTCCACTTCCATTTCTGCATGTACAAAAAATGTACTTTATCCATCTGTTTTCTGAAAACCCTTTTTAAGGTGGGTTTGCATATAATGTGAAAAGCAACTACTCTAATTGCAATGTCTATCTGTCTGCATGAAGCTATTTGATTCAAAGTGGATTAATTTTGTTCAAATTTGACATGACTGTTCTTCAATAAAATTAATCAGGAAAGTTCAGTTTTTCTTGAGATATCTCAAATACGATGCCCTGCCCAAATTTCTGAAATATGAAAAAGCTCTCATTAAAAAGCATTGGCAAATTTACACCCAAGTCTGTCTTAAAAAGAGAAACATTTTGTGCGAATTCAATTACAGATTAATTTACCATTTCACATTCTCACATACCTTGAGGAAGGTCACTGCAACTTGTATGTTTTACATATTTTCCCATTTTACTCATCTAACAGCTAGTCCTGCTGGCTAAACAAATCCCCAGTACAAGTTAGTCAGACTCTGGAAGAGACATACATGTACACCTGGTATACATACAGGTACACCTACTTACCAGCTCACTTCTCCTGCTGCTTCAGTTATTTTATTTTAAGATTTTAACAGATATTTGAATTCTAGGTATGTCTTTCAAAGATACCATGTTTAAGAAATTTAAATTACAGCTAGTCATATACTTTTCACAACCATCAACGGACAATAGAACATCAGTTGATACCATTTTTATATCACTTGATTTGTAATTGGCTGTCTATGAAAGCTACAGAGCCATCACAAGCCTATTCAAGCTCTTTAAGTATATGATATTGTAACCTACTGTTACTAAGCATGTGTTTAATGACATCTACTAATGCATATAATTGCATTCTGTTATCCCTGTTGCATAAATATTTAATAAATACAAATATAACTTTCTATTTGAAATAGCTAGAAAAATGTAAAAAGCTCTGACTTTCCAATCAACTTTCCAATGCACCTGCTATGTCCTGCATGCATTTTTCAACCAGTTCTATTGCAGAGTTGGAGAGAGCAAGGGCCCATAACTGTAGCCTAAACCAGTGTTTCAGTTTGAAGTGTGTCACATGTCATTGTAGATTCTCTGTATTTTGTTGGTGACTTGCTAGGATGCACAGCATTATTGCTAAGGAATGCCTCCCAAGAGACAAATGAAGTCTCCACTATAAAATTTGGTTCTATGAATATTGGTGTTTACAGAATTTTAGATTATAACTCCTAGAAATTATTGTTTCAACTTTGTTTACTATTTAGCCATTTAAATTTTGTTTTTGATAATAAATACTTCAGCATTTTAGAAAACTTTTATTGCTGGAGTTTCTTAAAAAATGCACAAATTTCCTGGTCTATTCACTTTCAGATCCACTGTGCCAACAGTCAATGTGAAAAGGATGACTAGAATTTAAAAAAGGAGCAATTCTGTACTGCAGTCCAGAAGAATTTCTTTGAGTATTTATCACTGGTATAACAACTTGCACATTTCAGGATCATTGGTGCTGATTGCCTATCCCAGTGTCATACATCAGATTGCAGAATTTTATTAAGTAAGTTTTTTGAAGACACTAGTAATGTTACTCATATTTCTTTGTGAAATTAGCAATGACGGGACAAATGAAGAAGTATAAATACCAAAAAGATACAAAAGATGCTAAAGTAAAATATGTCTAAGTACAAATTAAAGAAGCTGAGTGCTATGAAACAGCCTTAAAATAAAAATACAATGACAGGCAGAAAAAAATCAGTTCTGCTTTGGTGAGAACTTTGAAACTGCAGCTCAACTGTAATTGATCAAGGAATCAAATACAGGTTCTTAATAGCTGATAAGCATATCTAAACATTTTATTAACTGTGTTGTTCAATCACAAATATTTTTTCATTTTATTTATTCTAATAAATTTTTGTATATTTGTTGTTTTGAATTATTGTCTAAACTAGTCCTAATTTAGATGTGAAATGGTCTTGGTGTTTTTGGCATCCCATTAAATCTAATTAATCATATGAATACAGTGATTAGAGCATGAAAATACATTACCTTGACCACCTTCTAACCTTTTTAGAGGACAAATGCTGATGGAAAGACTTATAACACAAAATGTGTCAGAAATGTGCAGCAACCATTTCTTTGTTTGTATACTTTACAGTCTTAAAGAAAGATCACCCAGGACTTCAGCTATCTATTGTTTCCTGACAAGTGTTTTTAGAAGATAGATTGTTGTGGTACCACTGGGAGTCCTCAAAGGCATTACCTCAGCAGGGGCTGGAATGTTATTGAAGCCTTAGAATTTTTTCAAGCAGTAGTAGAAAGTAGTAGGTATTCTCCATTTTTTTAATCAGATGTACAGTATATGTACAAAGAGTATAATGATTTGTTACAACTGCATATTTAAATATAGAAATGCTGCTATTGCTGAGTGCTTGTTTTAGAGGTCAGAGTTACTTGCATTACAGCAAACAATTAATTTTATTTTACACTACAATTTAATATGGACAATTCCAGCTGATATGAACATTATTATTAAATGAATAAACATGCTTTTTTCATACAACATGGTCTTCAATGTACTTGTGAATTGTGAGTTCATTTATCTTGATAGCCATTTGCCTAAATCTGCAACTTACATTACCAGCTAATGGCTTTGAAGCAGAAATTGTATATACATTGTAGAAAATGTAAAAGGTCACAACCTGGGTTCATTAATTAACTCAAACATGATTTAATTTTAAATAAGGAGGTACAGTATGACAGGTATAGAGTAGCACATAACGTTAAATGTACATTAAGCTACTGATGAGCTACAGTTTATTTCTGGACATTGAGAAATAAGGTAAACCAGTAGTAAAACACAGTCCTTCTCAACTGAAGAAGTCATATTTATGTTCCAGAACTGCATGTACATTAAATTCTTAATATTTGCCAATTTGCTGAATTGTATGTAATGTGTGACAGCAATTGTTAATCTCTGTAAAACAAATGCCCTTTTTAATGGGACATATCTATTAGCAGAAATTAAAAGAGTCTGGTTTTAGCAGTCTGCATCTGTAGTGAACTGGAGTTCATTTTTTGTATTTGCCTTACAGTATATTATCTTAAAAAGAATAAATGTTAAGATACTCAAAAGGGCATATCTGACATATTCACAGATACACTGATTTTTCTTATTTATTCAAATTATGTTTTATATAGGAAATATTGCAAACCACATATAATAATTAAACTAATAAAAAATTAAAATAGTATTGCCTGCTACAGAAAACATTTATCTTATTTTGCTCATTATAAATTTTTTATGTAAATTTATTCAGATGTGTTCATGTGGATAGAAAGGAAAAAATAACACCAGTTTCTTTTCCTGTTTATTTAAGGTGCAAATTAAATCTTCAATTGTTAAAAAAAAGTTAATCCCTCATTGAAATCAAACTATTTAAAAGGATAATTAGAGTCAGCTTTTAGAATAATGCTAGCAATCTTCCCAGGGTTGGTTTTTCTCTTGTGTATGATGATGTAGGGATACCTCTGGCCCACCATGATCCTGAAGTTAATTAAGGGCATTCATTAAACGGATTGATAAGCTTTTGAATAGGTTAGGTTAATCATTGTTTGACATAGTCAGTCTAAAAATACTTGATTCACATCATAGCATAATCAAAAGCAATTTTTTGAAAACTTCTAGAAAGAATTGTTTTGATGTGCTTCAGTCAAGAAAGGATTATAATGCCATTTTTACAGTTCTTGAGCTGTACTGAATATTAGTTAAATTGTCCAAGTAGAGAGGGTTTGGGACAGTAATCAACCTAGGAATGTTCAACATACCAGAACCCCTCCAAGAGCAAGTCATACAATTTTCAGTAAATTCATCAAAATTCCGGCAGAACATGATTTAGGTTTCACTTGCCTCAAGCAGATTAAAACTTGACAAAAATGGGGAAATAGCTCAAAAGTTGATAGAAGTCTACGTTTTGTACCTAATACTTGTATGCAAAATTTGGTTGACCTAACTGAAAGTGTACTCAGGTTATTGTTGTTATATACATACACACACACACACACACATACACACTACGATGTCGAGATTAATCAAAATCTCAAAATAGAATATTTGAACAATTACAATACTTCACCTACGAGAAAGTTAATCGGGCTCAGGGAGGTCTAAACTATCGAGATTCATCAAAATCTCTAGGTTGAATTTTTGGATGATTACAATACTTTCCTTATACTTGATTTGCGAGAAAGTAACTAATGAACATAGGAACATTCAAACTCTACTCAGTCAGTGCCCAGGGATTAATTTGGGACCCTGGAGCTGTGAGGCAGCAGTGTCAAATACTACAGTAGGCTACCTTGTCAGCCCATGGGTGATTGCTCCAAGTACTGAGCAAGAGTGATCTCCCTGCAAGTGATTTGCTATTCTGTTCTTCATATCTACAAGCTCCCAGATTGCAGGGAGGTCCATGTGCTGATTACAACCTTACATTTGCACATAACTCAACTAAAGGTCCTACTTTCCAAGTCTGTCAAGGAAAACCTGCCCAACAGCATATTGTAAGATGTAGCACTACTTAGTCAAGCTTCTCAACAGATAAGCTTGGGGAGTGAATGATGGGACCCTTGATATGTCAGAATGGCTGATACCAATGGTGCATTTCTGGTAAACTCATGAAGCAAAATAAGAGTTCTGTATTCAAAAGCAAAGGTTTGCACAGTGTTCTTTAACAATGACATGAATTTTAAATGCTACTGACATAGGATACTTTCTTATTTTTTTCTACTTCAGTTTATGGAAAGGTCCAGAGATAAATTGGGCAACATTTAATGGCTGCAAGGTAGTGGTTATTTGATATGGAAACCGCTATTTTTCAGACATTTTGAAATCAGTTTTCCCAAAATGAGAAGGACTGTTATCAAACTGAGAACATTCAGGATCATGGCCAAAGTTTCAGGTAGTGGGCAGTGCAGTCAGTTCAACCAAAGATCTGACCATGTGTTGTTCTAATAAATTGTAAAGAGCTCAAAAGCTGCATCTAGAGTTCTATGATATAGTAATTTTTACTGAGCGTGACTTATCAGATAGAGGATTAGCAAGTTTTTTATGTAAAAATAGCCAACAGAAAGTCCCTTTTCCTCAAAACAAATAATGCAAATTCAGTTTGCAAAATTGCCTCTAGAGAGATGAAACATAAGTGGAGCTGTTTGGTTGTTATGCTCTATTAAGTAAAAACCAAATACAGCATGTCACCAAAAGAATCAGCTTTCAGGTCCAGGATCTTAGTTCTACAAGACAATTGTGCAGCTGATTAGTTGCAGACTTACAAACAGGAATAGAAACCTATGTATCATCAGCATAACAATGAAAAGAAATATTACATTTCCTGAAAATCGCTTGTATAGGATGAAGATACAGTATATAGAAAATAAAATAAGACCCAAAATAGATCCCTGAGGAACACCACATTTAACAGGTGTAGTAGACGAGAAACAGAAATTAAAAGACACTGAAAAGTGTCTACCAGTAGGATATGACCTGAACCAGTTACGAGAAGCCCCTTTAAGCCCCACCAGATGTTCAAGCTGCAACAGCAAGATCTCATGGTCAGTAGCGTTAAAAGCTGCTGAAAGATCTAGGAGGACAAGGACTGTAGCCCCACCTGAGTCAGTCATGAAAGAAATGTAATGAAATACTTTCAGGAGGGAAGTCTCAACACCATGAAAATGCTGAAAGACAGATTTGTAGATCTCACATTGTTGAAGTTAAGATGATCAACCAATTGATTATAAATAATTCTTTCTAATACTTTAGCCAAAAGTGGCAGCTGTGAAATCAAGTGAAAAATAGCTAACACTCTAGGATTCTAAATCTGCCATTTTTTGGACAAAGTTGTATCACCGCATGTTTAAAAAAAAGAGGGCACGACCCCCTTACTAACAGAAACATTGATAATAACTAACAAAGATGGACCCGAAACATCAAAAGCTTCAACTAAGACGTGTGGTGGAATAACATCAATAGGAGTGGAAGTAAGTTTTAAGTGTGTCAATAGCACTTTTTAGCTGTGAAAATTAAACAACATCAAAAGATTCCATAACAATGCCATGATTATCAATAAGAAGTACATAACCAATAGGAACAATGCCAGAGTGGATAGTGTCAGTTTTGCTGACAAAGAATGAAAGAAACTGCTTTCATGAAAAAAAAAGTACTAATTTAAACCTGTCTATGAATGGGGACAAATAGCTGCATTAATTGCATTCAATAATACCTTAGGTTTATTAGAATGAGAGGATACCAAATTAGTGAAGTAACCATGTTTAGATTTCTTACCTGCACCCTGGAAATTGAACAGAGAAGTCTTAAAAATCTGCTTAGATACAGTCATCTTATCTTTCCTTCCAATGCTGTTCAGCAATTCTACAAGTGTATATTTATTATAGTTGGAGCATAGGCTGAATAAGTGACTTGATAATGGTTACACAGTGAGTCTGAAGTGAATGTTGTGTTCAGCCAAGATGGAAAAAGTGCAGGCAAGAAAGAAATAAGGTGCTGGACCAGGTGATGAAAGAGCAAAAACCATTAAGTAGGAACAGGTAAGGGGTCACAAAGCCAGGAATCACAACAAATCAAAAGCCCAATAAGTAAGCCAAGAATCAAAGTCATATTTGCATATCAAATGTCCTAACGCCCTAAATAGATTTTTCACTTGCTACCCCAAAGATTTTTTGAATTCAAGTCAGAAAGTTGGACAGACCCAACATTAAATCGGTCAGCTGAATGATACTATGCTCTGCAACTTACAGCCAAATGACAACAGGGGTTAGTAATTGCTGACAACAACAATACACAATATATCCATAATGAAAAATAAAATCCAAATTGGGGGCATGGATTGTAAAGTAAATAAAATAATTATAAATATATTCATATAGTCAGAATGACTTTAAATTGACAAACATACACAAAGTTGGCATGAAAATATTAAAAAAAAAAAAAACAAACCTTGGGGTTAAAAATTGTGCATCTTAATTACTACACTACCCTCTTTAGTTCCCCAGAAGTATGTCTTGGACTCATTTTAGAATAGTTTAATAGAATTCATAAATGGACAAGTTAAGTAAGCTTGCATTGTTTAATAAGTTTGAAAAATCTATTCATTGCTGGAAAAATGCTAATTTGTAACAGGCTCCTTTCAAAAACATAACTTTAATACTGATTGTTCTATAAGTAACCACCACACTACTAATCATACTCTACATCATTTTATGACAAAGTAGTGCAAATGGCAGTGACTGCAGTGAATGTGATTTCACATAAAGCTGTTAAGGCAGCAAATGTAAGTTTAGTTCCATGGCTTTCAATGCAAGTGCCTGCGAGTAAAAGGCAGAATCCGCACAGCTTTAAGCCCAGCGGCTTTGTCTATTTTTCAGCTACTAATGGGCACTGCAGTACATCATGGCATTACACAACATGTTGCTTCTGCTTCAATCACTGCTCTTTCAGACGATATTTTAAATATTTTCTTGCCTGACATTCAAAAACAAATGTTAGCTGTGTAATGAAAAGCCTCCAAAATTTCCCATCCCATTAGCTACATCTTTTTATATTTATGGGCTTTTCAGTTTGATAATATATCATTATTTGATGATGCTCTAAATGTCATTACAGTATATGAAAATGAGTGTTTGGTTTATCTACTGATCTACTGAAAATTCACAAAATTGGAGGCATTCTTTAAGTCAATCTGAAATATCAGAATCTCATTCAATATGTTCATTAATACTTCATTGCATGGTAGCACGTGTTTAAGGCACTAATGTCTAATATCATAAGTATTACAATGGCTGCTTGGTTTCGTTCTGGTTTACTGTTTTGCTTTTGCTCCTTAGACCGCATTCCCTTATTCGGCCTAATGGAGCTCTTCCTTCTTTGCAATGGTGTGGGTGTCTAGCATATGCCAATTTGTTCCTAAGTCAGAACTGTGTTTTTAGACAGTTTAATATTCAGTTTCAGAGACATTCATGCTGGTATGCTTGCTTTCTAGAATTTCCAAGATTTAATTTTCTGATTTCAGTCTTTGACGGTCAGATTCTCACCACATACCCACTCAGTTTTCATCTCTTTGTGGCAGGAACAATTTATTTCCATGCTTGTTACCTAGACATTTGCCGCCATTCAGGTACATGACAGATATTTTTGAAAAACAAGTCATCTGGATCTTTGGAAAATCTTTGGAAATGTTTCCATATTCAGTGTGTATTTTTAAAGTATTCTAACATCCTCTGTCCATCCAGTTATCCAATTCTCATCTTGACTCTCTTTTTCCCGTTTAGAATTATGTGATGTCTTAACTTTAATCCAGCTTAACTGCATGATTTGAATACATCAATAAACATAAAGAGCATATAATATCTATTTCATTTTTCTGCAAACATAAAATAAATGTAAATGTTGTAAACTGAAAATAAGGATGTTGCCAAATAAACTAGGCCATTTGCTCTCAGAATTGTTCAGTTTTCTATGTGCCTTGTATTGTAAGTAATTCAGTATTCAGAAGAACACCACAAAGGGGAAAACACTGATCAATAAACGTGCTCTGAGAAGTAGTAGAAATTTCATGTACATTATTTTGGATGCAATAAGCTTCTCTAAATCATTTCCATACCTATAAATAACAGCATGCATGAAGCTTTAAAAGAACATGTTCAGTAAGTTAATAGTCTCCACAGTTCAATTGAAAAAACAGATTTTATATATTTTTTCATAAGGAGATAATCTCAAATCAATTTTGGATCTGGGATGAGCTCTTGAAGTTGTCCAAGTAGCAGTAGGTGAGAGGAAAGTTGTTTAACATTGCAGCATAATATTCCTTGTGTTTAAAATTATAATCAATCAAAGTTCCATTCCAAGGTCCATTGCCCAATGCTACTTATGCTCAGTGACAGGCAGATACCTCACCCCATAAAAAAGTATATACAACATACTCTTAAGAATCTTGAATAATCATCATAACTTTCTTTAAGCAAATGCCATACTGTACTGCTATCCCTCATATAAAGAAAACATATAGCAATCCTTCATTATTAATGGGATGTAAAAATAAATATTTTGTCAATGGTGTACCTGTTTAGTCAGAATGTGCCCCCATTACTTTAGGCATGTATGTTTGCCTATTTTCTAAATGTAGTAATATACTGTATTTGTGGCGATTTTCTAACTATCTTAACAAAACTGTGAAATATAAGGTATGAAGCCATTTTTTCCTCAAACATGTCTTTCCTTGCAACAAAAATCTGCTTTTTTTGTCTGGATCCTTGAAGATATGTGTAATATCTTAGCTTTAAGCACATTCACATGCAGTGAATTTTGGCTCATCAGTGGCAAACTACAATTCATTGAGGACAGCTCACATTTGCTGGTAGAAGATAAAGCTGAAACAATAAATTACACAACTCCTAGAATCTGTATGTATTCAGAACTGCTGTGGCTTCTCTGCATTTTTTGTATGATTTATAGGTAAAAAAGCAATACTGTATTAGTATGACAACATGTTATTACACAATATAGTGTAGATTTCATGAGAATAAAGAAAGAAGAGACCAGCCTAAGAGACATACCACAGGGGATTCAAACATGTAGTCTAGGACACGCACTGAATTCAGAAACAGTGAGTAAATAAATAAACTATACCCTACTGTCTTAACCTAAGAACTCCAGATACTGGAATATGAATTCATTTTGTGTAACAATGCCTGAAAACTATGTAAAACACACAGATAAAAGAAGATGCACAGAGTTAGAGTTTTAGTGTGACAAACAATAGATAGGTGCAGAAATTGTGAATTTCCCCTTGGGAATAATAAAATATCTATCTATCTATCTATCTATCTATCTATCTATCTATCTATCTATCTATCTATCTATCTATCTAAATCATTCTCAGAGTCTCCAATTTCTGTACTAAGATCACACATGGGGAGATACAGTAATGGGAAAAAAAACATTGCATTTAACACATGGGAAAAATTAAATTTGTTGTTTAGCTTTGAAGTGTGCAAGTATTTCTGTTCTCAATTAGAAAAACGTTGATGGAAATATATTTGTCCCAAGGATTTTTTATTAATATACAGAAACTCATGAAATATTTTTACAAGCAATAACATCCCCCTCAAGCACACACAAGGATCACAAAAAAACAAGAAGAAGAAACAAAACAAACAAATAATTTTAACAGTTATTCATTTGTACACCCAGTTTTGAAATATGTGTTCTCTAATACAAGAGTTTAAAGGTAATATCACTTTGTATTTATTCTTGAACAAAATAGTAGTTTGTGAATTAGACATATTTGCTATTATTTTTAGCATCTCGTATATTGCATCAGTCTGATTTACTGTATCAACTCATGAAAAATGATACATGACGACACTCTGGTGCAATGCTTCTGCCTTACATCTTTACAGTACTCGACGACTGTTTGTGTGGAGTTTGCACGTTCCCTTCGTGTCTGCATGTGTTTTTTTCTATGAGTCCCACAGTTTTCTCTCCTCTCACCTCCCAAAGACGTGCATGAAAGATTAAATAGCATGCAAGTGCCAGTTTATGCATGAGCGTGCCCTGTGATGGACTGGCACCTTGTCCTTGTTCATACCATGAGCCTAATAAATTCAGGACAGGCCTTGGTATCAGATGACTCTAAGCTTGGATGAAATACTTTTAGTTAGAAAGAATGCAACTGTCAGGCATTAACCATGGGTCAGGCCACTTCTTTCTGATCTATAAATTTATATTGTTTCTGTATTGGTGTTTTGGTTTCTAGACTTTCCGACCAGTTTTGAATATTTAATCAAAATTTTACATAACAGAAAGCCTACTTAAATCTCTACTAGTCATTATATTAAATGATCTTGTAATTAATTAAAAGGGGAGTTTACATTTTTAAGTTATTTTTTCACAATCATATTTGTTAATTTGCCATTGAAAATTGTGTTCTTGAACTGAAGCATTTTTTATGAATTAAAAATAAAATACTGTGCCTATTATCACATTTAAAAGTAGGGTCAAGGGGCTGCCAGTCCAAAAATGAAAACAAAAACTATACAAATTACTGTATACATCCAATTTGAAGCAACAAAGTTGTTAATGTCAGAAAACATACTTTCCACATTTCTGAGATAGATTTATGACAACAAAAGGAATTTGGAACTAGCACATTTTATCGCAGATTCTTGCCATCACTTTTTTAAGGTAAGGATAAGTTGCTCATTGTGTGTCTGTTAATAGAGTCCAATGTAGGGGAGTTTCTGTATAATTAAATACTCCACCTAAAAATAATCATTATTGTATCTTGTACTCTTCACCATGTTTCTTCTAGTGATAGTCGAGAAAATATTTTAACCTCGCATATTCATGGAAATTAGAGATGCGATTCCTGATGCATCCATTTTCCCAACTCACTTATCCAGGGTAAGATCACAGGGTTGTCCTATCCAACATTAATAGGGCACAAGTTAGGAATAACACTAGGATAGGTCACCAACCCATTGAAGAGTAAACTCACACACAGAAGCAAAAGTTGCAATGCCAGTTCACCTAACCTGCAAGTGTTTGGAGCACTTGGAGGAAACCCACACAGACACAGGGAGAAAACAGAAACTCCACAGAAGGAGTACCCAAGACGTGAACACCAGTTTCCTTACTGCAAGAGAGCAGTGCTACCACAGCATCACCCATTTAGGATACAACGTGCTTGAATGGGATCCACATTAAATAAAATCAAAGCGTGTTGCATAATCCAGATGTCAGGAATCCAGTCATATGCACCCACATTTCTAAGCATGTATTTCTGCTAAACTGTTCTTAAATAAACCATTCATGGAAAAGCATCTTGCTTACAACAATGAAGCACCCACACACACACACACAAAATAAAGCTTTTAAAATGATGACCCTCCTTATTCATTTGTTGGCCATGAATGCACAGTTTTACAGTATGTGTGCTGAACAGTTTTACAGTATGTGTGTAGAACATCCTTGGCTTGAAAATGTATTTAATAAGATTTAAGGCTTTTGTTTTGGACAAGCACTGACCAGGTGTCATTATAAACAACAAGACAAGACACTGTATTTTGAAAAATGTATACAAAATGCTTCTCTTAAGAAAATAACTTCCCGTGGTGAATTAATTAGTACGATGACTGTGGAAAAAAGTTTTTTTGTTTTCGTATTTTTCACTTTTTCCATTCTTTTTGGTTATTACAACTTTGTCTCAGTTCTGTCAGTGGTGTTTATTGCATTTTGGGAAGATGATTGTAGCAAACTAGTGCCCTCAGCTATTTTTGCTGCCTTTTGTGTGTAGTGAATATCTTTTTTTGTACAGTCATTGTCTTGTGAACAATAAAATATTAATACCGTTTTTACTCTTGTTTGAGTTCTCCCACGGATAAGTCGGGGCTTGATTTAAATGTATAATTTCTGGTGTTTTCTAATGTCAGTTGTATAAGTCGAATGCGGAAAACTCACGCTATTGGTCCACGAGATTATGATATGCTAATGCCCACCTGAGAGAGTAACCATGGAGCACAATGCCTTTTTTTCTTATGTATTGTGCCCACGTGACCACACGGTAATATCCAAACTATTCCCGAAGTGACATTTGCACTGTTTTGTGTTTTTTGTATTTCACACCCTCATACACCTTATCATAAGTGCATCCCTTATCTACGATGGAGCGTTCGATCAAAAGAAAATATGAAGCTGGTTTTAAATTAAACGTCGTTGAAGTAGCGAAAGAAATTGGTAACTGCGCTGCTGCAACAACAAAATTCGATGTGTCTGAAAAACTGGTGCAAGAATAAGATGAAAAAAAACAGCCGTATAAGTTGAAGTCTGATTTTATGATCGATTTTTCAGGTTTCAAGACCCGACTTATACACGAGTATACTGTATACAGTAGCATGATTAGTGCAGGTAGCTGAGTGGTTTGGTTTACTCTTTCACACTTTTCTCCAGGGCTCCTGGCTTTCACTAAATAGAAACCAACTTGTAAGTGTTGTGCCTAACAGACAACCTTTCTCCATAGTATGCTCATCCGCCATGAGTTGGACAGCAGTGAATTACTGCCTGTTCTGGATGTTGTCATCTTCTAAGTTATTAGCACTGATTCAGTTCTGATTATTTTGTTGTTTTTAGTGAACAATCTTCTTGGTAGTGTCATTATTAAAAACAGACCTACAATGAAACGTTTAAACTTTAGACTGTACTCCGTAAAAACATTGTGTGGAAGCAAATACATAAATAGATCTTGTTGCCTACAGAATTCAGTATGTCAGTATCTTTTATATTCATCTCTCTGAGGAGTTCTCCAGTGCACAAACTGGGGTGATAATTTTGTGCATTTCTGAACATGCAGTTATATGCTTTGATACATGCACATTACAAATAATAAAATATTTCTAAAATTTAAGGGCTAAAGTTCAGGTAATCATTTTTATTTTTTTCCTTTATTGACTTTATACCCACTAACGTGGTTGGAACTATGTGTCTTAAAAACAACCAGTTGTTTAAAACAAATGGTACTTTAAAATCCTAAATGAACAAATTAGTCCATTTAATGATTTATTTTTATTTATTGAATATCTGTGGCACTCCGAAAGATGGCTCAGTGGAGCACCCTATACTTATGCACACCAGATATTTTCAGTAGTGTTGCTTTTATTAACCACCCCTTATAAAAATTATCTGAAATATTACTTTCCATTTGCAAATGTATCTATAACTAAATTGGAATACCGTAAAATCAGTTAGATATGTTTTTTTTAATTTACAATATTTCCTTTTTTATGTGTTATTTTTACATTAACCTCTGGGAAACATGTTAGGTGATCTGGAAAAATTTCTTCACTTTTCAAGCAAATGCTTCATTGCATTTTATGGGCATCCAATTGTCCATGTGAGAAACAAAGATTGAGGCATTAAATCTGTAATAGGAGAACTGTAGTAAGAGTGAATTAAACTTCACTATTTAAAAAGTGAACCTTTAAATATTGGGAATATAAATTACATCTTACTTGTAAAACTATATTTATACAGAAAAAAATTAAATGAAAATTTCATTTGTGATGTCTTGATTTTCTTGCACATATTGCTAACACATATAATGAAAATGTGTGACACAGCTACTGCTGAAAAAAAATTGTTATGCCATTTTATACTTTTCCATCATAAGAGGTATTGCAGTTTTCATTCTATCATTACCCTTATGGTGTCGAGTCATCAGGATTAGGAGATTAAAGATACTGGATTAAAGGATTAAGTCCCTGTAAGGATTTTACAGGTAATGTTTGACATGCCAGAGGTAAAAAAAAAAAAAAGTTTAGCTTACCAAAAACTGAAAAATTACTTGCAAAAAAGCAGTTTTGAGAAACAAATGTAATGGGTTAACAACTTGCAACTTTTTTGCAGCAATGGATGTTACAGTAATTCAGCCTTGAAAGTTGATAAAAACAATTCCCACAAGTGTCTGTATAAACACAGTTTTGGAACAAACTGTTGATACACCTTCTGAAACATTATCTGGACAATATTGCACTGTATATTGCTATCATAATGGCAAGAAAAACGCAACTAACAAAGGAAAACTGATAGACACACCTTTATAACCCTTAAAGGTATGGGTCTTTTCTTCTGAAAAATGGTAAAGAAATGCAAGATGTCAGTGAGTAAACTTTCCTACACTATTAAAACGAATCTGGAAGAAATTCTGACAAAAACAGGTCTGGCAGACCCAAAGCCACAACAGAATCAGAAGAACAGTTTCTGTGAGTCATCAGCTTACATGGTGGTGTAGGAAACTGTACTTACTGACACCTTGGCTTTCTTTGCAGTTGCTCTAGGAAAGACCTTCACTTTCAAGGGTTATAATGGTCTGTCTGTTTTCTAAAACCTACGTTGATCAGTCATAATGTAGCAAAGAAAAGAGGGATCAGCTTCTTCATCACCACTAAACAACCGCCGTTCATCTATTCAGGCACTGCTATTGTTGTGTCAAGGGTGATCTGTAGATTGTCACTATTTCTCTGATTGCACACAGCATTAAGGAATCAGGACTCTTCATCTCTGTTTTTCATGGCTGCCAGACTGTAAACCTGGAAACTTTGGTGTGACTGGAGAATGATACTTCAAAATAGCACTGTTTGGAGTGGAGTTTTCTGGTGTCTTTCATTTTCATTTTTTGGAACTTGGCCAGTCACCATCCATTTTTTTCATCTTAATAGCAGTCGTGATTTAATTGGACATTTTTTTCCCCTGGTGTGTATGTGTGTTTGTTGTTGCATAATTTATATGTGTTTGGGATGGGGGGGAGTGGGGGGGTATGAGATATGGAGGCTGGGGCCATTTTGGGGTTTTTTGTATTTGTTTTTTTTCCTGGTACTGTATATATGCGCTCTTGCATTGGGTTTTTCTTTACTAATATACTCATCTTTTCTTATTGAGGCTTTTATCGGTGCAGATTTTATTTGGACGTATTCACAAAGGGGTAGGGGGTTGAAAGGGACGGCTAAAGGTGTAAAAAGTAAGTACAGTTTGACATGGCCGAGTCCGAACTTCGCTCCAGCTCTGCTGGGGTGTGTAACTGACCACCATCTGAGTGGGAATGTGGTTGTTACAATAACATTAAAACAAACCTGCTAAAAATTCCCCCTCATAAGGCCATCAAGTATCTGGCACCAAAACTTTAGCATCAGATCCTTTAACACTAGATTCCCTGAAGCCTATGAAAAAAGTTGTAATCCCAGGTCACATTAAATTCCTTCGCACCTCTCCATTAGCGTCTTTGTTTTGTAAATCTGTCAGTCAGTACAAACAGCAAGCAGGATATCCTGGATAAATTTGTCTAGCCATCACATTTTGGCCATTGTCAAAGTCACTCAGATTCTTAGCCCAGTTTTCCTGCTTCCAACACATCACCTTCAAGAAGTGACTGTTCACTTACTGCCTAATATATCACACCCCTTGACAGGTGCCATTGTAACGAGATAATTAATGATATTCACTTCACCTATCAGTGGTTTTTATATTGTGGCTTATTGTGACAGTTGTACTTTTACAGCTGTACAGAAAAACCCACATTCACATATTGTTGTTCCATAAATGTCACCTTTTTACTTTTAAAACTCCCTGCTTGATAAAGACTTTACCATAGTTTACTCAAAGAAGAGGTCAACATAGACTTTTAAAACTGCTGTTCAGCTGACCCATGCACCTTGACAAAGTTTTTTTTTTTTGATGCTGCACTTGGGTTCTTGGAACCATATTTGAGCATTTTATATTCAGTACTGGAAAAATATTTTGTGCAATAGCTTCCTCATGGCAAATTATCTGTGATGTTGAATTTTGTCCATTTTTAGAAATCCCAATGAAATATGGAATGATTAACTTTGTAAACCCTTGCAGATACACATATATTAAGTCTCTCTTCTGAAAGACTTTCAATGGTCTGCTAATCTTGAAAATGTTCACCTGTAGTGTAAAGTCTAAAGTCAACTATGTCATTCATCTTTATGTCTTTATAAAGGTCCATCCAAGCTGTTCACTAATGATTTGTTAATCATTTTCACCTGGTTTGGTGCACATGATGTATTCAGGTCTAGGCAATGATAAAGCAATTGTTTTCTATTCTGCAGGGTACATGCGCTAAATGAGAAATTATTCTTTTGCTCACAAACTTTTTCTACTCTAAAAATTTAGAGTATTCCAACCACAGCCACATGTTGTTAAAAGGAGGCTCAAGCAATACTGAAGAAAATTGTGCTTAGATTAATTTTTAATGATTATTTATCTTCCACCTTAAATAAAGGGTCTGTGTGTCTGCCTGGATGCTGTGTATTTGTCATTCTAATACAAGGTGCACCACAAACATGAACACTGTTTTTATGAATCGCATATCAAGTGGCATAATGACATAGACCTGTGCATTTCATGATGCACTGCAAATGTTAATGATGAGGTCTATGTTGATTACTTAGTTTTCAGCCTATCCTAGAGGGGTAGCGCAGATGGTTTCAGATATAAGCAGTTGCATATTTTACAGAAAGCAGTGCATCATCAGAATAGGAGTCTTTGATTCCATTTAGTGAAAGCAGGGACAAGCACTCCTTTTGTCCATGACAAAAGAACAGCAGTGGCGAGGAACACCGAGAAACGGTCTTTATCAGTAAGCATCAAGCCAGGGTGTAAAGATCATTTTATTAGCTTGTCCAATTCAAAGTTTTAAATTTTCAACCAATTAAAAATGTCAATATTTGTTACT
Organism: Polypterus bichir lapradei; assembly: GCA_026402145.1. Taxonomy (NCBI): domain Eukaryota; kingdom Metazoa; phylum Chordata; class Cladistia; order Polypteriformes; family Polypteridae; genus Polypterus; species Polypterus bichir. The sequence goes on along the minus strand of JANRMT010062842.1, from coordinate 10,429,691 downwards.
ACCTGTTCCTATTGGTTGCAGAAGAATTAATAACTTCTATCTCCATTCATGTGCTCCTCTCCCTGGTTTCTTTAAAATATTATTGCAGAAGGACAGTATGCCATAATTAGCCCTGTCCTTATCTCTTCTCAGTTCATCCAAATTATAATATTAACACACTTTCACTGTAAATATGACCTTGGTTGCTATTAAACAGTTAAAGTCAAAATTATTCATTGTATGTTTGTAGTGGAGTTATCTTCTTGTAGCTGTCTGTGGGTCTTTCAGATGTACTTGGCCTATTTGTCTAAATTATCTAAAGAGGCTAAAGAGTCTGGATATCTTCATGTGCATGCCTTATAATGTGCTGACATCTTCTCAACACCTAGATCTTGCTTTGCTTCTGTTCCTATAAGGATCATGTTCAGCTAAAGGAAATCCTGACAAATAAAAGGCAAGATTATAAATAGATACATTTCATCATGCTCTTTCTGACATATGCCTGTGGTAAATTTTCTGCAGCTACCATTCTTGTCCATGCCAATTTGATATAAAAAGGGAAAGGGAGCAAACATGAGCTCTTTAAATAAATAAATATGTAAATAGGTAGATAAGTATGTAAATAAATATACACACACACACTTTGGTCTGAACACACACCAGAAAGACTATAAAGCAAGAAAATTAAAAAGAAGGAAGAATTATGCAGGTGTATTGCTGTTGGTATAAAGGAGCTCCAGTAGTGTTTCTTGACACACATCTGCTGAATAATTGGCTGAAAGTCTTCAGTGTTAATGTGTCAGAGAGAGAATGTGCAGCACTCAGTTTTGTTTTAATTCTCTTCTTTGCTACTACTTCCAAGGAACATGAAGATTGAGGTATGCCTCTCTTAAAGTGATGTTACCAGCCCAGTACACCATAGTGTAGAGAATTGCACTGAAGATGCGAAGAGGTCACTTCCCACATTAAAGGAATGCAGTCTCCTAAGGAAAAAGAGCCTGTCCTACCCTTTCTTAGATCTGTGTTCTGAGACCAATTCACCCTGTCATTAATGTGGACCCCAAGGTACTTGTAGGAGTAGTCATCGAACATAGAGGATCGTTGGTGCAGCGAAAGTTAATAACCAGTTCCTTGTTTTTGCTGATGTTAAGATGCAGACAGATCTCTTTGCTGCATCAAGATACAAAGCTCTCCACCTGACTATTATACTCTGTCGCATCCTCCTTATTAGTACACCCCATAACTGGAGAATCATCTGTGAATTTCTCTGAGTAACATGACCTGGTGTTATATTTGTAGTCAGAGGTTTACAGAGTGAAATGAAAAAGAGACAGGACTGTTCCTTGTAGTGCTCCAGTGTGGCTCATATCCCTGACAGATAGTGCATTATCCAGTATACTGAATATATAATTATTACAAAATAGTGAAGTTGTTCTAGAGTTTAGTTACTTTCCTGAACTTTCTTTATTCCTGATTTATACCGGACCTTAATTGGCTCTCCTTGCATGTGGTTTTGTAAGCTTTCACCCTCTTTAAGACTGTAAAATAAATGATTTTGCCTTGAGCTTTGATGAATCATAATTAAATGACATTTGTAGATGTTGAACAATGGAAGAAAGGTTCTAAAACTAAGGGCTGGACACAACAGCAATAGATAGACATGTAGTTTTTTTGTACTTTCTAAATAAGCTAAACTTGTTCAAATTATAACACAATTCTTAACAATAGTATGGAATTAATCTCTCATTGTTTAAATATAATAAGTAATAATATAATTAGATATCAGTGTATAATTGTCTTCATTCATTTAACCTGTTTTCCTATTACATAATTAGTTTGCATTTAATAAGCGAAAAAATCAAATTAAAACCTAATAATTATAATTAATGTTAATGGCATCATTATTTAAGGCTTTATCTCAAATATTTAAATTAGAAAAAACAGTATAAAATAAGCAAAACCTGCATTTATGACCAGTGCAAGTAACATTTACCCCAAGTGATGCATCAATGTCCCATGTAGACCCCAGTGCTTCCAGGAGAGACTATGGTTCCTCACCACCTTGTATTAGATAAGCTGCTCCATAAATTGATGAAGCTTTAACTGTCATTGATCGTTAACTGCTGAAATAATCTAATCCAAAATGAACAAATTAAAAAATTTTCATACTGCACTTCAGATGACATTATTGCTTTTGTGGTTCTCACCTCAGCATATATAGTAATTTGAGTAACTGCTGAAGTATAATGACTTTGAAATGAATAAATAAACAGTCAGTAAATGAACACTTAGTTGATTCTTCCCTGATTATTAACTTGACAAGAATTGATTAATGAAAAAATGTTCAAGGCAACTTTCATGTCAATTTTGTATGTAACATTCATTATTTTTTAAAAATATTGTGGATATGCTTAAGTTTTTGAAGTAGAAGCACAAGGTTTATCACAAAAAATCTATGAAAAGATAAAAAATATTTTTTGTTCTGTTGCACTTACAAACACTGAATTTTATTAATATTTAATTTTAATATTTTTTATTTATTTTAAAATATTCAGTGGCTATGCTTAAGCTGTATGAAGTAGAAGCACAAGTTTTATCACAAAAATATATAAAAAGATAATAAAGAAGAATAATGTCTTTGTTCTGTCGCACCTGCAAACACTAAATTTTGTTTAGTGACTTCCAAGTAGATGAGCATGCATCTTTTAAATAATGGTGAATTCATTTTAATAAATTAGCATTGTGATTAGTAATGTAATGTTCATCAATGTTTTAAGAATTTAAGGACAGAACGGTGATTTATGAATTCCTAATAAAAAACTGAATTCATTATAAAATGTAATGGTAGATATATTTAATGCAAAAATTAGGAATTTTACACTTTTATGAAAAATGATAAGGATTTACAATTGCATAGTCTTTTTGATTTCAATGGCCTTGATAAGATTTAATAATGGATCTTTAAATGAGATAAACAAAAAAAATGCAGCAATTTAATTTAATAAAGCAGATTTAATGCATGTGCTTGTTAACCTGAAATATTTACTATGAAGACTTGTAATTTTATGTCAAAACTTTTTTCATTAACTGTCAGAGTAAACTTGAAATGAAGGCATCCTCAGAATGTTTGTTTTCCGGTCCACCTGTCTGTCTGCATGAAACAATTCGGCTCCCATTGGACCAGTTTCATTGAAATTTTGATCGCTTCCTCTTTAAGGAGATTTATTGGGAAAGTTAACGTTTTATTCTGATACCTTGAATAGAGCATGCTGTTCAAATTTTTGAAGTTTCAGAAACCCTTAAAAAGCATCAGTGAATTTTCAAATTCGTCTGTCTTAAGACAGAGGGACATTCTGTTCATTTTCAATTATTGTTTAATTTGCACAAATTATTTAGATATTGAGTAATTAATTTCAAATTTAATTTGAGAGAGGTTATTTCAACTTGTGTATTATCCTCTTTTACATGTTCAATATTCATTCATGACAACAAAACAAGGTCATGAGATGTTATCACACAGGTTATAACAGATTTGGACTCTCCATCAGATTTTTCTTTTGAAAAAAATTTATTTAAGATATATGAAATAAAGCTAAGAGTTGGGATTTTGTGCCTTTGACAGCTGTTTCAGCCATAACAAACTAACTGAGGTTTCTTTTTTAGCTGTATACTATTATAAAATGCTATTAAAAAGCATTTTATATACTCCACTAATATATGTAATTGCATTTTATTATCAGTGTGATTTTTTTTTTTTTGATATGACTCATTTAGTGTCTAATGAAGAAAATAGATGAATAATGCTACAATTTTCAGAACAGTGCACCTGAATATTATGTCATTTGTGCATTTTCTAGCTTGTCTTCCCAGAGGATCTAAAATTCCTGTATAGAAATGTAGATGACCGATACTGAAATATATATATATTTTCATGGCATTATAATATTTATGGATACTTATGGATAGTTTCAGCTGCATGGTGGTGTATGTTGCAATAGACTTTAGCTGAACCTTACTGAATCCACTATATTGGGATTATTCCCAATAATTCTTTACATTTATAAAGTGCTCTTCTAGCTACTTTAAACACAGAGGGGAACTACTTCAACCACCACCAATGTGTAGCACCCTCATGGATGATGCAACAGTAGCTATCATTGCGTCAGTACACTCACCACACATTAGCTATTAGGTGATGAAGGGGCGAAAGAAAGAGCCAGTTAGAAACAGGAGATGATTAAGGGGGCAGGATTGACCTGGCCGGGATGGTAGTTTAGCCAGGACATAGCGATAAACCGTACTCTTTTGGAAAAGTGCTCAGGAATCTTTAATGACCACAGAGAGTCAGGACCTTTGTTTTTCATCTTTTCTGATGGATGGCGCCATATTTACAGCACATTGTCCTTGTCACAGCAATAAGGCAGTGGGATCCTCACACAGTCCCCAGGGTAACATCCCTCTGCTGGCCTCACCAACATATCTCCCAGCAGAAACCCCAGCTTTTCCTAAAAGGTCCCACATTCAAGTACTGGCCAGGCCTGAACATGCTTACCTTCTTACCTTTAGGTGAACGACCTCACCTGAAGCGCAGGTAGTATGGCTGCTGATTACTGAATTGTGAAGTGTTTAATTCATTCATATTATAAAGCACACATGAAAAGGGACTCAACTGCATCTTCCGTCTACATAGGTTTTTGCACAACACTCCTGATTTCTTTGGTAAAGTAAGTAAGTAGGATTACATATTGGCCCATCTGTGGTTGTAAACTCAGAGCCATCACACGGCTAGCTATTTTGTACTGCGCTACACATTTTCATCTGTTGGTATGCTTACCAGTGCTTTTTCTGTTGTTATACTGTATAGCTTGCATTTTTAAGTTTGCCTTTGTTTACGTGTTTATTATTTGACATTGAGATTGAGTATTCATACTAAAATGAGGATTATAAGCATATTGTATATCACTTAAACTGGGAAAATGGACTTTCACATATAGTTGTATTTTTAGACATAAAATCAAAAGAAATTTGACAAATAAGAGGAGACCATTCAATCCATCAAACTATAGCTAAGCTGTCCCAGTATCTCATCCAGATACTTCTTAAAGCTTGTCAAGGTTTCTGCTTCAAAAACATGGTTCAGTAGTTCAGATTCCCACAACTGTTTGTGTAAAGAAGTCTCCCAGGCTTCAGTACTAAATGGACCTCTCCTTAATTTAAACTGAGGCTTGAGTTTTAGGTTTTTGACGTTACTGTTTATTTTTTTGGTCATTTTATTCTAATCCTGCTGCCTTTGCTAACAGTGTTCATACTTGGATCTTCATTTTTGGACCATATTTTGGTCTTGTGTATTATTCATTATTTTCTGGTATTTACAGTATTTTTTAACTGTTATGACAGTGATGCCATCCCCATTGTTGACATTTTGAATGATTCCAGCACAGGCGTGCCCATATTATTTTTAACCATGAAGCTTGTTGCCAACCACATAATTAATTATTTGAGCCTTATTTAAGTTGGCAGAGTTCTCATCTCCATGCGCTCCCTTTGGATCTTAAATCAAAACTCTAATCTGAGTAGATATGATTAACTTCATGACTTTGATTTTTATTTGGAGTTTTGGTTTGGCAAAATGATTATGTTTTCATTTATTTTCTCTCCTGACCTTACCCTCATCCATATTTTGTGTCTGCACATTTTGATCTTTATATTCTGGTGCAGTTTCTCATTTTTCCTTGCAGTATGCTTCTTTTGAAATGTAATGTTCACCTGTTTCTTGATTTCACCTTTTTTAATGCTGTTCATTCCCAATGACTTCCTGTAACACATCTCCAAACCCATTCATCTCCTCATGTTTAGTTTCTCTTTTTATGTCAATGGTTTCAGGCTGAATCCTGACATAACCATGAAGATTCAAACTCAGTCAGGCTTTGTGAGCAATGAAATGACACAGGCCACAATATCATAAAATTGTCTCTGCTTTGTTAATCATCTCTGCTGCTTCAGATTGTGGTTAGTTTTTGTATTATCGTGGTATTTCCCTCTACTTGCTCCTTACCTGTTTCCTCAAGGGTAAGTGTTCTCGTCAAGTTCGTTATCAGGTTGGTCTACTGTTGCACTTTAAGATGAACACACACATACATAGCTATACGCATACACACAGACCCTATCCACAACAGTGCCTCATGAATGACACACACACATGCTGATTAACCTCTAGCACTTTAAACCACACAAGTACGTTAGGAATAACACAGCCTGTCATTCAGCACTTCAAGAGACTTACTTATTATCGGCATGAACAACATACGATGTTTGGTCTTGTATTACTTTTGGTCTGGCTACATTAGGTGCTCAAAGAAATCTAACTTATTAATTCAATCACACTAGACACTAAGACAAAGTATAGAAAGTTAAAAGATGCATGGTATTTATTACAAGAATAATAATAATACCACTGGAACAAAGAATAATAGAAAATAGGTACTGATAGGAAAGTCTGAATATATATAGTCTTTAGAAAAAGCTTACGAAAAAGTTATAGATGACAAGGATGAATGTCCCAGGGAGGCGTTTGATTTAGCAATTGATGTTCATGATGCCTTTCTGACGACCAGTGCCTTCTTCATCCGCTCCTCTTCTTCTTCTTCTTTGCTTTTCTTCTTTTTCAAACCAAGGCATATTTATTATGAAATGTCATGCCTTGGTTTCACAACACATGCACCTGATTGGCTGGCTGTCAAAATGGCTGATGATTTAATTCCCCAGGTAATAAAGTTCTTTGATATTGCCTCAGTTTTCCTTTCCCAGGCTGTAAACCCAATTGTTGTCCCAGATGTCCATCCATAAAGTAATCAATAGCCTGAGGTATCAGCTCAGTCTCCTTTCCCAGGCTGTAATACCAAATTCACACTAAGCTGTGAACAACTGTTATAAAAGTAAAGGTGTAAGGGAAGAAAAGCTGCTTTGATTTGTCTTAATTCATCTGTTGTCTTGTCTCGAACAAAATATAATGGAAACCAAAATGTACAGATTTCATACACCATAACAGTTTTAAAATGCTCAGTCTGTGTCAGATGCTGAAGAAGGTATAAATCAGCTGCTTCAGTGAGTATTTGCAGATCAGCAAAAAAAAAGGCAAAAGTAAATTCCACACTGGAAAGTAAAAAGAAAGTTGAATAGATAATGGGCATCCAGCCAGCAAATATAATGATGCATCAGTTTGTGTTGATTCACAGTGAGCCCTAGGACATTTCTAGGCCTAAGGTTCTTTCTAGGATGAGCTTGCATAGTCCCTGCAGGTTTCTATGGGCTTTCCCCTACAGTCCAGGGATATGCTTTCAAGATGATGGATGTCACTAAATTGCCTCAGCACTGCTACATTAAATTTTGTTCATAAGTGGTTCTGTTCTTGTGCCTCTGCTGCTGGAACATCCTCTGATCTTGAAAATGAAAGGACAATTTTTTAAGATATGATAAAAAGAAAATATAAACCCATTAATGAGGGTTAATGGACCAAGGTATTAGGTAGTGATGTCCTATTCATTGTATTACTTGTAGTATCAATGTTCTGTCAGCTGCTTTCAGTAAAATATTCTAAATGAGAAATGTAAAATCTAGTTCGTAGGAGCGTGATTAACAATGGGAAATGTGATTGTGCTTGATTGCATTGAACTGTCAGTAATCATTCCAGGTGACTTGAAAGTATCTATCCTTATTTTATAATTCACTATGGTGTTTATCTCGGTACAATACCAAAGTTCACACAAGCACGCTAAAATAATTCAATTTCCGAAGGCCATTTCTTAAGCAATTCATAAACTGTAATAAATGATTGTATGGTATACATAATCCTATCAAGTTTCTGTTTCTTTCTGTACTTGAATAAAACTTTTTTCAAGAAAAGAAACACTACATAATTAAATAAAAATGGTAGTGCAAAGTAAAGTCAACAGTGTTCAATTATACTTTAATATTTATGCATGAAAAACAATTCTCATATAAACAAGTTTAAATATTAATTTAACACTATATAAATAATTTAATACTAGAGATATATAATTGTGTGGGTACATGTATTTTGTTTTCACAGTTGAAGTCCAGGAAGCTACAATTGGTACAAGTCTGTCTTTAGTTACAATACCAGGTCAGCATGCAGCAGTATACTTCTCAGGAGTGTCATGTTGTGGCTATGTAACGGAGTGGTGAATGCAGACCACACCATCCCTAGCATCAGTCTCCATATAGAAGGTGTTTGAGACCATGCCCCTTCTAGATAAGTTGGGCATGCAGTTGGTGTCAAAAATTGGGAAAATACAGCACATAAAACAGAACAGAACTAATCTTCTTCACAGAGCTAAATGACCAATCTATCATTGCCACATCAGAAATACAATATAATAGCACAAACTACTTTGTCATTGCACAGCACTCGAGGCAAAATGCAAGAAATACATTATACCACTCACTAAATACAGAACTATCACATATAAGGATACAGATTTGTTCAAATACATCAAAAACAAAGCATAACTGAAAAACAACAATATCATTCCATCAGTTAATTGTAGAGTCACAGCCAGATTGTAGAAAAAGGAGTCTGACTAATCAGACACAGTCAGACTCCCAGTGACCTCTAACAAAAGCCCCCTCCCCACTAATGGCCATTCTACAGCTGAGTCAGTGCCGGGTCAGCGAACCTAATTCCAATGCTCCTTTATCTGAGATGACTTTTCCAATGGCCGTCAAACAACTTTGCAGTAGAGCAGTGGTGCCAAATGCCACATGAGGATACCAAGAAGAGAATCAGAATTTGGGGAGATTAGTAACACTCTATAAATATCGTATTACTTATATTTTAGTACTTCTAACTGAGATGCAATACACACAGTTAATCAGCAGCTCTACTCAGGGTATGCTAAACTGAAGTAGTGAGTCTGAAACTGAAAGTGAGACTGAAGAGGCACCTCTCATAGTAGCTGGCAAAAACCATTCCACACCTTCGTGGTCCTGCAACTAAAAGCTCAACCTCCCATTGATATTTTGTTAACCCTTGGAATCATAAATAGGTGGGCATCTTCAGATATTAATGTGCGTTCTGGTTTGTAAATATTGAAAAGTTCAGATAAGTAAGCAGGGCCCTGGACATTTAAGGCTTTATATGTTAAAAGGAGGATTTTAAAATCTACCCTAAACTTAACTGGGAGCCTGTATAAGGACTTAAGAACTGGAGTTTTGTGTTCATACTATATGGTTCTTGTAATAATTCTTGCAGCAGTATTTTGAATTAATTGAAAGCTGTATAATTACCAATTTGAATAAATAGTGGATTATGCATTGCAGTAGTCAATCCTACTAGAAATAAATGCCTGAATTAATTTATCAGTATCCTGCATATTTAGAAATGCCTTAATTTTCAACATTTTTAAGATGAAGGAAACATGTTTTGGATAGTTTTGTAATGTGTGCTTTAAATAACATGCTAGTGTCAAAGATAACCTCTAGATTGTTACTACTTCTTTGTCTTTCGGCTGCTCCTGTTAGGAGTCACCTCTGTGGATCATCTTTTTCCATATCTTCCTATCCTCTATATCTTGCTCTGTTACAAGTACCACCTGCATGTCCTCTCTCACCACATCCATAAACCTCCTCTTAGGCTTTCCTCTTACCTAGCAGCTCCATTCTTAACATCCTTCTCCCAATATACCCAGTATCTCTCCTAGGCACATGTCCAAACCAACGCAATCTCGCCTGTCTGATTTTGTCTTCCAACCGTCCAATCTTAGCTGTCCCTCTAATGTCCGCATTTCTAATCCTGTCCATCCTTGTCACACCCCATGCAAATCTTAATATCTTTAACTCTACCACCTCCAGCACTGTCTCCTGTTTTTTGGTCAGTGCCATCATCTCCAACCCATTTAATATAGTTGGTCTCACTACCATCTTGCAGACTTTCCCTTTCAATCTTGCTGGCACCCCTCTCATAAATTACTCCTGACATTCTTCTCCACCCACACCACCCTGCCTGCACTCTCTTCTTCACCTCTCTTCCACCATCCTCATTATTTAATCTCATCCAACTCTACTCCCTGCATCCTGACCATTCCTCTGACCTCCCTCTCATTCACACACATGCATCCTGTCTTGTTCCTACTGACCTTCATTCCTCTCCTCTCTAGAACATACATCCATCTCTCCAGGGTCTCCTCGACCAGCTCCCTACTCTTGCTACAGATCACTATGTCATCCGCAAACATCATAGACCACGGGGACTCCTGTTTAATCTCGTCTGCCTGTCCATCACCTTTGCATAACACCTAGTTTGTTACTGAGTCAGTAAAATGAATGGTGATTCTATTAATTTGAATAATTTAAATAATGACATAATGTTGTGATTAGCATCATTCTGTCCAATAATTAACATTTCTCTTTTATCTGTGCTCAAAGACAAGTAGTTCTCATCCATTCACTCCTTTAACTCACTAACATTTCTAATTAAGGACAGCATTGAGGAAATATTATTTAAAAGAAGGTCTCAAAGAAAGGTAACTGGTTGTTCTCAGCATACAAGTGAAAATTAACATTATGGTTTCTGATGATAGTTCCCAATGTAAGCATGTAAAGTGAGAAGAGTAAAGGTGCCAGTACTGCGACCTGCAGGACATCATATTTAACAAACCTTCATAATTCAAATTAGGTTTATTGAGCAGTGGCTGTAAAGGGGGAAAGAGGTACTTTAAGCCACAGGACTAATTACAATTTAATCCTGGATTTAAATTAGTGCCCACTTTTATTTCTATATTTTCAATTTCATTTGGATGTAATTTTATGGACATTATAATATTCATAACCTTGGTGTAAAAAAAAAAGTTACCAATTGGGTTAGACTATAAGAAGAGACAGTAAACATACTGCGCTATGTATATACTTTATTTTCCTAATATAACACATACATTTCTCTTATATAACATAGCATTTTGAGACTAAAGAGAAAATAAAATCTCATCTGAAATAGATTTTAACAGCAGGAGTTCACATCACAACACATAAAATCATTTTTTTTTTCCATAAAGTGCCTATTTTAGGTCGAATAGTTTTAAACCACTATAAATTGTCATCTGGTAGTTATAGATCACTATTGGACATTCAGTTATAAAAGTAAAATTATTATGATCCTGAACAATGCATTACAATGCAAAATTATTTTATTTGCACTTTATTAAGATCTCAGATTAACAAACAAAAATATATAATCTCCTTCTGTGTCTAGGTGTAAAGTTTTTGGGTTGTATAGCATCCCATGCTTCAAAAGATTACAATAACTTCATCTTTGTTCAAAGTGATATCTTTTTTAGAAGAACCAAATCAGAGAGCTGTCCTTGTCCATAGACATTCTGACTTTGGACTTAAATTAACTGACTTTGTAAAAAAAATTTTTCAGCACTTGCTATTATATATTATATATATTATATAGTCCTGTCACGTGTAAAAGTTCGCTGATGACACTGCTATTGTGGGCTGCATCAGGAGTGGGCAGGAGGAGGAGTACAGGAAGCTAATCAAAGACTTTGTTAAATGGTGCGACTCAAACCACTTACATCTTAACACCAGCAAAACCAAGGAACTGGTGGTGGATTTTAGGAGGCCCAGGCCCCTCATGGACCCTGTGATCATCAGAGGTGACTGTGTGCAGAGGGTGCAGACCTATAAATACCTGGGAGTGCAGCTGGATGACAAATTGGACTGGACTGCCAATACTGATGCTCTATGTAAGAAAGGTCAGAGCAGACTATACTTTCTGAGAAGGTTGGCATCGTTCAACATCTGCAGTAAGATGCTGCAGATGTTCTACCAGACGGTTGTGGCGAGTGCCCTCTTCTACGCGGTGGTGTGCTGGGGTGGCAGCATAAAGATGAAAGACGCCTCACGCCTGGACAAACTGGTGAGGAAGGCAGGCTCTATTGTAGGAGTAAAGTTGGACAGTTTAACATCTGTGGCAGAGCAACGGGCACTAAGCAAACTCCTGTCAATCATGAATAATCCACTGCATCCACTGAACAGTGTCATCTCCAGGCAGAGGAGTAGCTTCAGTGACAGACTTTTGTCACTGTCCTGCTCCACTGACAGACTGAGGAGATCGTTCCTCCCCCACACTATGCGACTCTTCAATTCCACCCGGGGGAGTAAATGCTAACTTTTTTCATTTTTATTACTATTTAATTTAATATTGTTTCTTTGTATCAGTATACTGCTGCTGGATTATGTGAATTTCCCCTTGGGATTAATAAAGTATCTATCTATCTATCTATCTATCTATCTATCTATCTATCTATCTATCTATCTATCTATCTATCTATCTATCTATCTATCTATTGATACATTCAATGTGGAAGAGATTTTAGGCAGTTGAAATGGTACTGGAAGCAACAAATTAGCCTAAATTTTAGGATCATCTGCTTGAGCTCACGCCCACGCTGCCTTTCACCACACTGGAAGGCTGACTTGTCCTGCCTCTCCCCACCCATGCTGTAACCACCCCCTCCCACACAACCAACCAAACATACAATCTCATTTTCTCGTGCTGGCTCCACCTTATATGCCTCTGTGGACTCAGTGTCCCAGTCACACACCACAGAAGGCCGATGAAGCAATTGAGACAGGCTGCACCCATATGTGCAGGTGTGTCTCACCTCAGTTACCTCATCAACTCCCAGCAGCTACACGAGAATACACATCCACAGAGAAAGAGCTGGCCATACAATTATTTATTTATTTAAAAACGGGCCACTAAAATGTTAAACCGCAGACCTGTTATACCACACACATCCTATCACAGAAAATGGAATCAGCAACCTTATAAAACAAGTGACAGTTGTTAAAGCAGTTTTGTTCTTTGTGTGATTACTCATAGATTATGACCACAAATGAAGGCAAAGATGTAGACTGGAAAATAAATGAAAAACCTTTGTCAATGACTTAGCTAACTGTTTATCACTTTCCTGCAGGAAAGTTTTTAACTTCTAAGCTGATACATTAATTAGGCATCTCACAATCAAACCTACCATCATTCATGAAGAAGTGACTGAGGGACTTAAACTTCCTCACCTTGGCGCCATTGGTCCCGCTTGGCCTACAAAGAGCACTCCATGCTTTTGCATAGAAAAGACATTAACTTCAGATTTAGAGATGCTGGTTCTCATCCTAGTTAAATCACATTTGGCTGATAACCACTATAATGCACTAGAATTTACAGTATAATGAGGATAAGAGAACAACTTTCAATAAATAACAGTGATACAATACCCACTTTTTCCAGTTGGATTTTCTCCACCACTTAATATACAAGAGATGAAAAAAATCATACCATTGGTGAAGTTCTATGTCCATTTTGATCAGAATAAACTTAACTTGAACAATGGGAAGTCAATTGTGCAATATTCACACAAGGCCTCTGATATCCATGAAAGAACAATGAACTAGTCTATGGTTCCTTAGCCAGAATTCAAAGTTTGACTATCAGAAAAAATTCCCATTCCTGTTTCCTAGTTAATGCTTTCCATGAAGACTGAGAAGTAAGATACTTCAGTAAATGCTTTTCAGCAGTGGAGCACTTTAATCAATGCAAGCACCAATGTGATTTAAAAAGTATTCCTTCCAACTTTCAATATTAAAACCCATACTGTATAAGTTCAGCATTTACAGTACCTCCCCTTTTTTATAGAAACATTGCCATCCCATATCCTTAGTCGTTTAACAGTTTCACAAAATCTCTGAGTACAGATACTCCTCAGCCTATTACCATCATAGTAAAAACTGAAATAGATAATAATAAACAACAACAGCAGTGGCAACTGTAACAGATGTACTGCATATAAATTTACTACTAGGTGCAGATCTGAGGGTTTTGGGCTGAACAGAGTTCAGAGTCAGGACAGCCAAGGGGTAGAAGCTGTTGTAGTACCTAGCAGAACTTATCTGGATGCTACAGTGCCTTCTGCCAGATGGAAGTAGGACAAAGGAACCATGGGAGGGGTGGGAGTGCTACGTCACCACGCTGTAGGCATTGCAGATCCAGTGCTTTACAAAGATGTCTTCAATAGAGGGCATAGAAGACCCACAAATCTTTTCTGAAGTATGCCATGGGAACCTATGGTCAGAGACACAGCAGTTCTCCAATCAGATAGTGATGCAGTTGATTAGAACAGGTCCCTTGTTGAATGTGGTGAGAATGTGAGTGTGTGTCCATTAGTATGTTCTTGTGAAGGCCTACACTGTCCTGTTTTCCAGCCAGTATAGTTATTGTATTGCATTGGATGTTGCCTGAATATGCTTTGGTTGCTCACAATTTTTTTTTTTTTTTAGCAAATTAAACAGTCTAAAGGCAAGAAAAAAAAAAAGTTTGACTTTGTGCAGGAATCCTAAGGAATCAGCATTTCTCATTTGGTGGTGTTTAAGTAGTAGCAGACACTTAGAATCCTCCGTTAAACTATGTGTACAGAGTCTGATTTGGCTGAAGTGAGCTGCTATGAACATTTGGCCATTTTGCTGAGCTGTTGTAGTAAGTGAGCCTGGCACACTGCAGGGTGCATATGAATGCACTACTTCTCACATGAAATATTAAAAGAACTGAAAGTGTCTTGCTACTAGAGCAAGCTGTGAAACATGTTCTGCCACCTGAGTGAACTTTAAGAAAATCTGCCTTTCATTGATTTTGACAGCTAATTCTTTTTTATTAATTAAATACGTACAAGTCATTTCCTTCACCAGGAATTATAGTTTAGTATCTATTCAAGTTTAAGAGCTATTACAAATTTTTCTTCAGCTTTTTTTTCTTCTTATATTGCTCCTGCCTAGAGTCAGATTAATTTTATGTTTACCTTAGTACTGATCTACTAAATATAAAATGATTTCCATGACAAATACTGTACTGCATGTGAAGGTCTAGTAACAAAAAGGGAAAACACAATGTATGATGTTTAGCCAGGTGAGTTCTTTGTGTGAATTGTTTCATATACAGTAAGAAATCATGGCATGGTGATATGGTGGCATAGTGACACAGCAGTTAATACTGCCTGTCAGCTTCAGAGTCTGAGCCAGTCACCATGTGGAAATAATACTCTTTTCATGTCTTCGTCCATGCAAGTGTTTTCCCTGTGATGGATTGTTTTTTTTCTGTCTGTCGTCCAATGTTAACTGATTAGAAAAGTTCAATGGAGGATTTTGAAAAATTATAACATTTTTGCCTGTAATAATTATTTTAACTAATTAAGAGATGACAGTCTGATTTTTTTAAAACAAATGGATTATAAAAATTCAGGTCATCCAATTACAGATTTAAAATACACTGCTCAATGGAATACAACTGCTGTACACTCTATTCCAATCTTTGGCCAACAGATTGTTGTTTCAGAAGCTTTCTTTTGTAAGAAAAACAAAAAGTAAAATCTTTGAGTTAAAGGACAGAATTCCTCATTAATGGTAAGTGCCGTCTATCACTAAAGTTGCTGGTTACTGAGGTAACTGCTATGCTATATGTAGTTAGCCCACTACTGAGCATGGAATGATGCTTAAACACTTCCTTACTGGTTTCATTTGTGAAAGTCATTATTACTCAGCATTTCATTGATTTGTTTGCACCCTATCTGTAGCGAACTAGTAAAACAAGCTTCACTGTAAAAAAAAGTTGGAACCCTTCATCTTTACACAGATCAAATAAAGGATTTCTTTTCCTGAATATGACCATGATTTTAAGGACTATGTGTAAAGTGTTTCCACAGGGGAAGTTTTTAAAGCCTTACTGTTTGCCAAATGTGTTAGGAAACTGTCACATAGGAACAGTAAGAGTGTCATTTTTAATAAATAAAGAAATGAAACTTATTTTAATCACCCTCTGCAAACAAAGCTACAATCACCTTGTCTCTTTTGTAGAGGCTAAACAGTGCAGCACACACTCCTGTGTCTGCCTCAGTGGTCGGGTTAGCACATTAAACCTCACGTGACACAGGAACTGTTAGTAACTCCACTAAATGACAAAGGACAGAAGACATTTTCAGTAGTGAACTTTCCAGCTTTATAGAAGAAATAAAACCTTTTCGTATTTCAGGACACCTTCATATCTCAACATTATCATATTTTGAAAAAGTTTACTCTTTTAATTTAGACGATTGATGATGGTCGGAACAGACTGTTCATGTCAAAGTTGTTGTTGCATTGTCCCTAAAAAGAGTCTTACTTTCTCTTAAATATGTTTTTGCTATGCATAAGAAGAGGGCTTTTCTCTGCCGTGTTGTTGTTCTCTTCACTCGTGTGAATGTACATCCACAGGACAGCCAGTGCAGAATGAGTACTTGAGACAACACCAGATTCTACTAACAGTTAATTTAGCCTGATGAAACACTGCTTGGAATTGACTAAGCATTTTGTTTTCAGCTGTCATAATTGCCTATCCAACTACTTGAGTTGTTAAAGAATATGGCAAATCAAATTATTATTTAGAATTACCTCAAAATTAATTTCAAATTTTTTTTAAAAGGCAAATCAACTTTTTAGACATTTGAAAATATGTTGAAATTGTTTAGGAGGCATTTCCAAATAAGAGATATCTGCAAACCAATTTAAGTAATCTTCATTACCTGGACTTAAAGATGTCTTTAAATTGTAATTTCAAGAGGGCGGCATGGTGGCGCAGTGGTAGCGCTGCTGCCTTGCAGTTAGGAGACCCGGGTTTGCTTCCTGGGTCCTCCCTGTGTGGAGTTTGCATATTCTCCCCGTGTCTGTGTGGGTTTCCTCCGGGCACTCCGGTTTCCTCCCACGGTCCAAAGACATGTAGGTTAGGTGGATTGGTGATTCTAAATTGGCCCTAGTGTGTGGATGTGTTTGTGTGTGTCGTGTGGTGGGTTGCCACCCTGCCTGGGATTGGTTCCTGTGTTGGCTGGGATTGGCTCCAGCGGACCCCTGTGACCCTGTGTTCGGATTCAGCGGGTTGGAAAATGGATGGATGTAATTTCAAGATAACCTGTCTGGTGACTTGCAGTAAGGAGACCATTAAAAATTTGGTACTAATGCTGTAAGAGGCAATCTTAGAAAGTAATTTTAATGATAAATTCAGTTAAGTGTTTGCTTGCTTTCAATACAATAGTTTCTTATAGTTACTTAGAATATTGTATAGCCTTTTAACCCCTGTAAGTTAACACAAAAATGGAACCTTCTTAGCTATATCTGTAAAACTGAGAGTTCATTAAGCCAGTTAGGAAATGTTCCTATTGTTAGCATAGACTGGTAGATAAGTTTGCAAATAGCATTTGGCATACAGTTTTTTGACCATTTGGATATGAACATTTGAAAGTATAACTGTATGACCAAACTTTGAAAAATATGAAACAAGATAAGTAAGCCTTAAACTGAACTTTCCATGTAGGTTAACTGAATCGGTGACAGTAATTTGGCCCTAGTGTGTGTTTGGTATGTGGGGTTGTGTGTTGAAATCACCCTGTGATGGACTGGTGGCCTGTCCACAGTTTGTTCCTGTTTTGCACCCTATACTTGCTGGGATAGATTCCAGATCCAACTTCCCCCCGTAACTCTGGTTTGGATTAAGCAATTTAGAAAATGAGGTGTCAAGATATCTATCTTTACACCCAGAATTAACATGTGTTTTCGGTGATCTGATCATTATCAGAAAACAACGACCATATTCAAATGTAGGTATAAATAAACTTGTCAGATTGTAATCAGATCACATTTAACACCAATGTAAATGCAAAGACATATAACAACTACATAAAAAGGTGACTGATTTGAGTTTTGCATGAGAAGGTAACATTGAATCTGTGTTCGATCAAGATATGGACACTGAAGCACATTTGAGTGGCAGGTGTAAATGTAGTCCGACTGAATTAAATCTAGATATAATGTAGATGAAAAACGCATGTTAATGCCAGATGTGAAGGAAACCTAAATGTTAAGTCTGCCTTAGCAGATTTTGCTTAATTCTGTTGAAGCATTTGTTACTATTTTTGCCTTTTCAAGATCTATCTAAATGATGTACTGGTATTCATAAACCACAGCCTGTACATTTAAACATATCTTTAAATTATTGCCAATAATTTTAACTGATTCAGAAATATCTGCCTGCACATTTAAAAGATCATGAAAGGGTGAAGGAGATCCCGGCAACAAGGGGAGAGCAAGGAAAGAGTTTTGGACAAGGTGCCAGTCCTTGTCAGGGCCCATTCATGTACACAATTTATTATCACCAGTCAACCTGACAAATATGTCTTTGGGAATATGGAAACAAAAAAAAAAAAAACAATACCATTGACAATATATCTTGGTATGGTTTAAATGTTTCTTTAAACAAAGTATAGTTTCTTCAATGTGTTGTTTAATTTCAGGCCTAACAGCAAATTCTCCATTTTTCCGAAAATGCTAAAATTAGCCTGCATTCTGTCTAAAGTGGGCTGTGTGTGAATGTAACATTCAATAGGAATGGCCCTCAACCAGGGCTGGTTCACGACTTGTAGCTAGTGCTTCCAGGATAAGCCTTTCAGACGATATAATTGGATTAATTGGGTTTGATATTTAAGGAAAGTTTGAATACAAGCCCTTTCTTAATGTAAATAATTTTCCAACATTGGAAGTGTCTGTCCAAATTTTACAATATAGTTGTGGATATCAGGTTTTAAATGTGTACACTTAATCTGACTATAGTGTCTCATAATCCAACTAACGTACACATCTGTACATCCCACAGTAGAATATTCTTACGTTTCAGGCAAAAGCTTGCATGTTTGTTAGCCATGTATTGCGACTACCTTGCTCTAATTGTAGTACCTGTTTAGACCAATCTTTTCTCCAGGCAGATCCTGGGCTTCAGGTGCTATGCATGTTATTTTAACTTAGACCTGTCTGTTTAAAAGAATAGAAAAGCAATTACTTTTGCAGAACCTTTCCTTGTAGGCGCTGCATTCGCTCTTCATACAGTACTGTATCTATTGACAACATATACAAAGGGCTGTGTCACTTGTAGGAAAATGTAACACCTTTCATAATGTGCAAAACATGCATTTTCAACAATAATGAATAGCTGTCATTGCATTTTCTGTCACCGTTCACGTCTCCCTTTTTTCTAACAGCAATTTATTCTGCATTTATTCTATAATGAATAATGAGAACTTATTATAATAGACTGTGATGCACCTTTTAACTGTCTTATAGGAAAAGTGAAGTCATTGATTATATTCTAGTGATAAAAGTTAATGGAGCATTAATTGTAAAATGAAACTTGCCTAGGAAAATAGATAAAGTGTAGCTTAAGGCAAAGAAGATGTTGCAGAGGCACAATTTTATCATAAGATGAATCATCAGAAGCACAGCAGACTTATTTTTTTTGCTTACTTTGCTATATCATGTTGTGAAAGGTGATTGTCCTTTTTTATCTAGAGTGAATACCAACTAGAACTCACAACAGGGTATGGAAAACAATGATATGATATTTACCTGATATGCCAGGTAAAAGCATATAGTGTGGCGCTCCTCTATTCTCTCAGGGCACATCAAGAATGAATGATTTTTTTTTCACCCAGTTTGGTGCATCTTTTCAATAAACAAAAGAGCAGCAGTATTTTATATAAACATGTATTTTTATTTTTAAGAAATCCAAATCATATTGTGCAATTGCAAATCACAGTGCCAGTTTAATACCAGTGGTAGTAAATTAGTAAATTACCAAAAAGGCACTGTGCTACTCTTTTTTTTTTTTTTTTTTTCCCGTAATTTAATGTTTTGCATTGTTAAGGCTTTGTGGATTCAGCTTGGCTTACAGTGTCTCATATTTGAGAGGCACAATAGCTGACATATCCAAAGATTCAGGTTCAGTTCCTTACACAATGAGAGTCTGTCTAGAATGTTTGCTTTCTTTACATTTTTTAGCATGGATGTTCTCCTGGTACTCCTCTTTCCTCCATAGCAGGACTTTAAATTGGCTCAGTGTAGATGGGTGTTCTTGTGCACTGTCATGGACTGACATCCCCAAGTTTTTTCCTTGTGCCCAATTCTAACCACTTAGGCTTCATCATATTTTGTTCCTGTAGTGAAAAAAGGAAAGGATGGATGGACAGATGTATCATTTTTTTGACTGTTGGTAATTTGGTTTGTGTTTATCTTCAAAGTATATATCAAATAGGTACTTGCTTATTACTATATAAATAACTTTTTCCAAGGGTAGGATTTCTAGGGAATTTTAAATGGCACATGAGCTCATGAGAATAGCCCATGAGAATAAATATACAATGACTGAACAAATTACTATGAATGCTGTACTAGTACTGCATAGAGCCACCCTTTGCTCTCAAAACTGGTCCTATTCAAAGTAGTGACATAACGAAGGAGTAAAATTTCAGATATAAATTTCAAAGGAGTGACAACCATCCAATCAACCATCCAAGTGGTAGTTGAGGCGACCACGATTTTTTTGGCGAGCATACTTTCAGGTGTGTGTGGTAGGTGAGGCGACAATGATTTTTTTGGCGAGCGTTCTTTCAGTTGTGTGTGGTAGGTGAGGCGACAACGATTTTTTTGGTGAGCGTACTTGCCGACAACGATTTTTTTGGCGAGCGTACTTTCAGTTGTGTGTGGTAGGTGACTCGTTATGTCACTCCAATAAAATGTCACTCCTTTAATAAGGTATTTATGTCACTCCTTTGTTATGTCACTCCTAAGTGTCACTCCTTCGATACAGACCCCTCTAAACAGCCTTGATTCTTTGTGACATGGATTACACAGATTCTTAAGATTCTGGTCCATCTTGCATCACACCATTTCTGCAGATTTGTCAGCTGCACGTTTGTGTGGTGAATCTCATGTTGTTCCACACACCAAAGGTGCTCTATTGGGATCATATCCGGTATCTAGGAAAGCTGCTGAGGAACACTGAAGTCTTTGCCATGGTAATGAAACCAGTTTGAGATGACTTTTGCCTTTTTACATGGTGTATTATCATGATGGAAGTAGCCATTAGAAAATGGGTAAATTGTGGCCAAGAAGGGATGCTGTGAGGGTTGAATAAGGCAAAGGAAACCAGAAGAAAAGTTGTGGTGCCAACTGGGCCACACTGTCTACTGCTAGAGTGCAAAAAATAAATAAAAAATAACAAATGCCTTCATAGCATCGGTGGCTTCTCCAATATATCTGCTCTCCCAAACGGGTCTGCGTTGGTGAGTTCTATAATGCAGGACTGTGACCCTGTGACTGAGATGGCATGTTACCAGAGCAATCTAATATATACCATCCCAACCAAAACAGGCGATGGACTCAATGCTCTCAATAGATGGCTTCTTGAGCTGCAGAGGAGAAAGATGTCAAAGTTAGCGGTGGAACCCCTTCTTGCCCTGGTGGGCATACCTTATCTGAGCCTGGAAGGTGATCCTCAGAAACTAATTCTTGACAATGCACACAGATAGCAACAATACTGAAACAGGCCTTGGAATTCAAGTGATGACTGATTTGTGTTAATTGGGCTAAAGTATGCCAAGAAAACATTCCCAACACTGTAACACCAACACCAGCAGCCTGGAGTGTTGACACAAGGCAGGTTGGGAGCATGGATTTATGCCAAATTGTGACACTACCATCTGTGTGCCTTACCAGAAGTTGAGATTCATCAGAACATGCTGTTTTTTTTTTTAGTTTTCATCTGTCCAGTTTTGGTGAGTCCGTGCCCATTGCAGCTTCAACTTTCTGTTCTTGGCAGATATGAGTAGAAATTGATGTGGTCTTATGCTGTTGTAAGTCAAAATCACCAAGATCAACTTTCTCCCCATTCTGGTGTTTGATGTGAACATTAATTGAAGCTCCTGATCTCTATTTGCATGATTTTATGCATTGAGCTGCTGCCAAATGTTTAGCTAATTAGATCATTTCATGCTTAAACAGTTATACAGGTGTTCCTAATAAATTGCTCAGTGAGTGTATGCATCAGCTAAACATTAAAAAAAAACACTAAAAGTCCAACAACATATCTGTTACCTCTTAGGCATGAATGCAAATAAAGACAATAGCAAACAAAAGTGGCAAAAAGAAAAGTATATTCAGACAAAAAACTCCTCATTCAAGATCTTTAAAGCAACAAACATATACTCAAAGACGAAATGCAAATATTACAAATTTAGCAGTAAGCAATGATATAAAATGAATGTTTGCAGGCTCTTTCACATTCTTTATACATACATGAAAGTTAAACAGAAGTGACAAGGCAATGCTGTATTAGGCAAAAAGATAAAAACAAATGCTACGAACAGGTGATGATGTCAAATAAAAAATAACAAAGCCAGCTTTCCTTAATTAAAGAAAAATCTATAAGTAGGCCTTCAACTTCCCCTGTGGAATTCTCCTCCTTCTCCTCATCTGGGCTTGCTTGGCATTAACATACACAAGTAAATAAAATAGCTTCATAAAGATGACATGAGTGAAACAATACTCGCAGCACTGTGTTTTTATACTCCATCCTTCCAAATGCTTCAGTGTGTGTGTGAGAATTTATACTGATGTCAAACTGCATTCAAGTACAAGGTCTGTCTTTGTGCAAAAAGGTCATTAGCAATTCCATTAAATTGACCCCACCTAGGAGGTAAAGTAATTATAAATCTAAATTATAAGGTATTGCAAAATAAATACCAAGACTGAAAATATTGACAGTTATTATGTAGCACTGCTACAAGCTGTTGTAGCTCTAACTGGGATCACCCTTTGAATCTGCTGTGGCTCACCCCGTGTTTGAGATTATAACCTTGCCCTACATTGCTGTGTAATAGTCCATATTTATGTGTTTTATTGTTGTATTTTAATTATTTTTCATATTTTTATGCATTTTTCATAATTATGTTTTGTCTCTATTAACTGCCGCTCCATTCATTGTGTTTTGTGGGCAGAGCCCCAGGAGGCGGGACCACCTTGACATCACTCCTTTTGAGTCCTCTCTCTGGCTACCGCCTGCTTTCCCATTCAAAAGGATAAGGTGCTCTCTTTTTGTCTATCTCTCCTTTCTAAATTTATCCCCGGAAACTTCCTCTGCCATCTTAGGAGGTACCCCCCCCCGCAAAGGAATATAACAGGCCTGGATGGAAAAGGAGGAGAATTTTTGGGGTTTTTTTTTTTTTTTTTTACCTTAAATATATGAAACCTCCTATGTTGTCCAAACAAATAAAGAATACATAAACACACACACACCATTTAGAAACTGAAAAGCTTCTAATTTTTTTCTACCACTTATTCCTATTGAAGATTATATCTTTTTTTTTAAACAGGCAGAACTATGTTTGCCTATCTGGCTTCTGAAAAGACCCAGATTAACACAGATTAAGCATTCTACACGCTGACTGAATGAATCCTTCAGATCACTTGATGTATTGACTGATGGCACTTTTCTTCTTTTTTTCCTTTTCTTCAGTTTGTTACATTAAGGCACATCTTAAAACCTTGTGACACAAATGTATTCAGTGTGGTGGTGTAACTGTGATGTATTGGAGGAGCATTATTTCCAATGAATTACTTACCTTAAATCCATTAAAGAATATTTTATGGCAGCTGATGCTGTGAGCACCTTTCAAAGCAGGTTTGGGACAAGAAGGACATCTGGAGGAAGGACATTTTAAATGTCGTCTTATTTTTTTATTTCTTTTTGCAACATAATCTGAGAAACTTGTTTCATGTTCTTGACGCAGAATGATATTCTGTGTTTTGTAATCCTCATATGATAAGAAAATGAAGTTTATTAAGATGGCACTCTATTTGCTTTATATGGAATCTTTATTATTAAGGTATGTAAGATTACTGTTAGAACATCCAAGAAGTTATTTTCATTTGAAGCAGAACAAAAACAGATTTAAAATATCTTAACATTTTTCTCCTTCCAAAACAGTACAGGGTGGTCCAGATCTAATTATGCAGATCCAGATTGTCTGGATGACTTTGATTTATGCAGGAGCGATTCCAGTTCGGCACGAAGACGATTGGTCATGTTGTCAGTTTGCACACTTCTCGTTGGTCTGGGAATTTACGGGTGATTTTCTATGTAATAAACTTAATAAGTTATAGCGTAATGAAATTTGCATAATTAGATCTGGACCACCCAATAGACAGGTTATCCACCTGTTTTAAATATTACTGTTGTGTTGCACCAAAAACTTTTGCGTGAATAATTATGACAAAAACATTTTTTAAATTTTGACATTGACATTTAGGAACATTAATTTTGTGTTTTCTAAGTTTGATATTCTGATATGTTTGTAGGATGCTATTTTACTTTAGTTTTGATTTTTAATATATTCACAATAAATTCTTAATAGTGAAAGTATGGTGTTGATTAAACTTGCCACTCTTCTGACAAAAAGTTACTATTAGCAATAATATATATTTTTTGTTATTTTGAGCCTTGGCAATTTTTAGCAACATTCACTTTCCAAAGATTTATGACCTCATTAAGGCTTGCATAAAAATGTAATAATTTTTCAAGCCCAATTATTTTAATATGAGCTTATAGACACTGAAGCTTAAATTGGCAGCACCAGCCACATGGCAGGAACTAACACTGGATGAACTGATAGTCCAATGAAGGGTGCATTCACTCATTAGAAAATTTGGGTATAATTTTTTTGGAGGAAATTAGAGAACTGTGGGAAAGCCCACAAAGACATAGGGAAAACGTACAAATTCCTTATTGACGGTGACTAGGACAAGATCTGAACGCAGGACTCTGGAGCCATGAAGGAGCAGCATTAACCAGTGTGTCACCTTTGCAGCCAACATTATGTTTGATTAAAATAATTCTGCTTAGATTTCACAGTACATTAGTTATAAAAATTGGTTCTAAGTACATCAGCACTTTTCTGATTTCATACAATATATACTATATAGTAGAATTAAATTCACTAAAAAAAACATGTGTTTTCCAAACCTCATTTATTTAAAGTATGCAGTAATAGTATTGTATAACAGGTATCAGGAGAAGTACTGGTTTAAAAAATGTAAAGGGACAGAAAAAAAATCAGAATTACTTTTAAAAAATTACATTAAACAGGAATAAATGGCAATTATCTGAGTGAAATATTAAGAAAGGTCTGGGAAACATCTCTTTTGCTGCAATTTTGGAAATAATTTGAATTTTACCTCACCTGAAATGTGAATTCTAGATCTTATAATAAGCTGAAATTTTACATTCCTCTACTTTTGATCCTGTCATTCTATGTGTGAATCAACTTTAATGCAAACACGGTTTCTTCTGTTCCAAACCCTGCACCCATTTTGATCAGAATTGCATCTGTGGAAATTCAAAAAGTAAACTATGAATACTCATCCCAAAAATAATACTTTTTATATGTTTCTTGACCCAAATACTTTCTAGTGGTGATCAAGAAATATTTTAATCTCATACTGTATGTTCACATGACATTTTGATAATGTAGCTGGATAACTGACATATGAATTATGGGACATGAGTAACATAAGACTTTTCTTTTTTTATGGACGTTCTTCACATTGTTTGTCATTGAACAGCACTGGTCACTTTTAACTTCCATTATGTCATAAGCCTCTTTCTTTCCATTTTCCTCAGCCACCGCTATGTTGTAAGTAACATGCAAAAAAAGTACAGTATTTCATTTTTGTGTAGGGTATTCCTATAAAGCCATCCATTAAGAAGCATGCTTTGTTGAATTGTGTTTTATTGAAAAACAGGCCTGTCCTTAAAACATGAGGAAGCCAACCCTAGATGGGGCATCATTAAGCTTAAATATGTGCAGCTATTCCAAAATTAGAGCCTTGTTTAATGACATAACCAGGCCATATAGCTACAGTTAAGCAGGTTCCTTCAGATTGCTGGACATGGTCATACTTTCTAGCTCTAGTAATGGTTCTTATAAACAGCATTCTGAATAATGCTTGGATGGGACACCATCTGGGAAAGCTGGAGTTGTTGCAGGAAGAGGTGTTGGTGAGGCCAGCAGGGGGTGCTTACCCTTTGAGGCATAAAACCGAGCTCCTGACTCTCTGTGGTCATAAAAGACTCCTGGGCAAACTTCATAAAGAGCAGGGTATGTCCTGATGTCCTGGATACATTGCCCTGCATGGCTTAGTTATTCTGGCCTCCTAATCATTCCCTGTCTCTGATTGACTATCTGTCCCTCTTTGTCTCTGTCACCACTTCACCACTAAATAGCTCATGTGTGGGGTGTACTGACACAAAAATGGCTGCTGTCGCATTATCTAGGTGGATGCTGCACATTAGTGGTGGCTGAAATGGCACCCCACTCACTGAAGCACTTGGGGTAGTGAAAAAAGCACTATATAAATGTAAATAATTGTTATTTTTATAGTCTGTGAATAACAAATTGTAGTCAAACTGAAAATCTTTTGATTATTTTAAAGTTGTCAGATTTTTTTTTAACTCGCTTAGAGTGTAATAGAAAATGAAAGAATTTTAATTTGCTAAGCACTCATCTTATGTTTTATTCATAAAGATAGACAAAACAGAGAAAAAGAATCTGAAACAGTAACAGACTTAACATTTTTTTAGTTCAACACCCACTCAAACACAAACTACTTTTTATTTAGTGTTGACTTTGTTTTTTGCTGTATTGCCCCATACATACTTGTGAACAAGTGTAACTGTTTTCATGCACCTAACTTAAATGATTGTTAAATATGAAGGTCAAAACGGAGATTACATCTCAATAGAATATAGTAACACCATAAATCCAAACAGTAAAAACTTTATTCTAAATTAATATACACAATCCTGTGATTAAAAAAAAAGATCTCCTGAATTATACATTTGGCATATTTAATGCAAAAAAGTCAAACTGTATTTTCACTGTCCAGAGTCTTCAAAAGAGGTCACTTTCTAGCATATATTAAATATGTACTGATTGAGAGGCAGACATTTCAAATACGTTGCTCAAGGCTGCCCCTCACAGGGGCACACCAGTGACTGCCTCTGCCTTACTAAGATTCTAAAATTAAAAGAAGTGAAGAAAGGCTACAAGTTCAGCTCTGAACAGCCACAGTGGGTGCACATTTTTATAGTAATGAATCTACTAATCATAGTGGAAAAGAAAGGCACTGAATAATTGCTTGTTTTCAAATTTTTACTTTTAAAAATATGTTAGTAAGAAGTCTACTTTTCTAAGATTGGTTGGGAAAGATCTGTAGAGTTGCCTTGTTTGTACAGTTTTGCATTTGTATCTAGTCTTGTTAGTTTTGGGCTTACTATAAAACAAATCATTAAAAAAAAGATTTACAGCAGACATGTTAATACCATTTTTAGAAGCAGTGCACAAATCATTAGTTATTATTGCTTGTGTTTTTATTAGACACCAACATATAAAATCTTAAGTTTTAAGTCCATACAAATCAGTTTAAAACTGAAGAAAGTGAAAACATCCATGGCCTTTGCCACAGGGAAGTCATTAACTGTTGAGTATCTTGACAGATATCGTTGGGCAGTAAAGCTTAAGGGAGGCACTTTTTATTCAGCTTAGAAAAAAAAATAATAATGGATTTATTTTTTAAGTTAATACTACTATTTATTCAACATTTTCTTCTCTTTTAACAAAATGGCAGTATTTTGTTTTCACTTTGCTCATGCTCAGTTCAGTAAGAAGACAATAAAATAAATACTGTGTGTGTTATAAGTGCAGTACATCCTTACAGGAAGCTGGTGGTGGTTTAGACATCAAACCTCTAGTGGGGAGGAAGATGCAATCAGGAGGGGAGCAGCCTCCCGAGAAGCTGTGCAGGTGAAGTGTGAGCACATATTGTGAGTTTGCATGTGTGAGCAAATGATAGAGAGAGAGATGGCCAAGTAGTTAAAGGGCAGAACTTCTGGGATTATCCATTGGCTTAGGTATGCCACTGCTGCTGATCTCAAGAGGAATCCTAGCTTGGATGCACTGATGGAATTGGAGAAAGTGAGTGCAGAATGTGTTGTCTCTGACCATAAATGAGTGAATGTGTATTAGAGGACATAGAAGAAAAAAGCCCCATGTAAGAAGTTGTGGAAAGTCGGAGCAGGGGCAATAGCAATGGAGGGAGGTCGAGAAAGGACCAGTAAACCTAACATGATGGAGTAAGGGGGTGGGGGGTGGGGGATACTGCATTTCACAGTGTATTAGGCTACGAACACCATTGATGATAAAATGTCACCTGAATTAGGCCATAAAAAATCTGTCAAAATGAGACTCTATTAACAATCAGAGAACAGTATTACAAGATATCTCAACATCAAATACTCAACACAGAAAGAAGAAGAGCAAGTTAATATTCATGAATTTCACATTTTTGCTCAGTGGCACAAGTACTAAACCATATTGTAGTTATCAATAGGGTTCATGATAATGATGATGACTACTCATAAACTAGGAGATGTACAAGTTCAAACATCCTTTAAATTGCTTAATAAAAAATTAACCATTGGGTGACTTAAAAGTTCATGGCTATATGTATGCTTTGAACGTTGCAGGATCCAGCAGGCCTTCCCAAGCATCCCACAATGAGGCTATCTGTACCAAGCACATAAGGGAAATTTCACAAACTCCAAAACTAAATATTTTTCTAGACATAGAATTGCATTACATGAATTTGGAATGTAATGGAAAAATGAAAGCACTTGATTATGGCAATTACTTTTAGTTTGCTATAAGCATTTTAAGATGCTGAATAAGTCATTACAGGCACTGTAATCTGTTGAAGGCCAGCCTTTATTTACAGACTGATTCTTTCATGGAATGTATTGGTAAGCCCTTGCTTGAGCTTTTTTTGTTTTATTTCTTGGGATTTGAAACTAGGTTACACGACATTGCTTATTTAAGATACTCCCCTTAGCCATTTATTTTACCATAAACAGCTTCATTCTGTTAACTGGGCTTCCTTCCCCTTATTTGTTTAAATATTACAGTTTTTCATGAAGCAGATGATATTTACCATACCGACATGTCTAAAGAGTAACTATTTCTGCCTTTTGAAATCTGCTTGCCTATTTAAGAATAATGTATTCATAAAAAAATCGCAATTTTCACTTTTACATTTAAAATACACACTTTTGAATTCTCAAGAAATGAACATGTAAATTTGTTTATTTTCAATAAAACAATAACATTGCCAGGCAAACGTAACCCAGAAATAAAATTTAGAAATGGGCTCCTATACGTGCACAAAATAACTTTAATCTACGAGTGATGTCTTGGTGCAATGGAGACCCATCATTTGTACCTGAAAGCAGTAGAGATGTCAATCTGCTCATTACATGAACATGTAGGTCACTTTTCTGCTTAAGAAACTACTTAACTAAGAAGTCTCGTGGATAGGAAACTGATGCATCATAAAACATACTTTGTCTTTAAAGTACAGTAGACAGTTTTGATATTCCTAAAATTGCTATTTAAGATTAACATCTGCAAGCCAAATTCAGCCATGTACTCTTTTTCAATAGATTAAAAGTACTTAAAATTAGGTCATCAGTTTCAGAAGTACTGCATGTTTAGGTAAGGACATGGCTGAATGATAACAGCCCAATTTTCATAGGCAAAGCACAAAAAAAAATGTTGATTTTTCCTGTACTCTGAATTGCCATCTTGAGAATTTGCATCTGCTCAGGAGTTAGACTCAGGACCAGCTGCAGTACTATCACACTTGCAGAGTCAAAGAAAAAAAAACCTTTATTATGAGAAACAATGAATATTTGTGCTGGTCCATAACATGTGGGTATATTGTGCACCAGGGGTTCTTAGCATTTTCTCTTGGCACACCAACCTCAGGAATTAAAATGTTTCACAGTACCACCATTTCTTTGTGTTGAATTGTTAAATACTTATCTTGTATTTGGTAAAACTAAAGGTTGATATTTATTTAGTAATTTTTAAATATATAAGCAGTAGTGTACTTTGAGCTTGAATTTCATTTGTGGAAGAGAGGGGGATTTCCCTCAAAGATAAGAACAAATATAGGAGGAACATTTGTTCGTTTTGGTGATTTGATTCTCGTGGGTTACTTGATTTATTTAACCATGTGCACATGCTACATTTATTTGCTTACATTTTCTGTCAATAAACACGGCTTAAAACCAATACTATAAAATATTAACATTATTATGTCTTTGCCTTGTGAATTAGTGAAAACCAAGATAATTCAGGACATTTGCATTTGCACATACTTTTTTTTTATCTTTCTATATAATACGCTACTGTAGCTGTTTGTTTGTCTGTCCAGGACTTTAAATCACCTGTAGCTTGCAAACCATTTGAACTATTGACCTGAAATTTAGTACATGTATACTACGTGACGTCTACTGTCCACTTTCAAGGTTATGATTTTTATTACTCTTTTTATTTTATTTTATTTTATTGTAGAATCAACAATGCGGCGCATGCATACGGACGCCGTTCTCATCCCTACCACCTTTGCCGTCACTTCCCCTACCTCTTCATATCTTAAATCATTCTTGAGGCAAATTGACTTAAGTGAAAAATTAAAGAAAACGTACTAAGTAATTGCAACACAAAACTAACTTAATCAGTTTTAAGACGAAAAGATGCCGACGAAAGAAGAGAAGCAGCGGGCCACTAGGGTGGAGTAAAGAAGAGCTGCTCAGGAAGCAGCAAGTGCATCAACCTCTGAGCAAACAAATGTTAAACGTACAAGGAAACAGGATCAAAACTAGGAATGCTCAAGTCAAGTGTATTCACTGCTCGTTATCATGCAGTACGCCGTTACTGGTATATATACTGTATATATAACAGCAGACTTTTTAAATCAAGTGTTTCAGAAAACCACTTTGTTAGGTTTGTCACTTTTGCTGCGGAACTTTTAATAATACATTATAATACTGGTTTCCAAATTCAGTGATATGAGTCCCTGTGACTGTGGGCTTTTATCCAACCATTTTCACAGTCATTGCATTGTTCCCACTTTTAGTTGATTTTTTTTTTTGGTTTGTCTTCTATTTATACTTTTATTCTAAGAAATCCTGAATTTTGTGTGTATTTGCCAAATCTTTTTCGGATGACCATTAATGTGCTGCCAGATGGAGCCAGTTGAAGAGTTACAGGTGTGATCCGTTCAGTGGCAATCTCTGTCCTTTTTTCCTTTTTTTCCATTCTGCTGTGATACGTAAAACACAAGACAGTATACAGACAAGCTCCTCCTCTGTTTGTGAGGTCCAAAACACCTGCATTCCTTAATCCTTGTTGCTGTATATATGTAGTATACTTCCACCTGAATGTTCGTTGGTTGCACACAGAGCCTGCCCCACAACTTAAGACTTTTGTCAAAGCGAGGACTGGACTACTTGGTCTGAGTTGCTGGTATGTCAGACTAGACGACTGCCCTTCACAGCAGCACACCAGTGACTGCCTCTGCCTAACTAAGATTCTAAAATTAAAAAAAGTAAAGAAAGGCTACAATTAAAAATTGCTAGGAAAGTCACACAATGAGACGTTACCTTAAAAGAGAGTATTTACTTCTGTGCTATATTCCCTTTTCTGCTCACTTACAGTATAAGAAATATTTCTTTATGAACAGAGAAATGAAACTGCCTCCCTTAAACATTTGATGCTGTTTTCACCACTGTCTGCACTGCTCGTTTGTAATGCCCAGCATTTGGATACAATCAGCTTTGGAACCAAGTATGTTTGCAATAATAATTATTTATTCTTGCTGAAAGTTCCATATTGTTTGTGTCATTGACTACAGAAATTGTGATCGTATTATATGTTGGGTGACTTGTGAAGCTGTTCTATTTTTGTATGACTATTCACTCTTCTACAAAGCCATCAATCGATATATAGAATGAAATATTTTCGGATTTATCACAAATACACAGCACTTTTTAAAGACTGAAATTTTAGAGATAAAAACTGGATAGTTCTATCTATAGAATCATCTAGATTAGCTGACCCACCATCCTCTACGTACATGTATTCTCACAGTGCACACAAAGATAGGAAAGTGTGTCATGTAATATGACAAAATTTGTCCAACTTTGCAATCTGTAATGGAATGACCCATTATTCCTACTGGCTTTCTGGTCACATCTCTCAGGGAGAAGTTGCCTGGCCAAAGTGTAACGTGGTACTTCGAAAGCAAAGGTTCTGACATAAAATAAAGAGAAAAGTACTAAATCACAGTTTGATATTTTTCGGCATTTTAATTTTCATTTTTTTTATTTGATTTTTTAGATTATGCCCACTGATTAAATATTTTTATTTAAACTTTGCTTATGCACAGTTTTATGCATCTGAATTTTTTTGTGCATATGCACGTTCCTAGTCTTGTCCGTACGCCGTGTTTTAGTGTGAATTCTATGCAAGGCATTATACATTAGGCCCCTGAAGATTAATCAGACACCTTGGCCTCCAGTAACCACATAAAGGAAAATTTGCATAATAAATGAATCAATGTATATAAATTTAAATATAAGGGTGTCCATTTCACTGATTTGATTTGTTATTGGTTATATAAGAATACTAAGATTATCAATAAAAATATGCATCATAGGCAGAATGCAATTTCTTTATTAGATTAGTTTGAGTGAGTGTTAAGTGTGCGCCGCCTTATGCACAGTCATTTCCCTTGCATTGATCCCTTCTGGATTCTGCTCCCATATTCTTAAGCAGAAGAAGCACATCTAGAAAATATGCTGGTTAGCTAGGTCTATATGGGTTATGGGCACTTGAAATATTATTTTTTTCTGTCAAGATACATGGGCCTTACTCAGTGATATCTGCAACATTTTACTTAATAGCCATGTACAGTATGTAAATTTATTTTTATTTCTTTTTTTAATATATCTCTATTCTTCTAATATCTTTTATCACTCTGTCCTTCTAGAATTTTTAGATACAACTTCAAACTTTATAATAAAACAAAATAGACACCAGTCTTCCAAAATGCTGCATTTCAAATCAATTTGTGAAATTAAATGTCAGCTATTCCATTGTTTTCTTCCATGAGAATTTTTATATGAGTGTCTCTCACTATGAATATCAATGTGTGTGCTTCTTTTGCTTATTATTAAGTCTATATCTTCCTTTTTTGGGCCGATGTACACCTTGTGGCATACCTCCATCAAGCATGTACATGCTGAGCTCCAACACCATGTCCATATGTTCATGGATCTGCAATCTGAAAGTTTAAATGATATTTCTTCTATTCAGATTGCCCTCACTTTCTCTGTTGCTTTCTCTTTGATTACTGTGTGATGATAATGCTTTAAAATCTCACCAAAGTTGTGCTAAGAGGTTTTGCTTCCTTTTTCTGCTTCCTGCTTTACACATGATACTACCTCTTCTACTACTACTGCTCCAACCTATCAAAGTCACATCTGATTTCAGCAATTCTGAAAAATTAATGACTAGAGATGAGCAAACATTGCTGAGTTCATTTCGGTGTTAGTTCCCTGCTGAACTTGGCGAACTGCATTAAAGTCACTGGGAAAGGATTAACTGAACTAGATTTGACTGAAATATAATGGTGTGGTTGTCCTTAAAGTGTCCCTGAGGGCTAGAGAAACATCTGCCAACTATACTGGACTGATTATTGTGGCAAAAAAGGTGACCTGAGCTGTGTGTCAGCAGTGCCAACCTCTTTTTTGTCTCAGTGATATCAAAGAAGAAAGTGTGCAGTCAGAGACCTGCAATCATAGACTTAGTCAAAACAAAGTGGTAATGCCAAAAATGTAGTCAAAAGTCAGAAAATATATGTAGGATTTTTAAAAGCAGATAATTCAAAGTGTTGTGTCATGATTGAAGCTGCTGGCTGGTTCTGTTTTTTGAAGTTGTGCTGAAGGCTCTCTAAACTGATGCTTTGCACTTTTTATTCTATCAAAAAAAATAGAAAGGCCTTGTAAATAGTAATAACTCTCATTATTATTTCATGGAGTCTTCTCTGTTTGGGGCATCAGGCTCCTTCAAGATGTGTTTTTTTTTTCACTCTCGACATGCCACATGGCTAATTCTTATGCATACATAGGGCATGTTCTTCCTTCTCTTATATTGACATGGAACTCGAAAATTGACCTGTACATTTGGCTACAAGCACAGAGTCTGTAATGCAAATGATTATTGATATATTATTAATGTAAAAAGACATTTCATTGCTTAGTACAATTTAACACAGTATGTGCAGGTATTTTGAAAACTCCCACTTTCATATGGGTCATAAACACTAAAGAGTTTAACTGAGTATTAGCAGATGCTATATACAGTGACTGTCTACTTCTTTCATGATTCCTTCAGGTAAAAGCAGGTATGACCTAGTTGACTTGTAAAAATCAATATACTATAATAGTTTTCTTTTAAGGATTACTAGATTGCTAGATTGCAGAGGTATCTTCCCTTCTAAAGGAAAGACATCGATGAAAGTACAAAATAACAAAAAGGGTAAAGCTAAAAGTGTATATAAAATAGACCCAAGAAAGAGTCCCTGATACTATATGATTATATTGTGCAGTACATCTGGAAAAGCAGCCTTTCATGCTTTGAAAAACTGTCACAATGCTTTCATTTGGTAATATACAATTGCAAACAACATGACTTTTTCTATAAATTTCAGGTGAGGCAGCAACATACTTATTGCAGCTGTTGGAAATGCCACAGTTATAAGCTGCTTGTTAGAAACTAATGGAAATCCTCACAAGCTTTAAGATAAATCATTCACACCTGGTCCCGGCTTCATTCTTATGCTGCGATAAAACAGATCGCTCACACCTGCTCATGGGGACATTTCTGTGCTGTTCAGCAGATGACAGGTTCAAGAGGACTAAGAGTGAGGTTGAGCAGTTAACATTTTAGCCAAATATAAATGAGAAACAAGATCAATTCTGTTTAAAGATAGAACAGATTTTGTGATCAAACACTAAAACCCTGAAATATGAGAAGCCACTTACTAGAAATGTACAAATGTATCTACATGATTTTATGATGAAATGCTTTTATCATGAATGGTATGATGCCAAAAATGCTTCACAGCCTTATCATTTTCAGATTATACATAAAACTATACAGTGATGTCAAAACAATTTTATCACCTTACTAGTGCAGCAGAGATAAGCTTCACAGCTAAATCAAGCTGCCATTTTTTATCAATAATCATATTTTTCCTTAGTTTGTGGATCTAGTGTAGTCCTGATGAGCTTAATATATGTAACCTCAGCCATAAGACTTGACCCTTCTCATACTATTTCCTTTGAATCATGAGAATGGCAAACATATACAAGAAAGTGAAATGGACCGTGAAAATTGAGCACAGAATTGCAGTGTATTTGAGTGACTGAGGTAAATGCTTCCAGCTGGAAGATTGTTTGCTTAAAGATGTAAGTGTGTAATTGAAATGTCAGCCTGAATTCAAATGACTCAGTGGTAGTATTAATAAGATTGAAATTTGATTTTACTCATCAGTTGAACTCCTGCAATGCCACACAGAATTAGTCAGCTCCTAAATGTCAGGAGGTTGTGCGGTGTTTACTGTACCATGCCATCTCTCTGTTCTCCACAGTGGTCAAACTTAAAAAAATGTTTTAACATTTTAAACTCTTTTTTTCAAATAATAAATACTTCAGTAAATGCATTTCTATTATGTAAGATCTAGATAGATAGATAGATAGATAGATACTTTATTAATCCCAAGGGGAAATTCACATACTCCAGCAGCAGCATACTGATAAAGAACAATATTAAATTAAAGAGTGTTAAAACTGCAGGTATAACAGACAATAACTTTGTATAATGTTAACGTTTACCACCCCGGGTGGAACTGAAGAGTCGCATAGTGTGGGGGAGGAATGATCTCCTCAGTCTGTCAGTGGAGCAGGACAGTGACAGCAGTCTGTCACTGAAGCTGCTCCTCTGTCTGGAGATGACACTGTTCAGTGGATGCAGTGGATTCTCCATGATTGACAGGAGCCTGCTCAGTGCCCGTCGCTCTGCCACGGATGTCAAACTGCCCAGCTCCATGCCTGCAATAGAGCCTGCCTTCCTCACCAGTTTGTCCAGACGTGAGGCCTCCCCAGCACACCACTGCGTAGAAGAGGGTGCTCGCTACAACTGTCTGATGTTGAAGGATGCCAGTCTTCTAAGGAAGTATAGTCAGCTCTGTCCTCTCTTGCACAGAGAATCAGTATTGGCAGTCCAGTCCAATTTATCATCCAGCTGCACTCCCAGGTATTTATAGGTCTGCACCCTCTGCACACAGTCTCCTCTGATGATCACGGGGTCAATGGGGGGCCTGGGTCTCCTAAAATCCACCACCAGCTCCTTGGTTTTGCTGGTGTTCAGGTGTAGGTGGTTTGAGTCGCACCATTTAACAAATTCTTTGATTAGTTTCCTATACTCCTCCTCCTGCCCACTCCTGATGCAGCCCACGATAGCAGTGTCGTCAGCGAACTTTTGCACGTGGCAGGACTCCAAAATGTATTGGAAGTCTGATGTATATACTGTAGGCTGAACAGTACTGGAGAAAGTACAGTCTCCTGTGGCGCACCTGTGTTGCTGACCACAATGTCAGACCTGCAGTTCACGAGACACACATACTGAGGTCTGTCTGTAAGACAGTCCATGATCCATTCCACCAGGTTTGAATCTACTCCCATCTCTATCAGCTTGTCCCTAAGGAGCAGAGTTTGGATGGTGTTGAAGGCGCTAGAGAAGTCCAGAAACATAATTCTTACAGTACCACTGCCTCTGTCCAAGTAGGAGAGGGATTGGTGTAGCATATAGATGATGGCATCCTCCGCTCCCACCTTCTCCTGGTATGTGAACTGCAGAGGGTCGAGGGCGTGGCGGACCTGTGGCCTCAGGTGGTGAAGCAGCAGCCGATCTATTGGGACTTCAAGCAGTATTTCAGCAAATCTGTTAAAGACTACTTTTGTGTGATACTTTAGACATCTATCCATCCTTCCATCCATTTCTTGGCAACCCTTTCATCCAGTTCAGGGTCACAGAGAGCTACTGTTTATTCTGTCAACATTGGGCTAAAAGTAGAAATCAGCCCTGAATAGGGCATCGATCCAGCACAGGACATTCTCACTCAAATCGCACTCTAAAAGCCGTCAATTTGCTTCAGTGGATCAGGATCTCTCAGGACCTTTGCCCACAGATAAAAGCAGTGCTTGAGCACTTAGTGTTTCTCTTAGATGTGAAATGACTTAACAGGTGTGCTGTTCCTAAATAGCCTCAAACTCACCCTCACTCAGACTAAGTCAATTTATAGTTGCCAATTAATCTGTGTGCAGAATTTTATTTATAGTTGTATAATGAAACGCTAAGGTCTGTATGTCCAGTCCCTCAGAGCAATCCGATTGGTCAGTTTGGCTTTGGTTTGATTGGTCAGTTTGGCTTTGGTGATGCAACAAAAGAAGTACAAGTGTGAGACACACAAAGAGGAGTAAAGGCGCACACTGAGAGAGTCCCCTTCCAAGACAAAAAGAATGAAACCAAACAAAAGGCGAGAAAGACACCTTGAAAATAAATGCCAGTGTCTGAGAAGCAGGCTTTACAGCAGATGTGCTCAACAAAGCTGCAGGTTTTCATTCTAACCCTTTTCCTAATCATTGCACAGTTTTCACTGCTAATTAACTCCTTTTCCCTTCATTTTAATAGCCCTATTTTTAAGGATTCAGTCCTCTGAATTGATTTGTTTCTACATAAAATGGCAGCCAAATAGAAATGAGATGTGAAATGAACCAACAGATGACCAGCCAAATTGGAATGTCAAACCCCAGCCAATTTCACTCCAACCAGTTTCTTAGTGAGAAGCCAATTCTTGCTGTTAATTAAAGCTGTTATTGAATATCATGACTTGTTGTTGCTCTCATTCTGCCACAACAGACTGTTGATTTTCTGTTTTTTCTAAGACCACCGTCAAGATGTTTTGGTGTCCTGAGCAGACCAACATGACCTTTCTTTATTTTCAGGTTAGCGGGTCATTTGGGGGCTTGTTTTATGTCTCATTATTGTTTGGCTGCTCATTAAGGAAAAAGAAACAACTAAGGGGTCTGAGTCACGTTAATTAAAACAAAGGCAAAACAAGTTAATCAGCAACAAAAACGGCCCACTAATTAAGAAAATTGTTAGAATGAAAACCCGCAGCCACTGTGGCCCACCAGGACACCCCTGCTTTACAGGAACACGCTCAAGGTTCACACACACACGTGAATACAGAGGAAAGGTGCTGAAGATACATGTAGGGCAAGAGATAGCAAATATGTTTAAATTATTCTGTTACCTGTCTTCGACAGGTACCGTGGCTAGTATTCATATAAAAGCTGAAAAACATGAAGCATCTCTAAAGCAACCACAAAATTAAATGTTTCTGCTAATATAGTAATTTAATATCTGACAGTTACAAATGGTTGAAAGAAATGTAACCATCAAAGATGATATCATCTGTGTAGCCTCGGATTTATGTTTCTCTTTCTCCTCAAGAAAACCTTCAAAATTAATTTTTATGTTGAGTAAAGTCCATGGGCAATATCATTTATTTTTATTAAAACAACAACAACAGAATTTGTTTCTATAGCATATTTTCATACAAAGTGTGTAGTGCTGTACAACATGTCAGAGAAGCAGTTATGTGCAAAAGAAAAAAAAAAACATTAAATTTAGATAAGAATAATTATGAATAAATAGTATATAACAGATAGATAAACAATTCTTACACACACTTCCATAAGAAAGATCTATATTTAGGACGAACAGTCCTTAAAATATAGATTTTTTTTCCATAAAGTTTCTAGGTGATTGTCTAATAAGGTCAGATGGCCATGATGAAGAGAAAAAAAATAGAAAAAAAAACTGGTTATTCTGGAGGAAACAGCAAAATTTACTGGTGCTTCTGGGATAAAAGATTGACTACTTCTTCATTTATTAAGGGTTCTTCACCAGAATCAAGGGGCTTGCCCTTAAACCCTGAACAACAGCCACAGACCATTATCCATCTTCCACCAAACTTTACAATAGGCATTGTGCAATTTGGAAGGTAGTGTTCACTTGGTACCTACTAAACCCAAATTCATCCATCAGAATTCCAGATAGTGACATGTGGTTCACCCCTCTAAAAAACACATTTCCACTGTTCCATAGTCCAATAGTAGCATGCTTTACACCACTCCAGCTGACGCTTGGCATTGTGAATAACAAATTTAGGCCATAGAAACCCATTTCCTGAAGCTCGCAATGCATAGTTCTTGTGCTGATGTTGCCTCCATAGGCATTTTGGAACTCTGTTGTGAGTGATGTAACATAGGACAGACGATTTTTATGCTCTTTGTGCTTCAGCATTTGGTGATCCCACTCTGTGAGTTTGTGTAGGCTGCTACTTTGTGGCTGAGCTTTTGACACTACTAGATGCTTCTGCTTCACAATAATAGCACTTACAGTTGACCATAGCAGATCCAGCAGTGCAGAAATTTAAAATACTGACTTGGCAAAAACAGCATCTTATGACAGTGTCACATTTAAAGTTACTGAGCTCTTGAGGATGACCCAGTCTACTACCAATGTTTGACTTTATGCACCTGTTAACAATGAAACACCGGAACTCAATAATTTAGTGTGTCCACATATTTTTGTCCATATAGTGTATTTTGTTGCTGCCAGGTCATGACAAATGTGTTCAGAGATTTTACCAGTAAGGATAACAGGTGTTTTAAGGTAATTTAGTTATGCTCACTAATGATGGTGCTGGGAGAGTGAAGACACAGTTACATGTTGATTAGTAAATGCAAGTTAAGAATTTCACTGTACCCTGTATATATCACAATAATGGCCTATTAAATGTATTTATGTGTTTCTAAGGCACTGTTAATGTCTGACATGGTTACAAGAGTTCAGCATGAGCAACGACCAACACCCTCCACTGCCATAGATGAAATGGCCTTGTTTGGCACAGATGTAACAAAGCAAGGTCCAAGAACCTGGCATGTATAGCAATAAAAATGTTAAGGTCTGGCACTGTTGAGCCTTGTTTTGTGCTCTTTGTCCAATTACTATTGTTTTTGTTATTTTTGTACTTTACAAGAATTGGTTCTTTTTTTATATTTCACATCCCAAACGACTCACATTGATGGTGTGTCATTGTAGCTTTGAGGTAAACTAGTATGAGTCACGCCACTGCTGCTGCTGCACACATGCATTGTGTTTAATAACGCCAAACTTTCACTAGAGTGAAACCATCCATCTTCATTCCCATGTGATGAACAAAATTTAAATGAGGAGTTCTGAAAGACCAATATCAGAACAGAAGGCTAATTAAAGTCAAAGAATAATTGGTAGGTTTTATATGAATAATTTTCCTAATGAATAAATAACACTGAAAACCACAGTAGTTTAATATAATCCAAGATAAATGATGCAAAATATTATACCTTTTCTAAATTACAGAAATAAACATCTCATCATATACTCAAATAATATAAAAAGTTGCCTTATTGTGAAAATATAATTGCAAAGAAATAACCTTGAATGATAAGGATGAACTTGCACGCTGTTGTGCATTTGACAGATTTCTGTTTAATAAGATTAATCAGGCACTACAAGGTCACCAGCACAAGGCCAAACTCTGACTCGAAAGTGTAGAAACACGCAAATAGTTCTACCATTTGGAAGTTGCTTTTATAAATGTCGGACAAGTCAATACATTGTAAGTCATAGCATCTTTAAAATAGAATTGTATAAAGCTTGAAAGGAAAGGAAATTAAATAACTTAAGAAATTATATTTTTACTGACATTGGTCTTGAAGGACATGAGCAGATACCATTCATCTAAATGTAATTTTTGAACTTCAACACAAGTTTTGAAGCACTAACAACACATTTACATTAAACTTTTGTCTAATGTTTGCTGAGATACCAAGGAAGATATCAAAGTGTTGGTGTCCCAGTAGGCCCCCCCTCCCCAATTAATTACCATTGACAGTGGTGTAAGTTGCAAATTATTTGCAAAAAAAGAGGCCAAAGGATCAGCACCTTTCCTTGTTAGACTGAAGATGCTGACTTCACATTTGGGCTTCCTTTTATCCCTAATCAACCAGAATTGGTGGTGTTCTCTTAAGGCCGAAAGTAACGTCATAGCTTCTTTAGTGACTGCGCTCTGCCTAACTGAGGCCAGAAACAACAGCATAAAACCCTTTGCTTTCCTCTGTGTAACACTAACACTTGTCTCATATATAACACCCTAAATGAGTTACCTAAACTATTGTTGGCATGGTACAGTGGTTTGTTATGCTAAATCAAATAAAACATTAATTGTTTTCATTTATGTTAATGAACCTGCTGGGTCAGAGCCTACCTTTCCTGCATCAGGCGCAAGGATAGCTCTGGGCGTGACGCAAATGATTAGTAATGTGCACTCACAGCCAAAGACGTTCAGAAAATGCCATTTTACAGCTCCTTTTCAAACTAAACTACACTTAAGAAAAATGATGTACATATAAAATCACCATCTATCAGATATCTAGTAGCATAAATAGTATTTAAAGCAGCTCCATAAAAACAAAAAGTGCTCTGTAACCTTTTGGACTGATTCATTGTTCTTGGCACACCCCTTCTTAGGCTCTCTCACTCTCTTTGCTTTTCTCCTTTACTTCAGAATCCTCCAAGACAGTTTGTCCCTCCTTACTTGTTGTCATCAAACTGCGATTAATTTTGTCATTTTGTCAAGTCTTTTGCTGAAAAGGCTCTTGCTGCACACACATTGTTTTTACATTGAGTCAGAAAGAGTGGGAGTGTTCTGCCATTTAGAATCAGCTTTAATAATGTTAGGCAAAATGCCACTATGGAAAAAAGCCAAATACAGCTTTTGACTAAAGAAATATATTAAAAAAATTGTACTGTGTACTGTCTTGTTATATATATTGTACTTAAATAGTCTAAAAATATACTTATGTTGAAATTATAACTGTAAATTAATATAAGATACGAGCACTAACTGTTGAAATAATCATAAATAGAGAAATTATATTCAATCACGGTATGTACCTACCCATTTATCCATCAATCCATCATGTTTCTGAATTTGCTAAGGCAGTACAGGGTTGCAGGGAGCTGGAAGTGATCCTGGCTGCAACAGGTAGTGCTTTCTCACCCTACCTTGATGGAATGAAGCTTCAAATGGTATATGCACAACACTACCCCTTATGAACCCACCTTGCATGGCACTGCCCCACAGCAGCTAAATTTTGGACGTTCAACTCCTGATTTAGTCCCCCTTGGCCCCACCTTTACAGACACTCTACCTGTAGCAAGAGACCCACGAAAATGCGAATTTCTGCAGCTCATTCACAGGTGACATTTGCCTGTACAATGCTTGATTCTTTTCATATCATAGAACGGGAACATTAACTAATAAATGACCTACAAATGATGGCACACTGCAAGACACCGATTGCACAATATTTTGGCAAATCGTGAAGCAGTCTTCCTCTTTGTTGAGATATGTCATTTTGTACCCCAGGTTGGAAACCCATGCTTTAAATCTTTTCCAAATAACAAAATAGTGATGACCATATACATGACTAAATGTATTTTTTGTGTTAGTATTTTTACAAGATAGATATTATAATAATGTTCATTTATT
Source organism: Polypterus bichir lapradei (assembly GCA_026402145.1). Taxonomy (NCBI): domain Eukaryota; kingdom Metazoa; phylum Chordata; class Cladistia; order Polypteriformes; family Polypteridae; genus Polypterus; species Polypterus bichir. Next base: position 10,387,100 of record JANRMT010062842.1, on the reverse strand, counting down.
CATTATCTGACCAGCTTCATTTTCTCCAGGGTTGCTTTCAATAACATCTATCTCTGCAGCATCAGGGTAAGGAATTAACAGACATACACACAGCCAATTTACACTTAGTATTTAACATAATGTGGTGGGAGATAAAAAAAAAGGTAAGTTTATTTTAGATTATTAAGTAAATCATAATATTTAACTTGTATGTTTTATTTAAGAATTATTTCCATAAGATGTAACTTTTAAGTAAATAAACTGTGTGACCAAGACTATAACTACAATATATAAAGGAGCTCAGGAGGGAAAGCTAAGATTACTTGTAATTGTGTGTAGTTAATCAGGAGTATAAAAACGGATTTGTCAGGCAGGCGATGACATCATGCTGTCAAAGGGAGAAGCTATAGACGCCTACTTCATACATGACCAAGAGAAAATGGGCTTACAAATTTGTACAAATGAAAGTTTTAGAAGACGTTGTGGGTCAAGTTTGAGACCTCCTTAGAAAAGGGATTAGTTAGATCTGTTCTTCTTTTGAGCTATCAGCTAAACAAATTGACCAGAGTAGCAATAAGTTTGAACAAATGCAAATAGACATGCAAATGCTAGGAATTTTGGAAAATATTTAAATGTTAAGTAAACATTAGGAAAAAGTGTTATTATTATATATTAGAATGTATATGTTTAAGCTCAGATAAACTAACCAGTGTGTATATTCTTGTAAAAAGATGTGAAATAGGCGCTTTAGTTGTTTACCTTGCATCTTATAATTAGCTTAAAACAACTTCATGTTGAAAGGTTGCAGAGACCAAGAGAAATTGTCAGTCATTCAGTTTTTGACTGATATAACTTAGTAAAAAGAGTCATCAAGCCACGATATAAAAGAAGGCACCTCGATTATCATGATGCAAATACTATATAACTTTTGAGAAATGCAGATAATATCTTGCTTTGAAAATAAAGGAATGCGAATTTTAATATAAGAAACTAGCTGATTACCCAGTGGCTTTGCTGACAGAGTGCAAGGGAAAAAAATAAAATGTAGTACTGTATTTATAAAATAAGTTATTAAGTAGTAAAACATTTTGATAAAAGAATATGAAGAACATATAAGAAGCGTATAAATTATTAAACAGTAAAACATTTCCATAAGAGAATTTGAATGATATATAAGAAGTGTATAAATTATTAAACAGTAAAACATTAACATTTAAGATGTAAAGATACATTGAGTACTACTGCAGTGGTTTCGGGTAAACTACCTGCTTGACAACCTTGTACTACGTGCCTGTGATTTAAGAGAAAAATTATTCTGAGAAATGTGAACGCTGTCGTTCCGTGCTTAACGGGCAGAAGGTCCAAACAATTCCCAAGTCCAATACTTTACATGAAGAGGTCGGTACATCTTAGATGTAAACCCTCTATCTTCTTAAAAGAATTAATCACAAAAGCAACCTTGAATGTTGCAGGGTTTTAGTGACCCAAACTCACCTTAAGGGACAGTAAGTAGCCGTGCACCGCAATTTACCAAGAGAGTCATGCTTTGATAGCGCCGATTACACTCATTCGCAAAGATTTCCACTGTCCAAGGAGCCGACGGGGCACTTGAAGTGTCACAAACAGTGCGAGAAGAGAGGACGCTGCCTGAAACTGCAAAGCTCTGGCTCCTGCTAAGGTATTGAAGCTGAGATTGCCAGCCTCGGCCATATTGCTAATGTGTTTGATTTGTGCAACCCTTTCAAAGGTAGCTTCACAGGGAAGTCCTGGTAGGAACACATTGTCTGATGTTTGCTAAGGTAGATTGTAAATATAGCCCTTTTAAAGGACAAGAATTCTGGTGTCAAGACAGGAGTGCGGCTCATGAGTGTAGCGACTTCTGACCTTTGCCTAAGGTATTGACATTGAGATGGCCAGTCTTGGCCCATGAGATCTGTGATGAGAATGAGTTATCAGTGAATGTCATATTGCTAAGTATTGTGGGGTGTCATGTAAATTAAGGCTAACAATGTAGGCATTCCCAGTACTAACTTGTCCAGCAGTATAAAAAAACGAAGAGTATAGAGTACTTTTTATGAACACTTTTACATGACAAAACACCTAAGAAACTCTTTTTTTAATGTGGCAGAAAAACAGAGTACATTGAGAAAAAAATGTACACAAAGATGTGCATGGCATTTAAACTCAATACAAAAAGTTATGGATTGTGATTCAATTTTGGGTCTTACTGTAGAACAGCTCTGTTGCTCTAAAGACCTAGTTATTACTGTAGTAGTTATACACAAACTGATCAAATGTTAATGTGTATGGTCTAACAAGCCCTATTTAAATGCTTTAATGTTAGAGTATAATGAAAGTGATGTACACCATTCCAAAAAGAATTGCACTTTTACAAACATACAGTACTTAATCTTTATAGATATTTTTATTGGATGTTAGGATGCCATCTTTAAAATAATCCTGTGTTTTATACAAAATTCTATTTTGTACAGGTAATTTATGAATGGACCTTAAATGGCATACTAAGAATTATTGAGAAAGAGAAACAGGTTCATTTAAAGGAATGTATAACCAAAAAAATGCATCAAGTCTTAAAGGTTAGATAGAGCAAAGTGGTTGTTAAGCTGATCAGGAAGCAATGCACGTGTTTTAGTGGTTTTGTGCATCTATATTCGGTCCTTCCTTCTTCAGTTACCTTCCCCCTGAATCACATTAGCCTTCAAAATCAATAGCTGTTCTGTAGGCTGGCCAACATTTGTTCTCGTGTCTGAATGTGAGCAGTCATTTTCTGATACGTCTTACAGTATAGTGTCATCTAGAATTCATTGCAATTTAATATTATGTTTCAGTTAAGTATATTTTAATTCTTGTCTACCCTTATAGGTTCCATCCATGCATTTTACAAGCCTGTGTTCACCATTACAAAGTTAAACAGAGCCCAAGACTCCCCTGCAAGTGGAACCAAACCTGAATGCAATACCATGAAACTCACTGACACTCAAGTAATTCCAGGCTAATTTACAGTTATCCATGTTTCCCCAACATACACATGTTCAGAATTTAAGGGGGGAAACAGAGTTTTTAATTGGCCCACAGCAAGTTCTAAAAATGTAATGAAATATGGCCCACACACGGAACCTATTCTTAACCGTATTGTACTTCTTAGTTTTAACACAAGGTGGAGCTACTGTCTTGATCAAGGCAGCGTCTTCACAAAACAAGTGCAACCAAAAAGAATTTTTGCTACGGGTGACCAAAAATGGCAGAGCCAAAGAAACGCAAATAGCAAGTGAATGCACAGTGGGAAAATGATTATTTCTTCCTAGAAGTCAAGGGAAAGTGTGTCTGTTTGATTTGCAATGAAACTATTTCATTGATGAAAGACGTGTGATGATACTACAAAACCAAACATCTGACCTACATGTCCTACGCTGGTGCTGAACGAGGACAGAAAGTTAAGCAAATGGCAGCTAGTCTGCTAGCTCAACAACAGTATTTTTTCATGCTAACAAAACACAAGAAAATGCCACATTAGTCAGTTACGAGGTAGTGCAGCTCATTGCCCGACATGGGAAACCTTTCTCAGATGGCAAGTTCATTAAACAGCGCCTCACTAAAGTCGCAGGAATAATGTGCTTGGTGAAAATGTAGAAATTCAACAACGTTAGCTTGTCCAGAAACACAGTTGTGTGGCGAATTAAAGATTTGTCAGCTAACTTAAATCATCAAGTGTCAGATAAAGCTTGTGCTTTTGATTTTTACTTGATTGCATGTAATGTGAGCACAGATGCCACAGACACCACACAGCTATTGATTTTTTTGGTGGGGAGTTGACGATGACCTTTACATTACGGGGGAGCAACTTGATCTTCAGAGTCTAAAGGGAACAGCAATGGGTAAGGACATTTGTGAAGCTGTGTCAGATGCACTTGACAAGATGGGACTTAAATGGGGCAAGCTATGTGGAATTACAACAGATAAGGCTCCAACAATAACAGGTAAGCGCAAAGGAATGGCATCTATGGTGTTCACCAAGGTGCAAGAGAGTTGAGGGTGAGGCTGTTAAAATGCACTGTATCATCCACCAAGAAGCCTACTGTATGTGCAAAGACAGTCCAGCTTGGTGATGTGATGAACACTGTTGTGAAACTTGTCAACATAATTTGAGCGCAAGGGCTCTACCACAGAGAATTTCAAACTTTCCTATCCGATATCGATGCTGAATACGGGACCTCCTCTGCCATTTTGATGTGCACTGGCTAAGCCACCGCTCCATGCTACAGCGATTTTATTCCCTGTGATCAGAATTCAAACAGTTTTTGAAAGAGAAAGACCGACCTCTTCATGAGTTGACTGACCCTCTATGGCTGGCAGACCTAGCCTTTTTTTAGTTGATCTTACTGAACAAGAACCTACAAGGCAAAGACCAGCTTGTTGCCATGATCTTACGCGCACAAGAAAGTGTTCTGTGTGAAGCTCTGTCTATTTACCTCGCAACTGCTCAACTTTAATGTTGCGCACTTCCCCATGGTCTCCGAAATCGTATGTGCTTTTCCAGAGGCTAAGCGTTCTGCCAAAAAGGGGAAATATTTGTCTGTGATCATATCTCTCATGACAGAATTCAGTCAGCGCTTCCAAGATTTTTCTGTCATTGAGAAAGAAATCAAGCTGTTCTCGACTCCCTTCCTGATGGATGAAGAAGTGGAAGAGAGTCTGCAGTTAGAACTTATTGAAATGCAGTGTGATGATTCTCTGAAGAATCAACACCAGCTTCTTTCCCTACCCAACTTCTACCAGAGCTTGTAAAAGGCCAAGTTTCCTCTGATGAGATGCCACGCAAAAAGAATGATCAGTCAGTTCGGCTCAACATGCAAGCGTTTTCTCTATTAAATCTGAATAAAAGCTGATTGAGAACCAAAATGACTGACAGCCATCTCTGTGATTTCCTTCACATTTTAACCACCCAACTTACTCCTGACCTGCAAGCCATCCTTCAGTCTAAATCGCAGCATCACTGCTCCCACTGAGTGCATCGCTGTTCCCATTATAGGCAAGTTAAAAATATATTACAGTACTCATGCGTTAATAAGCCAAATATAAAGTTGATAACATTTTCTAACAAGCATTAGTTGATATGTTAACAACTTCAATAACTTATTTGCATAACAAGGTTGAAATATGCCCACCCTTTACCCCTTATTTTCCCCCTTTATACCGGGCTGTGAAGGGGGATCACCATCCTGACTAAGAAGCAATCTGAGGGCGCTGTTATGAGAATAAGCTACTAACACTTTTTGTAATACAATAAATGAAAACCCATTAATGGAGAGGTGTGATGCTGTTTTTTTTCTTTAAGCATATTCAGTTATGAAGCATAATTTACCTACATTTGATTGATTTTACTAACTTAATACACTGGAGGTGAGGCAGTATACCTAACCTCTAGTGGGTGGCCCAGGCCTTCATATATTTTTCTGTATGTGGCCATCAGTGAAAAAAGTTTGGACACCCCTGCGGTAGAGCTCTGAGACAGAAGCACCATGTTCTGCCTTGTTCACTTTGTGCTACGTAAGACTGTGCTGAAATACAACTCTCAGGAAGCAGCATTGATTGTTTTATTTGCTTGCAGATTATAACTTAAATATTAGATAAGAGTGACATTTAACTCCACTCATATAAATATATGTCCTAATTTTATTTTATTTTAATTTCTATCTAGAAATTTCTTGGCCTTAAAAAGTCATTAAGTTGTTTCGTAGGAGGTTTCTGAGGTCAACGAATTTGGCGGTTTCATTTTTTCTTTGTTCTGATATATTTTTATGAAAGTTTATTTTTGAATTCTTTCTCCTGAGACACAATGTTGCTTTTGGATAAACATCACCATTGTTGTTGTGCTGCAGCTAGGCTTATCCACAATGGGCTTAAGGTCGGCATCACACATTTCCAAATCATCTGAGTCACCAGATTACTTCAAAGAACATGGTGTGTGACTTATACTGAGTCATTCTGGTTTACTGACTTTGATTCTTTCTTCTCATATTAGTTAAAAAATAATACTTGAATTTCTGTCTCCCGACCCTCTTGCCATGTCTCTTTTTGCCCAGATTTCTGCTTCACATGTTAGGCTCTGTTTAAAATATTATTTTTCTTACTGGCACCAACCCTAGCTTGCTTTTCTGGTTTAATTTATTTTGCATACCTTAATTTAAAACCATCAGTGACTGTTTGTTCCTGTACAGTCATTACAATGAAATTAACTATAGGAAAGAGTTTCAAGATTGACAACAATGCCTTGACTTGTTTATGTTTTGTTTTTTTTTTTGTTTTTTTTTTGGGTGTTCCTACAATTCGTTAGCTTTGTTTTACCTACATTTTATTTGGTATTTTTCATTCTACTTGGTTCTTTGAGACTTTTTTGTTTTCTGCAGTTGCAGGGGCTGAACTTCTGATTCAAGCACTTCTCAGGTGCTGTGGACATTACAGCAATAGATACCTGAAAGGTCTTTTTAAGACATTATCTAATGACTGCACTGGGTGGTAGCAGTTTTATGTGGGTTGAAATCAGGAGATGGAACATAATAATATTTAATTACCCAGGATCAAAACTGTGAGATTTAAATAAACAATGGCCAAGACATGACACAACATTATAAATTGAGGGATGTAGCGAGAGAGGCAAAAACCAGAATTTCTGACATAGCCTACGTTAGGCAGGAAGTGCAGGATAGTTAAGGCTTTGGACTTCAAACCCAAGGTTGTGGGTTCAAATCTTGCTCATGGGTTCATATCCCAAACAAGCCCACCTTTGATTGTATAGTTCTATGGTAACATGATTACGTGAAAGAGATTTTAGGCTGTCAGTGTGCTGTAGTGAGTAAGGCTTTGGACTTCAAACCTTAAAGTTGTGGGTTTAAATCCTACTACTCACCCTGTGTGATCATGAGCTAGCTAGTCACTTCATTTGTTTGTGCTCCAGTTGAAAAAAAAATTAAATGTAACCAATTGCATCTCAAATGTTGTAAGTCACCTTGGGTAAAGGTGTCAGGTAAATAATTTGAACCTCATGAATGTTTAAATTAAATCTATGGAAACCTTACTTGAAACAGGTGTATGAGAAGCTACCACTAAGCCAGACCTCAGTATAGTGTTCAATGGAGAATGCCTGGATGGAAGACCCGCATATCCTGGTCAGGCACAGCCTGAAAGAACTGAATGGAGTGATTATGTAGGCTTACCACCCATAAGACAAAGGGAAAGCGTTAAAAGCCTGTCAAGTGACAGGCAAAAGTGAAACTGATCCAGGTTTACTAGACCGTAGCAAAGGAAAATGGCTCTCTGGATGTGGAATATTAGTTCTCTGGTGTACGAAGGCTTACCTCCACGTGTCTTGTCTCCTGTGCTGTCCATATTATTCAGTAGAGCTGAGGATGGACAGTACCCAGTTTGGGAACTTACAGGTTACATGTCTACTATTTGTAGATAATGTGCCCTCCTGGCCTCATGATAAGCTCAACTTAGTGCGTTTCTACCACAACCATCAATATGAGAAGAGTAAAATAAATTATGGAGATGTTCACTTGCACACCTAATTACACTCAGTCACACGGGTCCAGTTTATAGTTAGCAATTACCCTAATGTGCGCATCTTTCGAAGGAAATAAACACTTCTAGATGGTACATACAATCTCTTCTCATACAATTGACAAAACATTATTAAAATATATTATATGCACAAAAGTTTATATATACAAACAAAAAACTCATATGCTCAAACACCATACCCCAGAAAATATCTTCCATAATGCCGACCTGCTACATCATACATACTGCATTTTCTCAATCTCATATGCATAAAGGAAAGAGAGAGAGATAAATATAAGGAGACAGAAGTCATTTATTTTGTTATGACTTTTCTTTAACATTCCTAGCATGTTATTTATTAATACTTTGAGACATGTTGCAAGCAGTATCCTAAATATCTTTCATATTTTTTCTCCTTGTCAGAATAGTCTAGAATTAGAAGTGGATAAATGTCCACTGTCAAATAAAGCAGGTTGGTGCCTGAAGATAATTTTAACATTAAGAAATGCCATGCCGAATATACCAGTACTTCTGCACTTTGATTGGAAATTTTCTTCATGTATTTTTTACTCAGGAAAATTCCTTGTAACACTTTACTAAAGTATTATATAATAAAATAGTGTACAAATAATGTTTAGACAATAAATGTAAACATTCATGCATGTTTACAAATGTTTAATCAATTTTAGAGCTACAGGACCCAGAGCCATTGGGCACAAGACAGGAAAAATCCATCCCGGGACACACTCATTCATATACCATTTTTATTGTAGAAAGGCCTGTGAGCCAACTTCTTATTAAAACAAACAAACCCCTTTTATCAGCTGCACATATTCTTTACCCATAGACCCACAGTTATATTTAACACCTCTGTAATTACTGTTGATTAACAATTTTTACACTTACTAACCTCTGGGGATATAAAGCTAACAATTGCAATACACTTGCACCCAGGACTGTGGCCCACTACCTTCTGTTCAGTATTTCCTTCAGATTTCACTCAGGTATGACTGTCACTGTAGCATCTTCCCTCACCCCGATTGACCTAGCTGAGAAAGAAACTCAGTTCCCAGTCCCTGGATAATAAAAAAAGAGCAAATGTGCAACCCGAAGAGCAGACTTAATAAGCTGTGCTCTTTAAGGCATTATTAAAATAGCTAGTGCCATAAATAAATGCAATTAGAGTGGAAATTCAGACCATACAACCTGTATGCCCATATTTTTGTGAGTTGCCTGAGGTTTCGGTAGTGACTTAACACATTCTTGAACTCACTAATTCCTTTCTTTTTATTAATCAACTAATTTGTACCATGTTTCTAGTTATACTTGGGTGTAATTCCGTTCCCAGATTCTGATATCAGCTGTGTTGGAGCTCAGAAACTATTCTCAGACTTCTGACATTAGCAGCAGGAGACTACAGCATTGCATGCTTTTATAGTTTTGAAAGAAGGTTGTAGGAGGCAAGAAGAATACTGTAGGAAGGTAGGCTTTTATAACCTAGAAAAGTGGTAGATGTATTTGATATAAACTGGTCATTATCTCTTATCACCAAAAACATGCACACCCAAGCAATACCTTGCACTTGCAGTACCAAGAAGTTTTTTAAACATTCTGCTTAAACTAAGGTGTATTTAAATTATTCTTAAGCAAACAAAAAAAGCATTAACAGATAAGGTGCATTTTTCAGTAGCTAACTAACCTAAACTGTTTTAGCATAGAAAGAGAGTGAAGTATCTTTGTAAAAGTATACTTTTTAAATGTTATAAGAAATGTTCAGCCCCAACTGGAAACATTCTAATTCTCCTTCCTCACACCCACACTAGGTCATATGGAGCCCATTTAGAGGTAACATGCAACTTAAAATCAGATTATTTAGAATCATTCTAGTTACAAATGTTATGTTCAATGGGACCATTCTGAGTGGGAGTGTGTTAAGAGTTCTGTTCAGGGTCTAATATAATTGTGGCAAGCTTCAGTCCCATAATTCTGTCTTGGATTAAGCAAGTTTAATATTACACATATACAGTGGAACCTCGGTTTTGCGAGCATAATTCGTTCCGGAAACGTGCTCGCAGTCCAAAGCACTCTTATATCAAAGTGAATTTCCCCATAAGAAATAATGGAAATTCAGATGATTAAACTGAACAACCCAAAACTATCCGTATAAAAATGATTAATACAAAATATAAAGTAAAAATACATAATACAAAATAACCTGCACTTTACCTTTAAAAAGAATCATGGCTAGTGTGAGTGAGTTTCTAAACTCTTGTGGGATTCCACCCAACAGGACGACGCGCGGAAGAGCATCCCAAAGCAATCGCAGTCTCCTAGTGCTGTAGCAGTTCGCCGTAAAAGCGTATCCAAAAAGATCGCGGACATGCTATAAGCGCCTGCCATCGATGGGTGATACAAGGAACATTATAAAGATCCCGCTACAATAAATAACCATGCTGTTGCTGTTTCAAGCTGAATAAAGCTGGTGTTGTTAAAGTACTGAGACTCAGCTTCGTGTTTTGGGGCGCAAGGCGGGGACTTGCACTTCACAGCACACACACAAACACACACACAGTCACAATGCTGTAGTAAACAGTATACGGTCGTACGGATGTTGACTATATGAGTGAGGCATGCAGACTCAGACGGGGAGTAGGAGACGATTGCCCTCAAGAGAAGAGAGAGAGAGAGTTAAGGAGAGAGAGAGACACGCGAGCGAGTGAGATAAGGAGAGAGAGAGAGACGCGCGCGCGAGCGAGCGAGATAAGGAGAGAGAGACGTGCGCGAGAGAGAGAAGAACCATTAGCTCAGTTGTGATCACATGACGCTCAGCAGACAAAGTGTATCCATACTACTCGTATTGCAAGACATCGCTCGTTTATCAAGTCAAAATTTATTAAAAAATTTAGCTCGTCTTGCAAAACACTCGTAAACCAAGTTACTCGCAAACCGAGGTTCCACTGTATATGATAATTGAAGGTAACCATGTAGCCTAATAATAGTCTCGATAAACCCCCATTTTTTTTTTTTTTTTTCGAATTAATACATAGTCCTAGTTGATAAGTGGAATGGAGCACGGCCTAAACTTACAGTACCTCCCAGGTTCTGGAACAGATGAGCATATCATGCTACAGATGTTAGTGTGACATAGTAGTTTATCTGCCATAAACTGGGAGGTCACCACTACCCCGTGCCGTCCAGAAGAGAGGACCCTATAATGCCAATGTCCACTAGGAGTGGGAAACACATTTTTTCCTATGCTAAATCCATCAAGGGTATTTGCCAGTATCCCTTTGTTGTATTAAGAGTAGACAGATATTGAGGTTAACTTGGCCGTTCAAGGAAACCATCCACTAACAACATGGGACAGCTGTCAAATTGGGAGACATGGTTCAGAAGTCTAAAATCATTCCAGAAGCACCAACTGACATCGGATTTGGGATTTAAACAATAGTGCTCAACCAAGGGCTAAAACTCTGGGAGGCGATATGGACCTCTACAAATTAGCAGCAGGAGCTATATGATAATTGAAAGTAAAAATACATTTGCAGGGTGGGAAAAAGAGAAAAACCTGCAAGACTGTGTGGGAAATAGTTTAATTGAGAAGGAAACAGACACTTGGATTGCATTGTTGTGTGTTAACCCATGACCCCTTCTTTCCCTGCAGAAACAATCCAGTCGCACTTAGGTAACAGGTAATTAGAATAAATAACAGCCTCCCTGTTGTGCATGGTATTAGTTTTAAATCTTATTAAACCTTTCATCTTAATGTTAAAGTATATATAGTATGTGTGTTACGAGGAGATGTGAAGAACACTATTTAAGAATAAATTGACTCAAACAAAAATAAGTTCTGAAATTGATTTATGCCTACTGCAGAATAACACACACGGTATGAAAGAGTATATAGGATTTAGTGAAACATTGTCTTAATTGCCCTTTCAAAAAGCATAATGTAAATTTTGTAAACAGAAATACTACGTAATTGTACTTTTTCATAAATGCCTAGTTGACTTATGTGACATTTGAGAATGTCTTTCCATGGTGTCATAAGCCATACTTAAGTTTATAATAGGTTATGCATAATGCATCTGACTTTAAATCAGTGAAAATAATCATGATTGAACTCCTCAGCAGCCTATTGAAGTAAAGCTTTGATATGCTTTAATATCAGAAACTAAAGTGCTACTGATGAACAGGTTAACAAAAACAGACTTCTATTTGGTGAGGCTGAAAGCTTTAATGCTGTATTGTTGTACAGACAGAATACATTCAATTATAATATGAAATTGCCTTAAGCTGGTACTTTTTATGTTATCTTTCAAAACTCCCGTGTGGCCCAGACTCCCATTGTCACATTGATCTGATGCTAGATATGTCATACATTAACTGCATATAAATGTATTCAGTTTTCATACAATACTGGTCATAAGTTTTAGAACACCATCTTTTTTCAGTTTGTATTGCAATTTAAGCAGTTCAAGTCCTTTGAATAACCTGAAATGGTACAAAGGTAAGAGTTAAACTGGCAAACTTTACAAAAAAAACTAGGTTGCCAAAAACTGAAAAATAATGTCATTTTCAGAGTCATACAAAAACGTCCTTTTCAAGGAACAAGTGATAAGTTAAATTTCAAATTTTCCTGAAGCAATGAAAGCTAACTAATTCCTTTCAGTCTCCACACCACTGTATTACGTGCCCATTTACAAGTAAGCTAAATCAAATCTTTTCTAAGAACCAAGGCATGAAGCGGTGGTAGTAAATAAAACTAGTCTAGAAAAGCCTGATTCTTCCTCTTGACTTTCAACCAGGCAGGCACATCAATGGCAGCAACTTAAGAACATTATGGTTTACCCATGCCTCTGCCAACCATGTAGCCTAAATAACAGTCTCAATCAACCCAAAATATTTTATTTTTTGGATTAATACATAGGCCTAGTTGATAAATGGAATGGAGCACGGCCTAAACTTACAGTACCTCCCAGATTCTAGAACAGATGAGCATATCATACAAGTAGGCAGTGCTACAGATGTTAGTGTGACATAGCAGTTTATCTTCCATATACTGGGAGGTCACCACTACCCTGTGCAGTCTAAATGAGAGGACCCTATAATGCTAATGTCCACTAGGAGTGCGAAACATATTTTTTTCTATGCTAAATCCATCAAGGGTATTTGCCAATATCCCTTTGTTGTATTAAGAGTAGACAGACATTGAGGTTTACTTGGCCGTTCAAGGAAACCATCTACTAACAACATGGGACAGCTGTCAAATTGGGAGACATGGTTCAGAAGTTTAAAATCATTACAGAAGCGCCAACTGACATCGGATTTGGGACTTAAACAATAGTGCTCAACCAAGGGCTAAAACTCTGGGAGGCGATATGGGCCTTTACAAAATACAACCCCAGTATGGTAATTATGTCATGCACAAATAGTGAAGTCAGGCCCGGTTTGGTGTCTGCAAATTGCCAAATTGACAGGATAACATTTTACAGTATGAGCTGGAGGACAGATTTTCCCCATAATTTACGGTTATTGAATTTACAAAGAATGATCTATCTGTCCTGGAGGAGGATACAACGTTATCCCTTTCCTAAAAATAGTTTCAATAAATTGACCTTGTAAGTGCGCTTTCTGGGGCATCGGTTAGGTTAAGAAACCAAGCAATCCACCAAACCCTTCTACTCTGTCAAGATAAGTAATTTTTAAACACTCCCTTATATTACAGTTTATGTTAACTTCTTGTAAATTGGGGATGCTTCCTAATAAAATGAAGAAAACGTTGTTGTTAAATGGCTGACCTGTAAGTGAAGCACTTGATTATTTCATTAGTAAAGTTTTTCTTTAAATAAATCTTTCTGTGTTACGTTCAACTGTATTAAAGTCAAATATCACAGAACCCAAAGAATATGACATGGTGTCAGAAGCGGTGCAGTTGAAGTAGATACGTGTTGTGCAAAGAATTTTTTTTTAGAAAAAAAAAAAAAAAGAAGAAAAGAGAAAGAAGACGTCGTTAAAATGGAGAAACTACAGCCACCTCCTAGCCTTCAGTTTTCAGGTAATCTTGCCGAGAACTGGAAACGGTTTAAACAATGCTTCGAAGTATATTTAGTGGCAATTGGTGCGGATGAAAAAAGTGACAAAATGAAAGCGTCCATTTTGTTACATATAATTGGGGAGGAAGCGCTGGAGACTTATAACAACTTTCAGTTAGATCAGGTAGAACATATGAAGTTAGACATTATACTGGATAAATTTGAAAGATACTGCATTCCAAAACGGAATGTCACTTACGAAAGACACAAGTTCTTTACTTGTATACAGAAGCAAGGTGAAACGATTGATCAGTACTTTACCGAGTTGCGCACACGGAGTAAAACGTGCAAATTTGGAGAGTTAACAGAATCTTTAATAAAAGACAGGATCATCTGCGGAATACCAGATAACGCACTCAGAGAAAAATTACTAAGAGAGCTGGATTTGGATTTGGAAAAAGCAGTAAGAATATGCAGGGCAGCCGAAACAATCAAAGTATAAGTAAAAGAAATGTGTAATGAGGAAAACGCAGTACATGTATTGAACAAAAAAGGAAAGAACAAAGTGCATTTAAATACAGAGGAAAATAAAAGTGGAAATAAAAAAACAGGCATGTGGACGTTGTGGATCACATCATGCTCCCAGACAGTGTCCAGCATACAATAAAGTTTGTAAAAAATGTGGGAAGAACAACCATTTTGCACGCTGCTGTAAATCACAAGTGAAACCAAGCCAAGTGCACACTGTAGAAGAAACTGAAGTTGAGGAATTTTATATAGATGCATTGACTGAAGTAAATGGGAGAAGGAAAGAATGGATTCTGCCAGTTCAAGTGAACAATGCCGTTATTTCATTTAAATTAGATACTGGAGCACAAGTGAACATCATGCCCGAAAATGAATATAGAAAACTGCAGCCCAGACTATGTCTGCAAGAAACAGAAATAAAAATTACTGGATATTCAGGAGTGCTAATACCTGTTAAAGGGCAATGTGTAGCTTGTGTTATGTACAAAAACAAAAAATACTCACTGTCATTAGTGGTTGTGCCAAAAGACGTTCAGGCAATTTTAGGATTGTCTGCTTGTGAGAAAATGAACTTGATTGAAAGAGTGCTTACTATTAACATGGAGGGCAATACTGAATATGAAGCACTGCTCCAAGAATATAGTGATCTATTTATAGGACTAGGTTGTCTTCCTGGGGAACATAAGATAATCACAGACAAAAGTGTATCTCCTGTCATACACCCCTGCAGAAAGGTCCCATTTGCCCTGAAGGAGAAACTAGAAAAGGATCTAGACAGAATGGAGAGCTTGCAAGTAATCAAGAAAATTAATGAACCTACTGAATGGGTGAGCTCTCTGGTTATTGTAGAAAAGAAAGATGGAAAATTAAGAATATGTTTAGATCCCAGAGAAGTGAATCGAGCTATCAAGAGGGAACATTTCAAACTTCCAACAAAAGGAAATTATGGCACAGTTTGCAAATGCAAAATATTTAAGTAAACTAGATGCTTCTTCAGGATTTTGGCAACTAAAATTGGACAAGTCTAGTTCTAAATTATGCACATTTAATACTCCATTTGGCAGATATCAATTTTTGAGATTGCCTTTTGGCATAGCATCTGCGCCAGAGATCTATCACAAAACAATTCATATGGTTTTTGAACATTTAGATGGAGTTGACACCTCTATGGATGATATAATTGTATGGGGTTCTTCAAAGGAAGAGCATGATGAAAGGCTGAAGAAAGTGTTGGATGCTACAAGAACGGCAAATTTAAAGTTAAGGAAAGGAAAATGTATGGTAGGAGTTCAGGAACTAACATTTATAGGAGTTATTCTTAGCAGTGAAGGAGTAAAACCTGATAAATCAAAAGTATCTGCTATTGAAAATATGCCAAGACCTCAGTGCAAGAAAGACATACAGAGATTTATGGGTATGGTGAATTATCTTGCAAAATTTATTCCAAATCTGTCAAATATATTAGCATCTCTTAGACAGCTAACAGAAAAAAATGTGGAATGGACTTGGAACTACGAACAAGAGACGGCCTGGAATGAAGTCAAGAAGCTACTAATAAAAGAGCCGATTTTAAAGTACTGTGATCCACATAAACCAATCAAAATTTCATCTGATGCCTCACAATCTGGATTAGGAGCTGTACTACTACAAAAGCATGATGAAACACGGCAGCCAGTCGCATGCATCTAGATCTCTTACTGGAGCCAAGACTAGATATGCACAAATAGAGAAGGGACTATTGAGTATCACTTTTGCATGTGAACGCTTTCATCAGTTTGTGTCTGGACAAGCTGTAATGGTTGAAACAGACCACAAACCACTGATTGCTTTATTTAAAAAACCTCTTAATCACTGTCCACTTCGTATACAACGCATGATGATTAAGCTACAGAGATATACTCTGCAGGTAACATTTACTCCTGGCATATGGATGTTTACAGCCGACACCCTGTCAAGAGCAGTAGTTGAAAAGTATAGACATAAAGAAAAGATCTCAGAGGTAACAGAGGCATATGTGGATATGGTGCTAAAAGCAATGCCAGTGTCAGACAGCAAAACACAGCTTATTAGAACAGAGACAGCAAAAGATGAAGTAATGCAGACGCTTAAAGAAGTAATTATTCAAGGATTGCCAGAAAACAAGCATAATAACTGCAACCCACAAGTAAGTGATTACTTGAACTGTTGGGCAAAACTTACAGTTGTTGATGGGATTATCTATAAAGGTTGTAAAATTGTGATACCATTATCATTAAGAAAGCAGATGCTACAAAAAATTCATGAAGGGCATCTAGGCATTGAAAAATGCAAGAAAAGGGCGCGAGGTAATGTATTGGCCCAAGATTAATCAAGATGTAAGTAACGAAGTGGAAAGACGCTCAGTATGCTTAAAATATAGACCTAGTAATCCTTCAGAGCCATTAACACCTCATCCTGTACCAGAAAGGCCATATGAAAAAGTTGGTATTGATTTATTTATCTGTCATGGGAAAGAGTTTCTGATGGTCACTGATTACTTTTCTGCATATCCTGAAGTGTGTGCATTGAATACTACAAACAGTGAAGCAGTAATAAAATGTCTGAAAGCTGTTTTTTCCAGATATGGAATGCCAAATGAAGTCTTTAGCGACAATGGACCACAATTTACAAGTCTTCAATTCAAGAACTTTGCAAAGGAATGGGACTTTGTACATAAAACATCAAGTCCAAACTTTCTCCAATCTAATGGACTTGTAGAAAGGTCAATTCAAACTATTAAACATCTAATGAAGAAATCTAAAGAGAGTGGAAGTGATTTTTACAAAAGCCTTCTAATATATCGGAGTACACCCCTTGAACACGGAGCTTCCCCAGCACAGCGCTCATGGGACGACGACTACGATCAAACCTTCCAATGAAGCAGAACCTGATAAAATCTGGAATGGAAGATGAAGTGCGAAAAGTGAAAGAAAACAAAAAGAGAATACAAAAAATATACTATGACAGAGGAACCAGAACTCTCCCAGAAATGGAAATAGGAGAGGAGGTTAGAATAAAGGAGAGTTCAGCAAAAACATGGAATCTGCAAGGAACAGTTAAGGAACAACTAGATCCTAGATCATATATTATTGAAACAAGCAATGGTACGGTGCTTAGAAGAAATCGACGAGATATAGTTGTGGATAAAACATCACAAGAACATTCAAAAGAAAGCACTGAAACAGAAGAACTGACCACATCAACCAGCAGAATGCCAGAATCGGGCAGAGAATCAAGTGAGACTCTCAGAAGATCATCAAGAGTGAAACAACCACCAACAAGGCTAATGGAGACATACTAAATGTTAATAAGCTTTTGGGACACTTACACCAGCACATGTAAGAATATAATGTATATAGTTGTCAGTTGTTACTGAAAATAGCATTGATGTTTGTAACAAATGAAAGCCATGTTTAGATTTTGTTAACTGAACAAGTAGAATATTGTATTCTTATTATTTAAAAAAAAAGGGAAGATGTCAAGATAAGTAATTTTTAAACACTCCCATATATTATAGTTTATGTTAACTTCTTGTAAATTGGGAAAACTCCCTAATAAAATGAAGAAAACATTGTTGTTAAATGGCTGACCTGTAAGTGAAGCACTTGATTATTTCATTAGTAAAGTTTTTCTTTAAATAAATCTTTCTGTGTTACGTTCAACTGTATCAGAGTCAAATATCACAGAACCCAAAGAATATGACATACTCCACTAAACCCATGCTTTAATTTCATAGGGTCCCTGCCAAAAGTTCTGCTGAAATTCCTGTAAAGCCGCTCTTTGATTGTACAACCTAAATTGCTATCTTAGTGCTTTTATGCAACTGTGCAATAAATTTAACAATTTTAACTGAAGGCAAGGTCTCCAGTTCCCAGCTCTTTTTTAGAATACTGTATTAAGGCATCCATGTGGCCGTCTCCCAATAAGCAATTCAAAATGAGGAAACCGAGGCACCTCCCAATATGCAAACAAAACCAAGGGAATAAGCTGCTCCCAGTCTCTCCTGTCCTCCTGTATGACCTATCTTAAGATCTGTATTACCGTTTGATTGAAATGCTTCACCAGCCCATCAGTATCAGGGGTTTATATACAGACGTTTTCTGATGTTTAATACATAAGAGCTTGGCAACCTCCCTGAACACTTCTGACGTAAAAGAGATACCATGATCTGTTTCGAATTGTCACCTGTGCAAAGACCACTACTAGTTCCTGGGCAATATTCTTAGACTTAACCTGTCACATGGGAGTGTTCTCTGGACACCAGGTGGCATAATCTACAACACCAAGTTATACCTATGCCCTTTGTGACACCTGAGTCTGTATGTTGCACCCCAAAGATGAGGCTGAGTCTCAGTACTTTAGCAAAACCAGCTCTATTCAACTCGAAACAGGAACAGCAAGGTTACTTATTGTAGCAGGATCTACCATTCTACTATACACAGGCACAGCAAACAGGCAGGGTCGGAGCCAGGTCAGTGGCCAAGTTATAATATTTCCCTGCATCACCCACCGGGGATCCTTCACTTTGTGTGTGGCAGGGGTCAGGTTGTAGTTGTTTCTGTTGCGCAGCAAACCTGTGGTTGCCTTGGCAATGGACAAGCAACCATCAATAGACGGGGCAGTCGCTCTTCTGCGTGTTGTCTCATTGGGGAGGGTCTCAAAAGAGGCAAACACACTTCTGTGTGTCTCAAAAGGTCTCACAATTTGAATGGAAGATTCTAGTCATCCCATAATATCAATCCCTGTCCACTCAAAGGGAATTTTAAAAATGGATATAGATACTAACAGTGCCCACACTCTACATAGAATTTAACAGAATTGATGCATGCAGAAACGCCTGACCTCTTAATTTTTCCCAGGCCAATAAAATCTCATTGTAATTCTTTCTAGGGTTTTATCATGAAATAGACACAAAGTAAATAAGCATGTACCAGATCACATATCTCTTGTCTATATGGTTGAGTGATAAGGAGTTGGTGGTATAGCCCCCATCCCCACCAATGCTCATCAACCTGATATAACAGATTGTTCTTGATCTTGAAATATGGGCCTTTGATTGTGGAGTTATTTGCCAGTTGTGCTGTTAATTGAAATTAGAGCATTACATGCAAACTGCAATGAATCAGTGCTCCATTGCTCATGTTCAAGTGGGCAGCAGCCTATACTGAAGTTGCCCAGTTTGCAATGTATCAGCCTTAGCCCAAAGCGGAGTCACCTCCTCCTTCTCCTTGGTGGATTCAGATGCAATGTTGGGTGACGCCATGTCTTCACCCTCCCTGCACTGGATAGTAATGCTCTTCCCCGCTGTCTTGCATGGTGTAGAGACATGCTGGGATGAATTATCATCTGCCACCACGAGACTCTGGGTCAGTGCAGTCTGCAGATCAGTGCTGTTGCTTTTTTATCTGAGACCAGTCATATACCAGTATCATGGCATATGGTGGTGATGGCAAACATATTGAGAACCCCTGAAAGAACATCTCACACATTTGGCAGTTTTGTACCTGCAGGTTTCTTCATGGATATAGGTGAGACTAGTTTTTTTCCCCTTTATATTATTAGATATAGTGACGAGTGACAATAATTATGTTGCTGTGTGAATCAGTAAGGGCTGTCACCTTACACCAATTTACCACCGCAAAGCCTGTAAAAGGGAGTGAGAATGAGTTAGTCACAGATGTAACACAGTACCTGTGGCTTTGTGCCCATCAACAGTCCATTGGTTTGAGTCAGGGACTGTTGAGCACAATGTAGCCAAGTTATAACACTTGAAGCTGCAAAGGGAGTGTAGAGAGGTCTCTCTTTTGATTCTCATGCTGATCTGCCTTGGTCTTCAGGAAGTGAGTGGGTTTCGCTTTTCCTTTTGCTGCTTGGTCTGAAGATCTGTACTTTGATTTGTTTGTTAGCCTGCTGTGTACATCTGGCCTAGTTACTTTGTGAGCCACCCCTGCATGGCTCATCTTTAGCATTAACACAAAGCATGGAATGTATGTCAAATGTTACACATTTTTATTAGCCTTTATGTATCAACAGTTTCCATAATTTGTTCTGGGTTTTGTTTTGGGTTTTAACATGGGATAATCTTTAACTTTTTCAAGTATAAATTATTGTTTTACTTTGTCAGACAGTAATTAACCCTAAAAGATTCAACTAATGGATCTAGTATAATAAATCTTTGTGTATTTATAAAACACAGTGCTTTCTTTCTAGTGTTGGTGGTTACTCAAAAGTTAAAAGATTACAGTACATGATTAAATATTTACTACAAAACAACACTAAACAGAATTTAAATCCTGTATGTGGGATCTTCCAGGCAACCACACTTACCCCTGTGACACTGTCTAGAACTTTAAATGAGGCCACTTAGCAATAGTGTAGAGTTCATGGATAAAAATGTAGCAGTGACATTTATCTTTCCTTCCTACATTTCTAAAATATGCTACAAAAGCTAGTTAAAGGTGTGTACACTATGTTATTAGGTGTCTTTGCTGGGTTTAAGTAACTTATAGGTTGAATTTGAAAAATGTTTGTGTTTCAAAGGCTGTCTGATATATATCCTATAACATTCTATAACACTCTCTCAGTTATGTAGCATGGGAGTGATGAGAGTGAAATCAACAAAAAATGTAGTATTCTAATAAAATAAACAGCCATTGCATCCATTTCCGTTTCAAAAAAAGCAAACAAATTTCACATTAAAAGAATTTTTGTCTATTAAATTTAGTCAGTGTGTTGCAGATGATAAACTGTATAATATGGCTTAATTTTCTTCCTATTCAATTTATAACTATCATAATCATAAACATTATTAAATACAATTGACCTTTGCTTTAGAATTAGAGTTAATTGTTTTCTTGAAGCGATGAAAATTATGTTTGCAGTTCATTAGAGACAACTGGGTTAGTTATTGCCTTAATGATTTAGTCTGTAGACAGCGATTTAAAACAGAGGCGCTGAAGTCCGTCTGTCCACCCATCCCTGAGTTAACTTAATCCAGTTCACTTAGGTGCTTAAATCATATTTAATAACCTGGTGATTAAAGAAGCTAGAGAACAACACCTGGGAAGTGTCAGATTATGTGTGTTCTAGGACATTTTCAGTGTTATTTGTATTTTTTTATTTGTTTTTTATTGAGATTTTGTTTCTAATTATGTTTCTGTTTTATTTTGTCTTATTACATGTGTATGTCATTATTCATTTCCATGCACAATTAGGTGCACTGATTTTAAAGTACATTTTGCCATTTTAGGCCCTGCACATGCGTCCATTCCTATAAAATCATTTTTATGAACTGAGGAGTACTTCTTAACAAAATACCAGTGAGGCCTCTCAAGGTAGCTGGGAAGCAGGCAATTAGTATGGAAAACTAGGCAATACAGTTAAATGTTCCAAAAATTTTTACAAAGGAGACACTACAGCAACCTTTGGCATAAAGCAAAAAGGGCAAATGACAAGCCTTTATAAATAATAAGATTTATTTTTCAAACATTTTCCAAACAAAGGAAGCTCTGAGGATCACAAAATCACAGAAAGAGTTGCTTGAAACAGGCAAACAAGTTCCAATGCCAATTCTGAAAGAATGGTCGATAATATAAGAAAAGATCAAAAACTCCAGGAACACAATGAATAATTTGCACAGAAAGGCAGAACTCACCAACACCCCAGGAATTTGAGAGAACAAGTGCGCAGTGTGAAAAAAAAAATCTGTCATCATTTTAAATTATTTATAAAAAATATAAAATTGTGTGACAAAAGTGTCCTTATCTTATGATGTCAGAGGTTGAGATTAAAGCTGATTGGCTGAGAATGAATGACTGTCTGGGAGCAACAACTCTTAGGTTGCTGGAAGAACAATAGAAACCCAAGCTATCATGTCCACCAAAAACAATTGACTTCTGCCTGTACTGTTTAAAATATACTCAGCAAAAAAAGAAACGTCCCTTTTTCAGGACTGTGTATTTCAACAATAATGTTTTAAAAATCCAAATAACTTTACAGATCTTCATTGTAAATTGTTTAAACAATGTTTTCCATGCATGTTCAATTAACCATAATCAATTAATTAACATGCACCTGTGGAATGGTCGTTAAGACCTTAACAGCTTACAGAAAGTAGGCATTTAAGGTCACAGTTCTAAAAAAGCAGGACACTAAAGAGACTTGTCTACCGACTGTGAAAAACACCCAAAGAAAGATGCCCAGGGTCCCTGCTTATCTGCGTGAACGTGCATTAGGCATGCTGCAGGGAGGCATGAGGACTGCTGATGTGGCTAGGGCAATAAATTGCCATGTCCACACTGTGAGACACCTAAGACAGCGCTACAGGGAGACAGGAAGGACAGCTGATCATCCTCGCAGTGGAAGACCACGTGTAACAACACCTGCACAGGATCGGTACATCCGAATATCACACCTGCGTGACAGGTACAGGATGGCCACAACAACTGCCCGAGTCACACCAGGAACACACAATCCCTCCATCAGTGCTCAGACTGTCTGCAATAGGCTGAGAGAGGCTGGACTGAGGGCTTGCAGGCCTGTTGTAAGGCAGGTCCTTACCAGAATCACCAGCAACAACGCCGCCTATGGGCACAAACCCACCTTCGCTGGACCAGACAGGAGTGGCAAAAAGTGCGTGAGTTTCTGCATGACAGCAATGTCAGTGTTCTGCCATGGCCAGCGAAGAGCCCAGATCTCAATCCCATTCAGTACGTCTGGGACCTGTTGGATCGCAGGGTGAGGGCTAGGGCCATTCCCCCCAGAAATGTCCAGGAACTTGCAGGTGCCTTGGTGGAAGAGTGGGGTAACATCTCACAGCAAGAACTGACAAATCTGGTCCAGTCCATGAGGAGGAGATGCACTGCAGTACTTCAAGCAGCTGGTGGCCACACCAGATACTGACTGGTACTTTTGATTTTGAGCCTCCCTTCATTCAGGGACACATTGTGAAACATTTTTAGTTTATGTCTTATGGTGTTGACTCTTTTAGTGTTCATACAAATATTTACACATTAAGTCTACTGAAAGTAAAAACAGTTGAAAGTCAGGGGACGTTTCTTTTTTTGCTGAGTATATATATATAAT
>JANRMT010062842.1:10347798-10363475 GCA_026402145.1 Polypterus bichir lapradei | reverse complement strand
GCTGGTTTGCCAGTAATTTTTACCAATAAAAAAGCAGTCCTTTCGTAATTCATCTCTTACAATGTCTATTTCCAATTTAATGATATACTAATGTTTATTGACAGGAAATTATTATATAAATTAAAATTGCCAAGTATACTACATACATTACAGAAATACTTTAAAAAAAAAAGAGGCTGCTGAATTGCCAGTAATGTCTGTCAGTAAGAACCAGATGTCATAATTATCATTTTGTTTACTTAGAAGTTTGTTTTTAAAATTTTTGTGCATTTTGATTATACATTTGTGGTTCTGTAGTACACTCGTACCTCCAGATTTGCAAATTTGACATTTGCAGTTTTGGTTATTCGTGAGCCGCGGTGGGCTGGCGCCCTGCCTAGGGTTTGTTTCCTGCCTTGCGCCCTGTGTTGGCTGGGATTGGCTCCAGCAGACCCCCGTGACCCTGTAGTTAGGATATAACGGGCTGGATAATGGATGTATGGATGGTTATTCGTGAGTAGGCTGTGAAAAGTTAAACAGGAATATTATTGGAGCTTGTTGAAAGATCGTAGAAACTCAAAGTAGAAGCCAAAAATATTTAAATACTACTAAAGTTGATTTGTATCACATAAAATCATATAATATGCAGTTATTAGTATAATTTAATGTTTGTTAATGTATTTTTAGAAGAAAAAAACTGGGGGATCTATGCCAGCTACCTTCTGCCTTCACTGCTCCCTTAGTTATTCAGCAGATCCAACTCCAGCTCTACCTCTAACCTCTAAATGGCAATCAACTCATTAAGGTGAGTCCATGTGTGTGTTAGCACCAGTCTTCTAGCTCGGTGGCACTTGATAAACTAAACCACAAAAAGATCCTGTTGTGACACACCCCACAACAGCTAGGGGGACCCAAGTATTATTCACAAATATTCACATTAACAGGCATCTTCCACACTAACCCTTATGAATGTGAAAGGATGACTTGCATTAATACCTAGCTACATTTCCTTTCAATAGAATAAATGTAAAAATATTTGATATCTAATGCCCTATGTGTCCCGTCAATATTCGTCCTGCATCTTTCCTCGGTATCCTGCTGTGTCACAACCTCTCATCTGCATCACTTCCTGTCTAGATCACGTTCTTGTAAGGCCTACTTCCCAGACTCTGTCATTTTAAGGTGCATTGTTTGCCTCCTGTATGCTTTTTGATTACCACCAATGGTATTCATTACCAACTATGAAAACATCTTTTGTATTCTTCAGAATACTTACCATCTTTGGGGGTGCCTGAAGGTTGTGCCTTATTAGTATTTATTGACTCAGTGTCCCTCAGTATGTTATTTTCTTTGTTGACATTGAAATGTCCCTTTTTTGAAAGGAAAAAAAAACAACCAGTCAAAATCAGGAATTGAACTTTGCAACCGTAATGTATCAGGTCATCATCACTACCACTGTACCACTATAGCCAAACTGACCAATTAAATTGTTTGGAGGAGTGGTCCCCATACATACATACATATAAAGACAGTATTGTTTTATTATATAGTAGTGTTATTTTTAATGGTGCCATTTTAGTTTCCCCTTCACTTTTATTAAAGTTACCATTTTGTGTTTGTTTTTCATGGCTATATTTTTTATGGCTGGTCACATGAGCATATCATGTGACATCCCTACCTTGCCATTATAAAAAAAAGGGGTTGCACAGCATTCACAGTCTAAATATTTGTATTAAAATAAAAATAAACAGCAGTTTGATTCTTCGATTTTTTTGTTAGTAGTACTAGGGTGTTGTACCATGTTAGCCATTATGAATGTAGTTAGAAATCAAGCAAAATGACACCTTTTATTGGCCAACTAAAAAAGATTACAATATGCAAGCTTGCATATTGTAATTTTTTAATTTAGCCAATAAAAGGTGTCATTTTGCTTGACTTCTCACTACATTTTTTGTTAGGTAAACTGTAGTTAATGGCGGTTTTGACCTTTTTCTGTTACCTTTCAGACTTCAACTTTTAACTCACATTCTGTGTTCATGTACAAGTTTCGGTACAAAATCTGGCATTTTTCTCGACTATTATTTTGTGTCCGTTTTTATAACTATTTAATTCCCCCCAGTCTATCTGATTTTATCCTTTTTGTTGCCAAATGCACAGTGACGGTATCTTTTAAATTGTTATTACAATGTTCAAGTCTTTTAAATCTTTGGTATAGAAAAACCCTTTGTCAGAGTACATAACTGTATAAATGGCTGATTTATAGTACTTTACCATAATTTGTAGGAAATGCTGCTTTGAATTTTTTTTAAACTGATACTAGCTTTTCCAATAAACTAACAATTACTGTAGTCTATTATATAAAATCCATTTCTTGAATAAAATTTCAGGATTAAAAAGCAAACGTGAAAATCTGACAAGGTAAAATCACACTGTAATATAGACAAATTACTTGCCATTTAGGCCTCCAAAATACTTTCGCCCTTTTAACTGATTCATTTAAATCACAACACCGTAGTAAAATGGCTTTTGAATATAACTTTTCCCAATTTAGTCTAAACTACCTTAATTTATCAGTAAAAAGTTTTTGAAAGTACAAAAATTATCCATTTTAAAGGTATCACTCCTTAAAAAAACAAAAAACAAAAATCCCATTTCATGCTTACTACATACAGGTAGTTTCTTTTTGAACTTAAGTTAACTTTACTTTTTTTAAAACAAGCTACTTTGCATTATTATTATTACCATTGAATTAATGTACATTACAGGTATATACAGAACAGGATGATTAAACAGCTGTGATTTTGCTTTCGGGCGGCATGGTGGTTGCGGGCCGCGTTTTATTTGTCTTCGAGTTTGCTAGGATGACACTGAATAGAGAAGCCTGTTTCACACCTGAGGAACTTCTTACAGGATTTTTTTTTCTTTTGTAAGGAATAATTCTGCTCACACTATTCATTAATGACCATGGCTTGCTTGACAGATTTCATATGTGCATGTTAAAATGGTGAAATTACAGCTTGCTTGTTTTTTTGGGATGTCAGGTGTAATTGATACCAAACTGAGTCTTGATCACATTGTTTTCTGACTGAAGTTACATGCGCTTCTTTCTGTCCACAAGTTCACAAACATTTTACTAGGGCTAATCTGGTATGCTTTGTGTGTGAATATGTGTGAGTGTCGACCACAGGACTAGCATTCTGTTTAGTGCTGGTTCCTGCTTTGCCCTCAATTGCTGTGAGGACAGGCTCTGGTTCACAACACTACTGCAGTTGTTACTTAATCTCGTTTTATGTTGCCTATCAAATTTGAAGTACCAATTAAAATAACTTAACCATGTTGTAGGGTGGCACACTAATGAAGTCTTATTGTTTCTAATAGCTCATCATACCTGGTTTCAATTTTTGGCCTTGTTACTATCTCTCTGTGTGTGATTTCTGTGTGATTTTTCTTCAGGTACCCCAGGTTTTCATTTTTATCCCAAAAGTTGCAATGTTAGATTAATTAGCATCTATAATTTTGCCTTTTATTAATTGACCAGCTGTGTTATCCATCTAAGACAGGTTAAAATGTAAGTAATCAGTAGGCCTCAGTGTTAAAGTTTGTGATACACTGTCATTGGAATGACAAATGCAATGCATTTTATTACTAAAACAGTTAGTGATGGCGCTGTCTTTTGGAAATTCAGAGACGTAGCAAACAGACAGACACATAAGCAGACACAACCACGTATCCTTTTATTAAAGCTGGTAGAGCAGTTTATGTGAACATTCTCTATAATGGGCAGGCTGTTCATTTAGAAAAGGTTTCTGTGTTACACTTGATGCTAGAATAAGGTTCCTTAATGCTTCATAATAAAATAAATTAGTTAAAAAAAATAGTTGAATGGATTAACTCTGTACAGTATTATCAGATTACGCATTAAGGGTTGTCAGAGAAGGCAAGGTCAGGCTGGCACCCTGGCTAGAATGGATGGTGGCTACTTATCCAGCCAGGAGGCCTTTATAATGACTGGAGTGTGGGAGACGTCCTACAAGAGATGTGAATTCCCTCTGTACGCTGGATGGCAACATCCCTCTGGTGGAGCTTCCGTTTGTGCACCCAAAGTGCAGCAAAGGGCACTGTAGTCCCAAAGGGCAGCCCAGTTGGGTGCTGCCAGGGAAAGCTGTCAAAAGAACACTCTTCTGTCCCAGGTAGGTTCCACCTGTCCTGTAGGTGCTTTATGGTAGTAATGGTGTTGGACCAGAAGTATTCCTGGGTCCGGGAAGAAAAGGAACTGCTCTGCCCTCCCCATGTATAAGTGAGATCCGGGAGTGGAGTCAGGCAAAGTTCACCTGAGAGGAGTGGAGGACAAAGATAAGGAGAAGGGAAAAATAAATAAATAAATAAAGAAAGAAAGAAAGAAAGAAAAAAGGAGGAAAATTGTTTAAGGAGAAATCAGGAAGAAGATATTTGCATGATAAAAATAGTTTATTTGAACCTGGGACTGTGTCAGTATCGTTGTGTAAAGTAGCTGGGGCTCAGTTATGCCCCTTACTGTCCACAGGGTAAATATAAATATAAATTGAATGCAGGTGATGTGGCTTAGTGTATTGAGAAGGAATTGGATTTCAAACCACAAAACTGCTAGTTCAGTGGCCACCACCAACCCACTGTGTGACTAAAAGTGAGGCATTTCACCTTCCTGTACTCCAACTGTAAACACTGTGATGATATTTACTACCAATATATGATATAATTAGTGTAGTCTTCGTTCAGTGTAAGGATCTGTTTTGTTTTGGACTTCAGATTCTAAAGAGGAGTTGTGAAGAGAATATTAGACTGTGTCACAGATTTTCATGGTGAGCATTTGCTAGCTAATTTGTAACAGGAATACAGAGCTGCATTTTATTTATGAGTTTCAGACAATTACATTTTCAATTGTGTAATGTTCTGCTCATTTGCAGCTGAAGTTAAACATAATATAATTTTTGAAGCACCTTATCATAGTAAATTGTAATGTTTTTAATTTGGTATTATACAATACATTGAAAATAGGGTCTTAAATGCATAGATACATAGATACTTTGTTGTTTACTCGAATAATCTGAGATTGATTAGATATTGTAACTTCAAGTCCGGTGGAATGATTTATTCATTTGTTCCACCTGAGAATTTTTGAAATGAGCAGAAGAGTGTGGACTTCATTTGTAAGTATTCATAGAAAAGGAAAGCATTAAAATAGTTCAAACGTAAAAACCTCTTTCAAGAAAAAGCTCAGTGGTACAGCTTCAATACACATTTAGTTTTTACTTGTCATTATTCACTAGTAAAATGTAATGTAGTCTTCTAATCAAAAATACCTGTAGTTCAAATATTGACCCTTGATTTATTATATCTTTGGCTCCTAAAATCTGGGAGAAGATTTTTTTGTGTTGGTGGTTTTTCATGGCCAGGTGTTCATCCTAATTACTGTCGTGTCAGTAGAAAATTAAAGATTTGATTGTTACTGAATTTTGCTTCGAGATCAGTTGAAGAAAGTGAGGACTGCCTGCAGCAATGTTTTGGTGTTCAGGATAAGTGTGCTTTTTTTTTTTTGCCCTTTTAGGAGATCCATTATCCAATTTCAGATGACATTTTCACAAGCCCTACATTTTATGACCATTTGGGCTGTAAAGTGTATTAAATGCAGAGCTTTACACTAACATAACACAAAGATGGTGAAAACTGAATTATCGACAAATATAATAGAGGCTGGTTCACAGATCTAGGTCAAGCCAGATTCTGTGCCTCTTTACAGAAAATTTTGTGCTTTTATATGTATATTTTAAATTAATTGCTTACTGAAAAATAAATGGTTTCTTCTTTTTAAATAAGTACTATATTTCATCATGTGGATCTACTTAGTCACAGTAGTTGTAAAGTAGGCCTTGTTGTTGCTCAGTTGACTCCGTGCATGCATGGATTCCTACCATATTGGTGCCATCTTGTATAAGTGCAGAGGTTAGTAATGTACATCATGTAAAGTTTCATTTAATTAAGAAAAAAAAAACTCTTTCTTTAATCAGCAATTAATAATTCATTTTTGACTTTTTGTTTTGGCTTTACCTTTCTTGCTACTGCAAATCCCAACAGTGAAACTCTACCGGTTTAAACAAATATGACTGCATTCCTCCTTTGTCCCTTTGCTACTTGCAAGTTAAATTTAATTGAAAAGGCATATTTGGAGATCACTGGCCAAACCATATTTGTTTCAGAGTTATCAAATAAGTGGCTGTATAGACTGTGGAAACCTTTTAGAAATCCGAAGAAACTGTCTGGCTGGTGTGTAATCCCATAATGTTTCCCAATAATCCATATCTCTACTGCGGCCACAAAAGTAGCTGGGCAGATTGTCCAATTTCTGTTATCAGGTGTTAAAAAAAAAAACTTCAATAAATTGTAGTTTGGGTCTGAAGTGGAACACAATAAATATACTCTATTATGATTAAACTAGAACCATTACGCAGTGTACAGTATACGCATGGCAGTTTGCAGTTATACATCAAATCATGAAAGTGTAGATTGTGATGACAACATGACTGTATAGGTTACATCAAGAGACTCTGTTTCACTAGACAGTCTGAAGACAAGATGTCAAAATGAGCCAGCACTCTCTTGACTTTAATAAGATAAACATCTCAGAAAATGGCTTAATTTGACCAAAAATTCCTTTCTTAGACAATAATATTGGATAAAGTACAAGAATCGATTGATCATCACTCAAGTGCTGTGTCAGATTTATTTTCAGTGTCCTGTTGCAACACAACACAAATGTGGCATTAAAATATTATAATGGACAGGAAGCAGGCACCTGATTCAAATAGCAATGCAAGCAAACACTGTTTAACCAAATAACTGACATAAAACTAAATTCCATAAAATCAAAAGCAAACCATAAATTTCAGCAGTTAAACAGGTAGTTTGTAATATCTTTGTTGCATATATGTCAAGAATATACTTTTTTAACACTGCTTACACTTTCATTCAGAGTGACAAAGTACCACAATGGTTAGTGCTGTTGTCTTACAGTTCCTAGAATCTGAGTTCAGACGTCTGTGTTGAGCTTGCAAGGTGCCCTCCATGCTGTGTGAGTTTACTCTCTAGGCATTCTGCTTCCTCCAACATCTTAAAAATAAGATAAGAAAAAAAGGCTCCATATTTGCCCAATGTGAGTGAATATGTGGGCTTCTATTAGTCTGTCCTGTAGTGAACTGACATCCCATCCAGAGTTTCTTCATCTGCCTTGCACTCAGTGGTTGACTCTCTCCCCTGTGGTCCTAAATTGGAATAATAGAAAATGAATTAATGAAGCAAGGATAAGCCTTCCCCTAATGGGAAATCTAATTTTGTATATCAAGAGCCTAACTGCAGGCGAACTGTGAATCATTTATGTGACCTGGGAAGGATAGTAGTTTGTTTTGGACCTTAGTGTGAAAAGCGTATATACAGTACTAAATCACACAATTTAAAATGCTCTTTTTGGTTATATATTTAACTACATTTCCATAAGAAATAATTCAGCATTTTACAGAAGCATTGTGTTTATGAAAAGTATTAAAAGTATTAAAAATGTGTTTCTTTTATCAGGAGCCCACTCACTGTGCACACAGAAAATTAGAAAGTAATGTTAGGGAAGATGAAGAGAATAGCAAGACTGAACTCATTTTAAGTCATGCTTTTAACAGATTTTTATAACTAGGGGATAAACAATCTCATGTTTTAATAGAAACATATTAAAAGTGCATTAGGATTCTCTCTCTTTAGTGTGTAGAAGTACAATTATAAAGGTGAGCACCTGGATTTTAAAGGCTGAGTGGAATTTGCTTGAAGAGAAATACAAAGAAAACAAAACTACAAAAAGGCATAAAAGGATCAAATGTAAAAGTATAGCACGCATATACAGATAAAGTCATTCATCATTAGTAAGATGAACTAATTGCTGCTTCTAAGAATTTTTGGACTATGTTTTGGTCCCTTTTAAGTCTAAACAAATATAAATAAAAATCAGTGCTTGCAAGCCAAAAATTGCATATATCAATAACATTGCCTTCTTGGCTTCCTTGAATTCTTGGCTTTGGAAACGGGTCAATCACAGGAAACTCCGTCTTTTATCAGGTTTGGGTCCATATGAGATGCCTACATCAGGAAGCACTGAACTTTTATAGCCCTTTGGCTGAAAGCGTCATTTCGCTGCTGCAAAGGAGAAAAAAGATAAGGCTGTTAGCGACATTGCCCCCACTAACCCCAGCGGGGTATTCATACCGGTGATGAACCTGGAATGTGTTCCTCTGGTATGCATGCATAACGCAGTATTTAAAATTCTGAAGTAATATATATCTAAAAAATATGAACAGTCACATGATGTCAGGAAATTTGTGGAAGGAGACTAAAATCCAGAGAGACAACCCACCTCAAAAACACCTCACAGAATGCACTCCTCCTGGGATTTAAACTGGGGTCTAGCTGCTAAACTATTGTGTGCTTGCATACTTTTTTAATGTAGTGTTTATGCAAACTTGTATATGGAGTTTTATTTACACTAGACAGCTTTTAGCAGTATAATGTATCTATGAAAGCATGTCTTCTTTTTCCTGGCTATGACTATAGTGAAGAGTGCGGACAGACAAAATAAGTGAAAACTTGCAAGAATGTGTACTTCTTTCATTTCCTAGTTTTTTTTTCTTGGAGGAGTTCTATGTTATTCTACTGTCCCCTTTTGTATTCTTTAATGTTTAGCCTTTGTCAGAATGCCTCAAATCCAATAGACTTATCACTGTACAGTATATAATTTATTGTACTTTATAAATTCTACCCACCTTCCCTTCTACATCTATAACCTCAGGCAAATACACTGAGTAAAAGACAAGCCGGAGTTAAATTACAACTTCAAATAAAGTATTATTGATAACATTTATAAAATAATAACAAAAGCAAAGTATATGTGAATATTGGCAAACATACAGCCTGATACATGCTGATGTGTAGTTTCAGGCGGCACACAGACTTGTAGTTACTTAAATGTCTTTAGTTAAGTCATCATTTCAAACTTTCTTCAAGACAGGCCGCATGCCTGTCTCAATATGGCTGTTGAGCTGTGGTCTTCGGTGTGGTGTTCTTCTCATGGTAATGGTGTGAGAGGGAGGAGTAAAGCAAGCAAATTTATAGATTTTTTGTCCAAACCCTTACACCTATGGGATTCCGGTACATCTTATCTCCAAGTTTCTGGCTTATTTTCACACCTGCCCCCTAAACTATTTGTTGAGTGAAGCTTGCCAGCTAGGTAGTTTGCCTCCATGCTGGGTTTTCGTTGAGAGAGTATGTCTTGCAGAGAATCACTTGCCAAACTGGTTTTAGGCACTTCCTCCAACCCTGCCATAAGATTCCTCACCCTAAGTCAGTCCTAAAGAGGTTTGGGGGAGTGTTGGTTAGTTAAATATCAAAGTATTACTGTTCTTATCAATGATATAACACCTGAAACACTAATATTACATATGCTTTGTGTAACTTACAAATAAAGACATACAAAATATTTATCTACTTATATACAAAATTTCACACCACAACACTTAGTAAGCAATATCTGGCAAATATTTAATGAATATTCAATAATGAAAGCAGTATGCTAGTTCAATGCCAGTATTTAATGGGGAAACACTTCTCCAGAAAATGTCTCAGAGCCTCTGTCCCAGCGAATGGGATTTAATATCATGTCTTCCCCTTTCTGAGAAACATGGCCAATAGATGGCTTCATCCGAATTCCTCCAAAATTGCTTCATAATATCCTGCAGTCCTGTTCAATATTTTAGAATGAAAACAGACTTGTTGATGACACTGTCAGATTTTATTAGAGTAAAAAATTGATTTCATTTAAGTAGATCACAAAACAAATTCATTGTATTATTTTCCACCTTTACTGACATGTTTTATTTATAGAGCAAAATGCAATAAAACACAATCCAATTA
The DNA here is from genome assembly GCA_026402145.1 of Polypterus bichir lapradei. Classification (NCBI taxonomy): domain Eukaryota; kingdom Metazoa; phylum Chordata; class Cladistia; order Polypteriformes; family Polypteridae; genus Polypterus; species Polypterus bichir. The sequence goes on along the minus strand of JANRMT010062842.1, from coordinate 10,353,515 downwards.
AAAATACAATAATATGCCCTAAAGATAATCCATGAAACTCATCATTCAATCTCCAACTTACTCAGAGACATTGCGACAAGAGAGCCTCATGTAAAGTGTAAAACAGCACATAAAAATAATGGTTCAGCACAGGTCCTTTATGCTTGCTTTAGAATTGCATTGACCTGTGTCATTCAGAATTGACTTTTAAATCTACTGATGGTTTATAAAGCCTTAAATAATCTCGCTCCATCCTATATTTTGAAATATCTGCCCTACTACACTCCAAGTCGTAACCTTCGATCTTTGAATGGAGGTCTACTTATAATTCCAAGAGCCAAAGTTAAAAGAAGTGGTGAGGTGGCCTTTTGCTGTTATGTACCTAATATCTGGAATACTTTACCTATAGAAATTTGTCAGGAAAATACTGTGGTACATTCTGAAAAACGGCTAAAATCTCATTATTCTATTATGGCTTTTTCATAGCTACTGTACATTTTAGTTGTTTTTCTAATAGACTATATAGGTATAGCATTATCATATTCTTCCGGGATCCACAATCTGTACTATCACCACTGTTCCCTGCTGTCTTTTCTGGTTCTTCTGTTTTGGCGATCTGTGCCACCACCTCCTGATAAAAGCACCATGCAGCCCCCTGAGATGATGGAATGAAGGTGGGTTTCTCAGCTGTCCATAAACTTCATCAAATCCTCTCATGTTAAGCATGAAAACTAAGAGGTTTGATTGAAGAACATTTATGTTAGGTAGAATCTTATGGCATTGGAACCCCTGCAGATTTTTTATTTTTTTTTTGCAGCCTAACTGGAGTTTTTTTTTTTTTTTTTTTTCTTCTTCTATCCTCTTGTCCATCTGACCTTAACCTTGTTTTGTTGTTGCTTATTCTTTAATATTGCCTAAATTGTTTTTCTTTTCTTGTAACCTTCTCTTTGTCATCTTGTAAAACACTTTGAGCTGCATTACTGTATGAAAATGTGGTATATAAATAAGTGTTGTTGTTGCATTAATAAATACTGGTCAATTCTAAAAAATCTTCGTAAATAGAATTTCAGTTTTTCCAGTTTGTGATAATGTACAGTAGAACATCCCTTTCCCATTGAGTTCTACTGTAGAAGGTGAATTCGAATTCTACACGTTAGGCAAAATAATTTCAGTAGTGTGGTAAAGAATATCAACAGATTTTTAACAGGAGAACCCATATGTTGTTATTCCAGAAGTTGCTATTAAACCATTAGGAGTGATTTTAGATCAAGCCTATCCAATAGTAGTCTCGCAGGGCTAGACGTGACTCTCAAATGAGAATACACGTATGGGGACAACCCGCTTCAAAGTGTGTAGTGAATAGCGACGAAATCCTGCGCTGCAAAGGCTACACTCACAGGGCTCCTTTCTAAAACACCCACCTCCAATTTTTCCAGTCTGTGCTTTTTAAACTACTGCGGGGATATCGGGGAGATTGAAAAAGATACTGAACAAAAGACTTGACGCTGAGAGAAAAAAAAAACACTGCAGTTGCTCTTCTCCATTCAGGAGCTCATTAGGACAAGATAACTAAAATTTAATTATTAATTTGCACGTTGTTAAGAGCATGGCAAAAGTGGAGACAAACACTACACACGTCTGAGAAGTGCTTGTGTCTGCTGCAATAGGTTTCTGTCATTTTAACTATTGCATCAATATATGACATAACAGCAAATAAAGTTTAGATAAACATTGAGGTCTATGGATATATATATGTTAAAACGCTGCAATTATTTTGTCATGGCATGTCTATGTTTCCAATTAGACAGTAATGTTAAATCTTTTTTTGGCTATTCGTGTAGACATGCAGTCAGAAGGTGGATGCTGTGCAGCCTTCTCCTTGATTTTACTGGTGGTGTTAGGGAAATTTGTTGTTTTGGTTTTCAGTATGAAATCTGCATCTCCTGGGGCTCTTTCTAATTAGCTTTCTTAATGGCAGTCCTTTTCGTGGAGTTTAACGCACCGTTTTCTTCAAATGCATATTTTGCACTTCATGTTTTCACAAGCTGAGCTGCCAATTCTTTCATGCTTATAATGACTACTACAATATCATTGTAACGCTGAACAACAGAGAGCACAAACGTAACCTATGACAACATATTGTTCATGTTTACCACTCGTCCTTGGATGCCATAAGAAGCTAATGTATTATCTGATGCTACAGAAAGGTTTTTCCAATCCAACAGTTATGTTTATTTTTTAGAACAGGTTTTGTTTATTTTTAAAAACTGCATTCTGCTCTCTGCACATGTGGCACACATTTATTAGTCTATTAGTATTTTTAGGAGAGATTTCAACAGTAGACAGTTCACTGTAAACAAAAGTTTGCTGTCTGTCAGACCAGGTTAATAAGAGCACCACTGCTTTTTGCAGTTGAAAATCACAGTCCCTACTTTGAGTGCTGCCTCAATGAGGCATTGGATTGATTTAGAAATGTGACACTCAATGAACCGTTAATTGTTCACACTGAGTTTTTAGCAAATTTCACTCATGGTTGTTTTCAGACGTATGATATGTCAGGCTTCAACAAGACTAATCTAACCGAGATAGACAAAAATATTTTTCCATAAAGTTTTGAGTGTAGACCACTTACAGAACGTCTGACCTAGTGATGCGGGTACTTGATAATATCGCTTACAGATCATAATTTTACCCTGGGTTTATTTTACACACTTTAGACAAGTTACATGTAAAGAATCAACAATTTTATGTTTAATGATGGAGTGCTTGGTGCATACCCTAACTACAATGTATTTTGTAAATGGTTGAATTTAATTACTTTTCTGAAATTTTAATTGAGAATTCCATTCCGATCATTTCCTAAGATCATCATGGGGTAAATCCCTTGAAATTTGTTGATAAACTCTGGGGATGCTGTCTAAATCTTTATCCAAACAAGTCTGTATTACCTCTGGGATAGATGAGAAACGTTTAGGAGGTTGCTTTGGTGGAAGACTCTTAATTTGTAAAAAGAAGAAATAGTGTGTCAGTTGAAGAATATATTTGGAGCATAATACTTCTAATGATATAAATACATTTTCAATATTGAGGTCACTAAACATCAAAATGCCCAGTGATGTTCATTGAATGAATAATTACAAAGACAAATGTTACTAGTGTAGAGGCAGCAGATAATGGCTTCCCTACCTTAAAATGTGTCCTACAGTATATTGGTTCCTAGGCATGTAACACAAAATACTGCCAATATGAAATGTAGCCTTGTGTCACATATTATATCACATTGCCATATGACTGAAGTGAAACACAAAGGAAAATAAAAATGTATTTTATCAAAAGCAGGGAGATTTAAAGATCATATTGAAAGCCAAAAACTAAAGTATAACATACCAAACGTACTACATTTTAGCTGAACCGATATTCACTGTATAACAAGGCAAACGTAAATGTTGTTGGTACACAACTTAGACATCATCACATTTAAAAATGGGCTGGGACTGCAGGTTAGGCATTTCACCCACACATGCATGAGTATGGTGAATCGAAAAATTGTTTTATAGATGGTCCACTGCAACCACTGGCTTGTTTTCAAATTGAACTCTATTGGGAATGGCAAAGCACAAACTTGTTACTTTGGCCCACTTTCTCATGATATACTCAAACACTACTGGGAGCAGTTACTACAGCTCTCATGAGCCAAAGATATGAGAACGATGTCTTGGAACATCAAAACAACTTTTATCAATACTGATTAAGAAATCGAGGTAGATAACCACAAGGAGGAAGTACACAGCAGTGGAACTTGCATTGATTCCAATAGCAGTTCAGTTGCATGGTGGAGGGAGAAAGAAACCTAATTCCTAATATTTGCTTTTCTGAGCAAATCATATGTCTGCCCAAGCTATGTCTGTACCCAGTGAATGAATGCAGGGGATATTTTAATAGCAGATATTGCAGAGTGTCAATATTTATGTTATTCTTAATTGAAAAGGAAATGTAATGTTATAAGGCAGTACCTGATGTGAAAACAAATGAATGCTGGTACTCTCAGTTTTTATTGGCTTCTTTGTTCTCCTTGCAGTTTTACTTGATATCTAAGTTGAGGTGTGTGGGGAGGAGGGTGGTCCCCCTCTTAGCTTCAAGCATGAGGACATTTATACATTAGATCAGAGACTACTTCCTTCTTCTAGTTTTGAGCTTAATGATGTTTGTACATTATAACAGATAGCATAGATAGTGGGTTGGATATCTTCTAGTTTTCTTGAAGATAAGATCTGAAAGTGCTGGTATGTAACAATTTACTGCCAGAACACAGCATAAAATGGAAAAGTGCCAGTCCTCTATACCAGTGCATACTGGCCCACTTCAAGCTCTAATTATGAGTTCTTTATAGATCCAGTCAGGACTTGCATCTAATGGGTCATTTCAAGTAGGAAATAAAAGGACAACCATTGTTGAAGCAAAGTTGGTTTTGCAATGTATAGTATCACTGTATTTTAGGTTTATTGGATCACTAGCAAAATACCCGCGCATCGCAGCGGAGAAGTAGTGTGTTAAAGAAGTTATGAAAAAGAAAAAGAAACATTTTAAAAATAACGTAACATGATTGTCAATGTAATTGTTTTGTGACTGTTATGAGTGTTGCTGTCATCAAGGATTTGATAATCATTATTTGTTTCAATCAGGTTCGTATTTGGAGGATGTGTTATGTTCAAGTTACATTCCGTGTTTGTCTAGTCTATCCCTGACCATCTCATCTTCATTGTCAACCGTTGTAAAGATAACAGGCTTCATTCATCGAAGTGATCACTACCCAAATCGGTGCTCGTGAATCTAAGATGTTTAACAGGCATTCCCGGTATTAAGTTGTGGATTTGCCTGCGAATATTTAGCGGCAGCGTGTCTATGAACGAAATTTAAACTTAAGCTTTATACCTTGCTTTCCTATTGATATGTCTACAAAGGCTTGTTCAGCTTCAGAGGATTGTTCCTTTCTTACTGCATCAATAAACAGCTCGTCTTCCTCATTATCTGAGACATCACACACTGCATGCACGGGTTTACCTTTCCCAGTCCTACAAACTTTAGCGAAGTGGTTCAATTTACCACATTTTTTACACTGTCTTCCTTTAGCTGGACATTGACTTTTTCCACCGTGTGGTTTGTTTCCGCAGTAGGTGAACCTATGAATATGCGTGTATGCAACAGTCGCTTCACATTGTATTGCTACCGTCTCAATTGTGTAGTGCGTTTTTTGTTCAGTGCTCATTAGAGCTCTTGCTTTTTGTCTGAGTACTGCGTTCACAGTCAGTTCACGTGAGCCGCTCGGAATACATGCATCGAAGTTTCTCAGCTGTGCTTGTGCTATCTCGTGCGATCTTGCGCTGTCCACGGCTTTATTTAATGTTAGCTAAGACCCGGCACTTAAAAGTTTCTCTCGCACTTTCGCTGAGTTTGTGCCAAACACTAGTCTATCCCTGACCATCTCATCTTCGTTTGCATAACCATAGTCCTTCACCCGTGAATATTTAGTGGCAGCGTGTCTATTGGATTGCTGCTGACGGACGGCCTTATATGGGCAAGCACTGAATTACGTAGGAGGCGTGATGATGGGGGATGCAACACCGCCTCACACGGTGACCGAGCTGCAGGCTATGGCCGTATACTGTATATGTACGTAAGTAGGTTCTAGTTATGACCGTTATGCGTAGAATTTCGAAATGAAACCTGCTTAACTTTTG
>JANRMT010062842.1:10319324-10347398 GCA_026402145.1 Polypterus bichir lapradei | reverse complement strand
TAGCCGCGGAGCTCAGCTCAGAGCGAAATGAGGTAAATGGGAGGGGAGATGATGACGTGACTCCTCCACCCGTCTTAACTGTCAATCCCCCACAAACACAGTCTCTCGGAATTTGCATAAGCACACCCCTTCACCTGCAATTTTAACTTAGTTACAAAGTGATCAAAACTCTCGTTTATATCCTGCGTCCTCTCATTAAACTTGTATCCCGCATTACCCGAGGGCATGTAAAACGCCAGTGGCAGCCTGTCTATTAAGTTAATTTAAAGTTTAGGTTTATACCTTGCTTTGTTTCCGAAGTAGCTGTACTGATGAATATGGTAGTATGTCACTCGCTCGCTTCTTATTGTTTCGCTGCCCCGCTAACTTAAAAGCCTTGTGCAGCGCCTGTCAGTTGAAAATTGATTGTTTGCTTGCTTTTATCGCTCTCTCTCACTGCTCCTAGCGGAACTGTCATCTCTGACTTGTCATGGAGCACGTTTAAGCTCATGTGTTTGCAGTGTTTGAATAAAAATCCTTCTTGTTTCTACGACCTCCTGTGTCTCTGTGCAAATCTGTGACCCAATCGTGACAATATATTCCGACGCTGACTTTATATATTCCAGCGATGAGTTTATATATTCCGACGCTGACTTTATATATTTAAGTTTTGACTTTAGGTGGCAGTGTGACGAAGTTGCTTTGGAAGACGGCGTTAGCCGCGGAGCTCAGCTCAGAGCGAAATGAGGTAAATGGGAGGGGAGATGATGACGTGACTCCTCCACCCGTCTTAACTGTCAATCCCCCACAAACACAGTCTCTCGGAATTTGCATAAGCACACCCCTTCACCTGCAATTTTAACTTAGTTACAAAGTGATCAAAACTCTCGTTTATATCCTGCGTTCTCTCATTAAACTTGTATCCCGCATTACCCGTGGGCATTAAAAATGCCAGCAGCAGCCTGTCTATTAACTTAATTTAAAGTTTAGTTTTATACCTTGCTTTGTTTCCGAAGTAGCTGAAATGATGAATATGGTAGTATATGTCACTCGCTCGCTTCTTATTGTTTCGCTGCCTTCTCAATTATATAATGCATGTTTTGTTCAGCATATTTTGGAGCTCTTCCTGGTTTTCTACATAGTGCGTTGACAGTCAGTTCACGTGATTACGTGGGCGGCGTGATGATGTCACACGAAACTCCGCCCCCACGGCGGTCAAGCTCAACTCCATTACAGTAAATGGAGAAAAATACCTTCCAGTTATGACCATTACGCGTAGAATTTCGAAATGAAACCTGCCCAACTTTTGTAAGGAAGCTGTAAGGAATGAGCCTGCCAAATTTCAGCCTTCTACCTACACGGGAAGTTGGAGAATTAGTGATGAGTCAGTCAGTCAGTCAGTGAGTGAGTGAGTGAGTGAGTGAGGGCTTTGCCTTTTATTAGTATAGATTATGTGAATAGTGTACAATAACATTCTTGCTTAATCATCCAACATGTCTTATGTTACTGCAGTGTAACTAATGTTAATTTTAACTATTATTTTATTTTAATAACCATGAAAAAGTTACAAAAAAGTATGTATTTGTTCACTGATTTATATTTGTAGTGTTTTAATTTATACTGTAAATGTATAATGAAAAGTAACTCTAAACATAGAGTACACTTCATATCATGGGAATATTATATTGTGACGCCTGAATCGCAAAATATGAATTTTATCATGAGCTGAGTACTTTGTCTCTTGTTTGTTGCTGCCATATCTTTTCCAAATGGTGAACCACTGGATTGACGTTTAAATTGTAAATTGATTGTAGTTAGTATTGACTAGAGCACAAAGCAAAGCACTGAGAGAAGATTTTGAGTAAGATTTTCTTTTTTCATGGCTAACCAAGCAGATATGATTTCTAGAAGTGCGTGTACCCTTCCATGACCATGAAGTGTCATAACATACAGGCATGAGATCTAAAAGGGACATCATGGTGGTCATTTTGAGGACCTTGGCTATATACCAATAAGCTTGAGTTTAGTGATTCTGCTGCTAAAAGCAGCCAAGTAGGGGGGAACTATAAAATTATAAATTTCCAAAAAAATGGATAAAAATAGCTTTTGTGTAAATCTTACTTTGGAGTTTTACCTCTATAACCCACCTCTCCTATATTTTGCATATGATTCTTATTGTTTGGACTTTGTTAAATGTAGATGAATTGTAGTATTGAATATACAAAAAAGATGAAAGTGTGATGAATGAAACCTTGGTATAGTAGAATTATTACTTATTTATATTTTTAGTCTCCTCAAAAGAAAAGGCAATATAATATATTGAATTTCTTTGGAAAATGAAAAAATAATTATTTTTATAAATAATAGTGTGTCTCATGTGGTTATGAAGCCTATAAACCAATTGATAAATGCAATATAGTTTTGTCATTCAATTATGCTGCAGCCTGAGCGGTTCTCTAATTAATGCCAAGCAGATGCATGATTGATGACTTTGGACACCACGCAAGATATCTGAGAGTCAGTCAAGCTTCCCAGGACAGTAAGGTGTGTAAGTGAGCTGAAGAATGGATTTCACTAATTCAGCTCTAAAGTCTTCTTCAGCAGGTGTGTTCAAAGTGAAAAATATATGGCAGAAAGAACTTGTTCGGGCTGCATGGTTGTATTTGTAGTATTCTTTTTACTCAGTTATTGATTCACTCTGCTTCCTGAAAATGAGCCTATTCTGCCTATGGCATCAGGGCATTTTTTATGTCAGTTTATGTGCCGAAAAGCTGATCTACCAGAGGCCTGCAGTTCAGCAAATTGTCACATTCTGTCTTTCATCAACATTAATTTGTGATCTGGGAATTCAGCACTTTTACAGTATATCTGGACAAAATGGTATTATAATAGGGTGTTCCATTATCTCTGGAAGACATCCTACACTTTTATCATTTTTAATTTTGCAGCAGTGGATAATAATTCAGCCCTGACACTACATAGAGCACATACTATTCTATATACAGGGATACCAATTAAGGGTTAAAGTTTAGTGTGGCGTAATAGATACGCCATTGGATGTTTTACAAAGGCAGCTAGCTCAATTTCCACCACTTTCTTACAGTTTCACTTTGAGTGAGTCATATAACACATCAAAGCTCCAGTCATGTGAATGTGTCAGCAATTGTTCCTTGTGTAAAATACCTTGAGATTTGGGTTCATTACAAATATCGTCTTATACAGCTCATTGCCACAGAGAGATTGAGTATTTCAGGCCTTTTATCTGGCTATGAAATCTATGCATTCATCAATTTTGTATTTATGCATGTTATTTTAATTGTTCATTTCAAATGCTTTTTAAGTTATAGTTGCCACCAACCACAGAATAAGGGTGCAGATCTCTTAATCTAACTCCAATTTATTATTAACATTTAAAGATTACTTTTACTGTAAGTTGGAAATTGATTATATGTTACTGTAATATTTGCATTTGAATTGACTTACTATCATTTGCAAAGCTTTAGGTTATATTCACTTAGAATAAATACAGTATATGGCCAGTAGTCCCCTTTTATACAGCTATGTAACTTCAGAGGTTATGTGTTAATTTAACTATCAAATGCTTTATAATAAAACCTCAGAAGCTAGGCAGCTTAACTTTACGTGTGTTTCATTTAATTCAAAGCCTAAATATTAAAAGACTGTGAAATTCAGAGGCTGCCCTTCCAGTGGGTGTACCTTTTATTACATGTTTATGATAGCAGAGTAAAAGATCAGATGTTGTTTATGATAATTAGCAATTTGTTAACCAGCAAACTGAAAACTATACACAGCAATGAAATAGTATGGATAGTAACTAAGAACACAGGCATGCATTCTGGGAGATTGTCCTAGAATCTTCCAAACTGGCCATTGGATTCTAGACTCCTTATATCCTGTTGTATAGCCTAAGCAAGTTACTGGACCAGTTTTGGAGCACCAGCTGAAAAGACACTGATAAGTTATTTAAAACTTTACAGATCGATATTTATAGGAGTCTGACTCCTATAAATGTGAGGCTGATGTAATAAACTCTACTTTGATGTCAGAAAACATTAAAAAGGGTTTCAACAGATGTGTTATGAAACAAACAGCTCTTATCCCAGAGAAAGGGCCAAAGCCTAAACTAAACTTTGGCATGTCTTTGAAGAAAGAAATGACTTTCTTGAGAGCTTATTCAGGGGACAATTATTTAATTACTCAGGCTCTCCTAGTGGTTTACTGTTTCTGAAGCTAGCCATAATTTTTATCCTGTCAGATGAAAAACAGTTGTCTCAATCTTTGATGCTTAGACAAGGTTGCTACAGATGTAATGCCAATAACCGACATCAATTATGGTTGGTCAATTTATATTAAATATTCTCCTGCCCATACTTCTGCATCAAAATCAAATCGTTATTTGTTATATGCAAATTATACATACAGTACAATGACTAGCAAATGCTTAGTTGCTCAACTCATTCAAGAAGAATATAAAAGGAATAAGACATGACTTTATAAATATCAAAAATCATTCAAAGAATTTTACACGAGAGAAATAACCTACTCTCTCTATATATATAAAATCCTAAGCCTAAAAGTGCAACGATTTTATGTGACTTTTTTGTCATGCTTTAAATCGGCCTTATTTTAAAACCTACATATATATGTTTGGTATCATTCTTTTCAGAATTTATTGAACTTTAATGTGATGTTGTTAGATTTTCAGAGTCTTATTCCGTTTTTAAATTATAAACTGAAATATTAGGAAAGTCGTGGTTTTCATCAGTTAAAACGAATGGATCGTTTATTTAGTCTCTTATAAATACTCATCGAGCATAGTGGACCTCGGTTTAACAGAAATACTCCAATCAGTAAGAGAGTAAACATTTTATTCTCAATTCATGATTTTTACTCCGTTAAATAATAATTAATTTTTCTTTTACATATTTATAGAATTTGATGATTTTGACTCCAATAATTAATCATTTTTCTTTTGTACATTTACAAATTTTACTAATATTCTGGCCGCAACTGGGGGTTGGGCACCAAAGGCGCCAGGGGGGCTTGCCCCCCTAGTAAATAAATAAATAACTTAATGTTAGAGAGTTTACAATAGGGCGCTTTATTCAAAATGCAGATGAACTGTGGAATTAAGCTCCTCCTCAGATTCTCTGAATTGGACTTGAGGCAGCGGTAGAGGTTACCTGACCACCACGCAGAGAAGAGGCCATTGTTGGGATGGTTGATATCACTGATAATTTCCTATAACCTGGTCCAACATTGCTTGGTGTAGATATCCTTAAAGTTAGGAAGTGCACGTTCAATGATGCATTCATCTTACCGTACCATCCTCTTTAGAGCATTGCTGTACTGCTGTGTGCTCTTCCCAAACCAGGCAGTAAAACTTCTTGTCAGAATACTTTCAATGATAGATGTGTAGATGTTCTTCAGAAATTGGGAAGACATTCTGAAATCCTTGAGGTGTTTGAGGTGATGAAGATGTTGTCGTGCCTTCTTTGCCAAGATGTCAGGGTATTTGTGCTAAGTTAGGTGATGTGGACACCAAGGTATCTGAAACTGTCCACCCTATCCACCTGAGTGCTGTTAGTACTGAGAACATTGTAGCACCTCTGCTATTTTCTCCCAAAGTCCACAATTATGGCCTTTGTCTTGCTCACTTTCAGGAATAGACTGTTGTCTTGGCACAAGTTTGACAGACAATCCACTTCAGCCAAGTAAGCCTGCTCATTGTTGTTAGATATCAGATGCAGGTCGCTGAGCACTGCTGATCTTAGAGGGGATTATTGTGTTAAATGCAGAACTATAGATTACAAATAGCATGGTCACATAAGTTCCTCTCTTGTTGCCCAGGTGGGCCAGTACTGTATGAAGTATCAAAGGTGATAGCATCCACTGTGAATCTACTGGAGCAATATGCAAACTATAATTGATTCAGTTCTTTTGGCAGAGGAGAGCATATGTGATTTTTGACTAGCCTCTCGAAGCACTTCAGTGTTATATTTGTTAGTGTGATGAGAGATAGTCATTCAGGCAGGTTGGCCTTGCATTTTTAGGTATGGTGGATCTTTTAAAGCATGTTGTTATGACAGACTTCGTTAAGGAGAAATTAAATTTTACCTTGAGCACTGTTGCTAGCTGTTCAGCACAGATCATGAAAACACATCATCAAAACATGCCATCTGGACCTGCTGCCTTCCTGGTGTTCACGTTCCTTAAAGCTCTCCTACATTGAGCGCTGTTTCCTCACTGAGTGATTCTCCCGCTGCAGATGTGATTTACTGCTGGCTGCTGTTAGCAGTCTTCACATTGAAACAAGCATAGAAGTTATTAAGCTTGTTTGCCAGAGAAGTGTTGGCACTCACCGAAGTAGGAGAAGATGCTTTAGAGTCTGTTATTATCCATAGACCTTGCCACATACACCTAGAATTGGACTGTTCAAATTGTCCTTTCAGTTTTGCCTCATGTCATCATTTAGTGGCATTCACTGCCCTTGTTAGGTTGTACAAAGCAACTTTGTAATCGTCTATATTCCCGGGCACAGCACTGTATACTTTTACTTCATTGCAAATGTTTTTTTCCACCCATTGTTTTTGGTTTATGTTAAGTCCTGATGATGACTTTTCGTATTGTTTCTTTTACAGGATATTAGATATAAGAAATCACAACCTCCATAAACATATTGATGTTATCATCAGAGCTGCACCCAGTTGGCAGCAATCAGCATGTCCTGAAGAATGGTCTCTAATTGGTATATCAATTGCAATAACTCACACGTAATTAGCGCTTACTTCATTAATTTTTGTTTATATAAGAAAGAGAGAGACATAGTCAGATCTGTCCAATGTTTTATATCCATATATAAATGGAGTATAGCAGTGATCCAGTGTCTTGTCCTCTCTGGATAGAACATGTAAAGTGCTGATAAAACTTTGACATTACCTTTTTTAATCTAGCCTTGCTGAAATCACCAGCCACAATGAGAGCAGCATCCAGGTTATCATTATGGTGGTGACTGAGTGTCTCATTCAGTTCCTTTGGGCCAATGCTGGTGTCCACTTGAGGTGGAATATACACAGCCATGTCAATGACTGAAGTAAACTCCCAGAGAAGATAAACTGATCTGCATTTAATCATTAGGATTATCAGATCGGGCAAACAGTAGCATGGTAAAACACGTTCCTGCTGTTAAACCAGTTGTTTTTTTAACCATGAGACATAACTTCCACCTTTCCTTTTGCCAGACTCCTTTGCTCTGTCCATACGGTAAACCGAGAGAAATTCAGCACACTCAGTTGCATGATCCAGTACCACTGGAGTCAGCCATTTTTCTGGGAAACAAAAGATGTTGCAGTCCCAGAGGTCTGGTTGGAACAATCCCCTTGAACTAATGTCATGTAGCTTGTTCTCCAGTGACTGGACATTGGCTAATAGGGCACTGGATAAGGGTATTTGGTGGGCTTGAGCCATTAGCCTTCTGTATACTCCGACACATTTCTTTTGGCATTTCTTTTGAGTACATCTGCTGTTGTTGTCACTGTTTTTTCGAATTATATCTCACTTGGCCAAGCTGAGTCAGTGAATATGTAGTTAGAAAGCTGCTGAGTGGCCCAAAATCCTATGTTTATGGGAGTCTGGCAATCATAACTCATGAAACCCAATGGAGGTATGTAAAAATATTAAATAAAAAATAATACTTAACACAAAGTAAACACACAGTCTATCAGACTGTAATAAATGACTCCATCCCATCTTGGGATAATATCCAACTGTGTCTGTTCTAGCAGCACTGGGACAATGACAAGAACCAACTCTGGACAACAGTCCACCACATTTAGTACATCAAGTTAATTCAGAGAGGCCCGTCAACCTAATTTGTAATACTAGAAGAAAAACTGGACAGAAGACACCTATGCAGGATTGGTTGATACCATGATGGATTCTTTATTGGTTAAAGAGGGCTCAGCAATAGATTAGGTTTCTGGAATATTTGTGTGTAAATTATAGAGACCAGAATGTTTTACCAAAATGAAACTACATATTTCACAAAAATTGAAGTATAAATTAATTTTTAAAATATTACACATCTTTTATGTACAATAAATTATTACAGTATGTGTATAACAGCAGTACCTGATTAGGTATTTATATTGGTTTACAGTCACAAGTGAACTAAATAGCATTTCCAGTTAGAAATATTTCATAGAGAGCAAACCAATTTGCAATATCTCATCCTTTCACTCAGCAGAACTTCCTCACACTCAGTTGCCAACAAAATAAAATATACTCCATGCTTGATTAACCTGGCTGAGACTGAGAGTGGTGCTTGGCAGACACCACCATGTGTCTTTTGAATAAACTGTGATTGGTTATAGAGTGGAGTAGATTGGGAAGTGTTTTTGAATAAAGCAAGGAAATAAGCATGTAAATAGGAGGTGGGAAACACAAGTTGAAAAGCTGAGCTGAATTGCTCCATTTTACACTTAATCATGTGTGGTTTGAAAAGTAATGATTTGTTTTCTTTACATTTCTTTAGGTTTATAAGTACAGCAATAGTAACTTAGATTTGTGATGTGATTTATTTTATTTACATTTAGGTAAGATATCACATGCAAAAACTGATCTCTGTTTTGAAGTTGCTAGTCTTTGTTGATGCCCTGTGATGAACTGGCAACCTGTTTATGGTTATGCCCCACCATTTTGCTAAATGTTAATAAGAAAGCTCTGGCCTCCTGTGACCTGGGATTGGATAATGCATGTTTGAAAATGAATGAATGAATTTATGTAGTTTTTAAGGTGATACCCAGGAAAGTTTGTGAAGACACATATGAATAAAGTAGAGTAAGTAATATAATTCTCACATTGGCACTCTCTAGGGGTTTGATGAAGAAAATTGTTGATATAAAGCATACATTCCCTTAAAAATAAGTATTGCAACCTTTTTTCAACGAAAATACAAGACCTAAGAGAGAAAGGTTTTTACTGTCAGTTATTGTTTTAACTTTGTTTCATAATCCTTGCTTTAGCTGAATTGATCTGGAAATCCTGTTTTCTCTGTCACAAATGAAGACCTGTACTCTACTCGGTGCTTGATGACAGGTACCTATTGTACCAGGCAGTCAATATATACTTATTAAAAGTGTTAAACGTCTCTGCACACTTGCCTTCTATCCTCTCTTCTTTTTCTTTTGTGGTTCCTAATAAAATACAGAAATAAAGACCCTGAAGTTCACTCAACATAATGAAACATCTTCAAAGCACCACCCGTTCGCAGACGGTGCACTCATCAACTATGTTAGTACAATTAGCTTCGAGAGACATGTTGATGCTGGCTTTGTGAGTCATCATATTGATTGTGCTAGGCACAGTTATGAGTAATTATGTTTAAAAATTAATTATGAGATATGGTGCAAAGAGACAATAAGGTGAAACACCACTTGAGACCCTAATTGAACATCTCTAGCAGTTTACAGCCACCTGTCTGAAAAGCACTTTGAGCCTAAAGTCACTTGGGATGGAGGGTTAAATGTGATAAAAAAAATGTTTTTTTTCCTTTACTTTTTATTTCACACTAAAGTTAGGTGATGTGGGCTACAGTGATATAGATGTGTTTTACTTTCTTTTTGCTAGTTTTTGCTGCTTTTTCAGCCCTAATATTACCGTAATGGAAAGTTTTGTGTGTGTGTGAGCATACAAAACACCTTGAAGAACAGCTTTCTTTATCACTGCAAGACATTTTTTAGAACTGTCTGTGTATAAATTGTTTATACAGTAAATGTGTACGTGTGATGTAATGACACTGGTGAGTGACCCATGTTTATGAGTGTCTGCCAATCATAACTCACAAAAACTCATAAAAGCAGGGGGTGCAAAAATATAAATCAAATAACATTTAACACAGTCTTTTACTAGTGCTATAATACTTAGCTTTTGTAGAAACTAGACAGACGCTGATACTAGGCAATATAATTTCCAACATTTAGTCCATTTGAAGTTATTCATAATCTCTCCGTAAATGTATGCTCTTGCTTATTTTATAGGAGCATCATGTAAATTAGACATCTATCCTTCAACGTCGAGCACAAGGCATGAACTAAAATGGCATGGCACATCACTGACCTGTTACTGTTTTTTAACCCTCATTTTCTTTTATAGAGCCACAGGGATGGCACACTAGTTCATCACAGGACTTGTGATTAATTTACATAGGGGGGAAATATGCTATGCTGTAGAAAGTATCTTGGTGTTTTAGCAAATTTAAAAACTTTAATCTAATGTGAAAGCTCCCCGTATTTCTATAATCCTGGAAGACCTCTAGAGAAGAAAGTGTATTTTCTTAAAATCTCCCTTTACAAATTATGTCCTGATGTGATGTGCAATAGATATTAATTTACTTTTTCAAGGGCCTTTCTATATTTGGGCTTTTGAATAATCAAGGGAGGTTTTCTGTATGTTTCAAGAACTCTGAATCAAATGATACAAAGTGATTCTTTTATCTCAATTTATGTTTATATGCTACACTTCCCACTGGACAGGCTGAGAGAGCTGTTCACATTTATAAACCTAATGAGAATAAAAAAATAAAACACAAAATGCTATGCAAAAAATGAAGTGTGTATGCGCTGCTGTCTCTCCTATTCAGTATCCTGTATGTGAATCATTCGCCTGATCATTATGTGTGAGGAGTTTGCACATTCTCCTCATGTCTGCCTGACTTATTATTTTGTTTTTCCTCCCTTGTTCTTAAATGCATATTCAGTTAACTGGTGAATTTTCCCAACTGACTGCAGGTTAGTAATGGAGTGGACCTTGCTAGCAGTGGCACTTTTTTATTTTGTACATAACATAATATTCTCCAACTTGCTTAATTCAATTCATGGTCACAGGGGGCCAAAACCTGTCCTGGTAGCGCAAGGCACAAGGGGGAAACAGCCCTGGGAAGGGTGTCATTTCATGACTGGGCGTGCAGTATACTCCGCATTTGGCCCCCCGCCCACCTAACCCCTAATACTGCAGGATACTCCAAACAAATAACCACTGAGTACAGAATTCAAACCTGCCACACTAGATTCATAAAGCATTTGTACAACTAACAAATAAATAAAAAGTAATAAATATCCAGATAGAAAAGAGAAACACAACTTTTCATGAAATGACAAACTTGGATTGTATGTACTTTCATAAAAAGTTGTTTTATACCTCTGAACAGCAATCTAGCTAATGCACGTGAGACATTTCAACTTAGCAAACACTTGAAAACTTGTTGGGTGCACTTGTCTCCAAAAAGGTCCATGTTGAATAATGCTTAAAAAAGATGATCATTCAACAAGTCAAGAGCCACACTTCGGAAGTAATTTGTGCCTTCTTTAAAGCCTAAATTGTCACTAGAAGTAAGGTGAAAGGGCACCTGGCATGGCAGGTATATCACATGCCAGTGTTGTTATATACTGTGAATGATTTCGCTCTCCTCTGTGTCCCAATGAACTATCAAGGTTTCACCAGGACAGATAACCATCCAAGACCTGTTTGCCCACAAGTAACCACACCAGATAGGACTGATTTCCAGCAAGGCACTGGAAACGTACTATCAGTTCATAGTAGCCAGTTTATTGTTCTACACTGCAGTCTCCTGGGAAAGCAACTTGAACTGAAAAGAAGCACAAACCTATCAGGATAGCCTCCTCCTTCACAGAGAGAACCCTGGGCACACTGGAAGCTGTTGTGGAAAAGAGGATGGTGACAAAATTGGATGCCATCATGAAAATCTCCTCCATCCCCTTCAGGCGACTCTCTCTTGAGCACTTTTAGCCACAGGCTCATTTCACGACGGCATGCTACGAAGTGTCTCTGAGGTTTTTTTCTGCCCACTGTTATCAAGCAATTTAATGCTTCCCCCTAATCTACTTGGTAAATTCATTTTGAAGTATTTGCATAATCTACATTTATTTATTTATTTTTTATTGATTGATTGATTGATTGGCTGTATTATTTGTCCTGTGAGTCTGTATCCTTGTTTTTATGTTTCTGCTGCTGTATGCATCTAAATTTTCCCATGAGATTAATAAAGTTTATCTAATCTAATTCATATGACGGATCATTTTAGACCTGCCCTCATGCTGCTGTTGAAACTGCTTGCAGACACAATCCCCACGTCAGTGATAAGACAATGAGGGACAGGCTCCATATTGCTGGCCTCTTAACAAGGCAACCTGAGGGAAGCCTTCTGCTTACACCTCCTGGCCACCACTCTTCAATGGACTTGGACTAGAGAGAGGTTGTGGTGGACTCTACAGCAGTAGTACCAGGCGTTCTCATAAATTAAATAAAGTTTTAGCATGTAGATGGGAAGGCAAGAGAGTTTAGGAAGAGATGAGAAATGTATGCTAATGACTGTCTCCAGAAAATTGACTCTGTGGTGGAGCCAGTGTAATAGTTTGGGCTGGTATTCGTCATATAGACTGCAAGTAGCTCCATTACATTGTGGCCAGCCTCAAAGGGTGCATTAAAGGTAAGGCATGAGATTGTACAGTAAATTATATGTTCGTAAGTGAGGCAACATGACCTGATACTACGTGACAGTGCCAGGGCGCACACAGCACTTGTGGTTACAGCTGTCCTGGGGAATGCTGGTGTGCAGGTACTGTCCGTCAGTGAGTGTTGTGCTTCTTTTTTCTAGCATTACAGAGTATACAGTAATTAATATTTTCAATGTTTCTGTAGTCTTTCAGATTAATTTAGTTTGGCTGTTGTTAAAGAATGCTGTCATTCTTCCATTAGACTATTCTCTTATTCTATTATTATTTTGCGCACAGTAATTCTGCAAATGATTGTTTCTCTTGCTCCAATTTCTGATTTCTAATAAAATAGATAATTAATATTGATTAAGAATTAATGGCTGCTTACACTTGATGCAAACTTTTTAACTGAATCCTAAAACCTAAAATGTATATTACTGTTAAGAACACTCTGAAAAAGTCAAAATTCACACAGCATATATTTACAGAAAAAGGAAAGGAAACAAGCAACCTCATATAAAAATTAAGCAAGAGTTTATTACTCTTTTAAAGTCAAAAATATAAATCAATTTAAAAATATAAATACATTTAAGACCAGCAAAAGTTCAAATAGCCCAGCTAACTAACTAAAAAAAGATCCTTAACCAAAATAAAGCATGAGGCAAACAAAGTAGTTTCCTTGAAAATATCCTAAAGCTGTGATGCAAGGCATGCTGCCATGTTAAATATGTAGAGACCAATAGCACGATAAGCCACTTGAACAGCAGTGGGCATAACGATAGTAAACAATATGGGCACATACAGAAATAAGCCCCAAAATAGTAGAGGAAACAGCAATAACACACATGATAAAAAATGTAAAAAAAATGAAGTATAAAACAGGTCAAAAATGCTCATCATCACAAAAATAAGATTTATGATAATTACATTAAATGGTGGCAAAGAAACATATGATGAATGTAACTATTAAACATTGAAAGGAGAGTAAATATTCTTGTAATCTCCCCTAATCACTTTTTTTTACAGAAGGTCGAAGCAAAGGCCAACCAAATAATCCAGTAATGACTTTAGGCAAAAAATTATTTTAACACTATGAAATGTGGCCCTTCTCTGCACACTGTCACACAGTTTTCTACATTGTAGAGAAACGTAACATGGATGGAAATGCTCCATTTGTACTTTCTCTTTGTGTTTTTAATTTATATGGCTCTGCCCCCTTCCAGTCAGCCAAAGGCCTGTCTTAAAGGATGTTAACCGTCTGCCTAAAGGTGTAGTCTTGCAATAATAAAACACAGTAGGACTACACATTGCCCCATTCATAAAGGACATATAAGTAAAGTAGGTAGATAAAAACCTTCACTAAGTCTAAACCTAGAGACAAAAACCCACTCTAAATTTGACACTGTAACACTTAGAATGAAGTAGTTTAACTCAAGTTTAGTTACAAATTTACTGCAAAAATAGAGGAAAACCAATTCTTCCTATTAATACAATCTTCTGTTAATTAATCTCAGCTTAAAGCTTAAGGAGATCACGTGGCGTAATAATATTTAATGTGTTTTTGCATGTAGTCTCAATTATGTGAAATCCAACCCCTGTTAGGTTTTACTTAAATGTATTCATTCAGGGTTGTTATTTCACTCCGGTTTAGTGCAAAAAAGGTGCTTTCACATCAGTGTAATGACAAGAAAAAGACTGCAAAGGCAAGTAAATTGCTCAAAACATCAATAATTATCATGGAGATGACAAAGGTTCATGCCTTTTGAAATTTTACCATGATGAAGTCTCATTTCTTTCCTACTTCCAGAACCCTGTTGAATTAAATCAAATTACTAGCCTAATTTTAGGGAAATAAGGTATAATTAAGTTTGTCAGAATGAAAACAAGGGTTGAGTTCATTACACTCAAGTAAAATTATGTGGACTGGGTGCGTTTAAAAGCCACATCAATGTTACAAATAAACAAGGTTATACAAAAAAAAAGCTTAGATTCATCTTGAATTCTTAGCTCACCATTAAGTCTAATTACTTGAGTGTTTTATATTGGCAATGTGACCTATTGTGAAGGAAGTTACTTGCTATGTATTTATAGTATATTTTTGCAGATGTGTGTCTTATCTATCTAGGCAAAATAATCCATTTAAAGTGAAATCTACAACAGAAAGTTTTTTGAAAGTGAAAGGGTCTGAAGAGATCATGTTATTAGATGTGTAGTTTAGGTTTCTAACTTTCCTAGTAACTTTTAAGCGTAGTGGATGATTTACTACATCTTAGCTGTCTTCCTTATTTATGTTTATATACTGTAAGCTTAGAAATCTCCTTGTCCAGTTGCTAAAGTAAAATAGAGGGTTCACTTGCTACCTCAAGTAGATTTACAGAGTTAAAAAAAATATATGTATATATACAGTATATATATATATATATATATATCTGTCTATATATATATATATATATATATATATATATATATATACCAATGCAATGTTATGATCAAGCCAGGCTTTTTCCCTTGACTAAGGTTTACATTATTTTTATTTTGTTTCTTCTTTTTTCACTTTTCATTATTGTCCATTATTTTGCAACTTTTAGTATATTGTTCTTTTCAATGTATGATTGTGTGTTTTCTGTTAAATTTATTTTATTTAGTTATTTTATCTTTTCTATATGTATATTTTGGTTCTGTCATGTTCCTTGTGTTTTCTGGGTGAATCCCCATGAGGCTGGGCACCTGTTATCTCATTATTAGAGGACGGACTGCCTCTAGTCTTAATATTCAGGCTGCAATGGTAATGAACCTTTCTGGTTCACTGCATGCATTCTGGGAAAGGTGTTTTCCACTGTAAATATTGTGCTCTTTATATCCTCAGACCTTTCTGGTTTTGAACGTTTTTGCTCTGGACTTAGGAATATCTCACAGATTGTGTTTATATTAACCTTTGTTTTGTATTCACTCTTTTGTTAATACAGTCTTAATTTATTTAGATACCTTGTGGTACTTTGCTCCAGTTGGAGTTGCTCAGTTCTCCTCCTGGTGAAACATTTTTAAGAGTTTGAGGCTGTTTTCTATTTTTTTTTTTTAATTGAAAAGTCAGACCTCAGCACTGAAGCATCCCATTCTCCTAGGTTTGTGGGCAATATCGGAAGGCCTTACTGTTCACTGTGCTTTGTGAAACAGAGCCTTAGAACAGAACAATATTACAGAAATTTATGGCAAATAATAAGCACTAATGACAAATTAAAAAAAAACAGGTAATTTAAACATAAGCTGGAGAAGAAACATAGCTGGCTTATAATAACCAAACACTTTGCAGAGTGACCTTGGGACATTTATTTAACAGAAGTCCCCAATAACTATAGACCCAAGTAAGAATTTTATAAAGCAATATGTATTATACTTTAATATAAGTAGGATAATAAATTTCCAGTACAGATGTATAAAATAGCAGGACAATCCAACATTATTACAAAACATATCAGACTCATATGCTGTGTGTTTGGGCTGCTCAGAAGACATTCTGTGTTTGAAATGCTCAGTGATGTATACCTCTTGCATATTCACTATAACAGCCACATTGTCTTGAAAAAATAAAAATAGCTACTCTCTAGTGAAGTTATCTATCATATCTTTAGAGCCCATTTCGACTGCCAAAATCTAATATGCCAATGTCTGTTCCACACAGTGACACCATGCAGCTTTTTCAGACTGAGTATGACTTGGCTATGTGGGTCACCTAGCCGCCAGGTTAATCTCAATCGGAATTATGAATGAAATGTAGAAAGACCACTTTAAGGAATATGATGTGAAAATGCTCTTCTTTCTGGAAACAATGCCAGAAGCATTAGTTGGGTTTGGGCCCATGTCCATGGCTGCAGTAATTAAAAAGCTCTGCAGAGACAAGGCAGCAGGGGTGGATAAGCTCACGATAACAAGGGGCCATTTTTTTCTAGCAGACCTCATTAGTGTCGTGTTAAAGGTGAAAACAGTGCCTTTGGACTGGCAGACCGGGGCGGTGATCCTTATTTTTAAAAAAGGGGGAAAAGCACTCTAAGTCAAGAGCATGTAGTCATGTCATAGAAGCCTGGAGTGAGTACGTCTGACCTAATCATACATATCAATATGTTACCTGTATTATCTGTGGCCTAAGAGCCAGTCTAATTGCAAAGGACAGTATGAAGAAACAGGCTGAATTCCCTCCGTGAAAAGATGTATTGTGCACAACAGGTGAATGGCTTATAAAGACTTTCTTTGAATTACAAAAACCTCGCCAGCACATAAGAAAAGTCTTAGCATCTATTCATCCATGTCTCAAACCCACTGGATATTAATTAGTTGGAAATATCTTACAAGTGGTTTGATCATTGTTTATAATGCTTTTGCCAAAAGGTAGACTGTTTTTTGGTCCTTGTAATTTTTTTTCAAGGAGTAGAACAGCTAGAGTTAAAAAGCTTCCTGTTGCGACCTTGTCATGTGCTGTTTTTACACTCCTGCAATTTTAGGTATCATCATAGCACACATTTTGTACAGTTTAACAACTGCATCCAGTTGCCTGAGGTTGTTTGCGCTCATGTGGCCCGAATCATAGCAGCGCCCTTTGTAAACAGTTTTATGTAAATAGCATCTGTCATAGTTGAGTACATTTACACTACAATTGGTTTGAAATACTGTCTAATAAATGGAGCAAATAAAAGTTCACTCATTTATTCTAGGTCAGTAAGTTAGAGTTAGAATTTGAATCTGTAAGCTTGTCCTTTATAGTCTTTTTGTGATTGTGAATTGAATTAAGCAGGTTCAAAAATTGATAGATGATTGTGTGCCTTACCAGGCTTGGATTACAAAGAACGGCACCAGTCCATAACAGAGCACATTCACAACATGGACTAACTGAGATACACAAGTTAACCCAACATACTGTATGTCTTTGGGATGTCTGAGTACCTGGAGAAAAACCCAGTGGAGATGCATGGAGAACATGCAAACTCCATACAGACTGTGACTGGGCAGTGATTCCAGTCAGTCGTCTGGAGTTCTGAAACAGCAGTGCTAGCCACTGAGACACTATGTGGCCCCCTCAACAAAGATAAAATGTTTTAATATAAATGATCTCGTGTTACTTTATATCCCAAATGACCTGTGGAGATGAAAGAGGTTAAAGTCTGAAAAAAAAAAAAATATATAACGAGGGAGAAAAGTCTCAGTGCTGAATAGTTGAGAGGTTAGGAGCTTGTGCTGATACAGTGCGTTGCCGCACCCACCACATGACAGACCACCTCAGGGTCATAGATTAGGACCAGAATGTCTAGCCATGCAAAGGGTGACACCTCAGCACCACACTAGTTTAGCTGGAATCAAACGGAAGTTTTTTTTCACGGTGGCTGGAGTTCCAATTCTGCCTACCTTGCAGGGCTTGATACAGGTTAACGTCATACCCAGGACAGAGCAACTGCAGGTTAAGGGCCTTGCTTAAGGGCACTTCTGATTGCTAGTGCAGATCCCTAGCCTTAGACCCACCATTCCGCCTGAATAGTTGGTAGAGCTGAATTGAGCTCAGTTTTTATCTGCTTATCTGCTTCATGTTTTCCTTGCTGCAATCCATGGCATCATAAAGACCTGGGTAACCATTACTTTTTTCATTAACAATAATTAGCAAATCTCTGAAGTTTCCATTGACATGTGATAACTTCTGCTGTACAAATTGCATCAGCAATTATTTATACTATTTATACAGCCTATCCATGAAACTATTAGTATAATTTAACACTAAGATGTTGTCAAGTTGACTGCTGAAACTATACAGTATGACCATCCTTTATTTTTATTTAGCCTTTCTTTGAGTACTCCAGTTTCCTTTCACATCATGCTTAGACATGCCAGTTAGTTTAATCAACGTTTAATTAACGTGGAAAATGAGTGTGCCCTGTAATGAAATGTTGTCCAGTGGCCCTTTAAAACGAAGTCTCAGACAATGGCTTTGCTACCAGTATTCACCTCCCAGTTGTCCCTTTTTGATATCTGTCATATTTTGGTGAATATCATTTGGTATGTATCTGGATGAATTGGATTAAGAGGGTTTGGTAATGACTAGACGAGTATGAAACCCATAGATTCTAAATTCTTTCATCAAGGGCTTTGTGGCCACTTGGTGCTTTTAAAAGTAGACTGGTGGTGCCATTAGAAAGGAAACAGATGCCCTCATTGTGGTTTATCAATCTTTATTTTCACACTCTAAATCATATCCACAGACCTTAAAACCTGGCTGACATATTCACCGAAAATATTCTATCATTTGTGCTTCATACTTCAATCAATCAAGTGGAATAATCTTCTTTTTATGTTTATACTAGCTGATTACCCAGTGGCTTCGCTCACTGAGTGCAAGGGGAAAAAAATAAAATGTAGTATATACAGTAAATTATTAAACAGTAAAACATTAACATTTAAGAAGTAAAGATACATTGAGCACTACTGGAGTGCTTTCGGGTAAAGTACATTTTAAAGGCACTATAACACAACAGGTAAGTAGTGCTAACAGCAGCTTAAATGTATTTGGATCATCTCTAGGTAGTAAGAAAGGCGCTACACAACCGCTGTAGTATAGAAATAACATTTTCTATGTGATCCTCCAAATTTCTGCTTGACAACGTTGCACTTACATGCCTGTGATTTTAGAGAAAAATTATTCTGAGAAATATGGACGCTGCCCATCCGTGCTTAACGGGCAGAAGGTCCAAACAATTCCCAAGTCCAATACCTTACATGCAGAGGTCGGTACATCTTCTTAGATGTAAACCCTCCATGTTCTTAAAAGAATTCATCACAAAAGCAACCTTGAACGTTGCGGGGTTTTAGTGACCCGAATTCACCTTAAGGGACAGTAAGTAGTCGTGCAGCTCAATTTACAAAGAGAGTCTTGCTTCGATGACGCTGATTACACTCATTCGCAAAGATTTCCACTCTCCAAGGAGCTGACGGGGCACTCGAAGTGTCTCAAACAGTGCGAGAAGAGAGGACGCTGCCTGAAACTGCGAAGCTCTCGACCCAGCGGAGCAGCCCGACATTCCGCGCCTCCCAGCGTCCACTTTGTTCTCACGACCCCTTGCTGCTGAAGGCGGTCTCGTCTTCACATTGTTTACAGCTTGGCGCAGTTAAAAAGTAGAAAGACACAAAGATGTTTTCCACATCTCTTCTACTATCAAGTACTGGCAATTAAAAAAAAGTTACAATGTGGCAGTTTCCGTGACAGTGACGTGGACGAATAAATAAAACTTCTTTGTCAGAATGCGCCTGGCGGCAGACGGCTCAGCACTGGAGTTCAGAGAGGGCAACGTGGGGCTCTCTTCTATGGGATAGATCGGCGTGTTTGTATTTACTTCTTTTCAATATCAGTAAAATAACTCTCACACAAATAATAAAAATTCGTAAAGACGATATAAAAATGGCGTCCACAAACGAAGTGATTAGGTCCTGTATTATAATATGTTCTGTGGTCATACGTATTTTCTGTTTCACATGGTCATAAATAATTTCCGTTTCAAACGCGAAAAGAATTTTATATATAGATTGTACTCGAATTAGGAAAAAGTACAGTACAAAACAGCATAATAAACTGCATTATATGATAATGAATTATGGGAGATTTATCAGAACCTAGAAAGTGCCTGCAAATGCACAGCTGCAAAGTTAAAAAAAATAGACGTGAATGGTAATTTGCCTAAAAATAATAAATACAGGGATGTCTTAACTAAAATGTTAAACAAAAAAGGTGAATTTTCTTGTGTCTTGATTATTGTAACTAGATTCCCTTCTCATTGCCGTCAAGGAGAAAAAAAAAAAATCAAATGGTATCAAATGCACTGCTTTCTCCTTGGGAATCCAATGTTCTTGAATGCTAACCCAAAGTCCCCTTTCCTCTTGGTAGATTTTGTAACAAATGAGGTCAAATGCTGTGAAAAAGCTGCACTTGTGCAACATCATATTCTTCAACCCGACAAATCCAATTCAGGGTTGTGGAGTCCAATTTTATAATTAAACAGGGCAGTTAGAGCAGGGTTTTGGTTAGCACCACTGACTCACAGATTTAGCACCCTGGGTGTGAATCCGTTTTTTGATAACTGTCTATGTGGGTTTTACACGTTCTCCCCATGGTCTATTAGGGGTTTTCCTCTAGGTTTCATCAAACATCCCAAACACGTGTAACTTGAGGCTCTGAAAAGGTTATTCCTGCTATGTGCCTGATGCTGCAAAGGTAGGCTTTGGCCCTCCACACCTCCAGATAGGTTTATGCAGGTTTGTTATAATTATATATTTATAAGTAAATATTCAGTGATATCATTCAGATGTATTGTTTTGTAGGACTGTAATGGCTTGAGGGCCATGGTAGCAACTTCATAGCTCCTACACTGTATTTGCTTTTCCAGGGTGGGTGGATTCTGCATTGAGTTTTGAGTTCTACTTCTGTTAACGTGGGTTTCCTTTGGGGAGTCAGGCTGTTACCAAAATCAAAATACACAAAAATAAAAGCTCACTGTTAAGAAATGTGTGTGAGTGTAGCTGTGTCCACGGGTTTGTCCTGCAGTGAACTTCTTCAGAGTTAATTCCTACAAAGCTAAAACTTAATCAGTGAAGGAATGAATGGAATTACATAAACTCAGGATTTTTTTCTTTTTCTTTATTTTTATTTTAATGTGATGAAAGATTACTATGTTACATCAGGTAAATCCTGCATACACATATCCCATCAAATATCTACTATCTTTGCCCTTGTAGTGTGTAAAATAATATTCAGGTTTTGCTCCATTATCTAGCATACAGCAGATCTGGCTTGGTGTTTAGCAGCTTCATTATTATAGTCCCACTATTTCCAAAGAAAGGCCGAGCTAGAAGTTATTTTACATAGTAATAAAGGCACATTTTATTTTTGAGGTGTGCGCAAATATTTTACAATTATTACTTTTGCCAAAAACGCATTTCAGTTCAAGATTTGAGAGAATGATGAACATTCAGCATTTTACATGTTTTACCATGTATTCTTAATGGAGTTTAGATTTTATCTCTGTGCAAACATGCAACTGCAAGGACACATGTTTCTTTACTTATCTGATTAATTAAAGTTTGTAATTCTGTGATGAGATTCAGCACTTCCATTATCACAGCTCTGTACTCACTCATTAAGCTGATTGCGCTGCTCCTGATTTTACTGATCCTGCGTTTGACTCACCATTATAACATTCCTACTGTAGCATTAAAGTGAGTCATTGCCTGAGTTAATTTAGCAGATTTTGCAGTTTCTATTTAATTTACTTTCAATAACAATCTGCTTGAATGATTAGGTTTAACTTACAAAGCACTGTGGTGTGCAGCTTTTAACAATTTTAATCCACTGTACAGCAATCTGATGGTAGTGTTAAATGCATTAAGTCTGGTATTTGAAGACAGCACAGCCCCCCAAAAATAAAGAATACCAAGCTTAGGAGGCAAAATTTCAGTTTAATCACGTACAGTACATTTGTGGTTGGGCAGCCCCGTTTTTACCTGTCTCAGCGATTCAAGGACCTCATTTAATTTCCAGCCTGGTCAATGTTTATGTGAAATTTGCATGTTCTCTAAGCGTTCAGATTTTTCTCTAGATTCTGGTTCCGTTTACATTATAAAGAGGTGTATGATGGGTTCCTGAGGATGTGAACTTGAGTGAACCCTGGAATAGACAGATCTCTCAGCTAAGTTTGCGACTGCCTATCAAACTTGTATTATTGAGAAAGGATTGTTTGATGCTGTATTGATAAAACTGAAATAGAAAATGGATGGAAGGATAGTTATGCTTCATGGATACATGAGACAAATAGGAAAAATAAAAAAAAACACAGGCAATAAGACAAAGCCCAAACAGACAGAATGAACTCCTTGTCTTTTTGATCATCCATTGTTCACAGGTTAAAATGTTACAAATGTCTCCACCTGTCACTTTCAAATCACAGTTTTGTTGTTCTGGCCGGTGACCCTACATCACAAGTACCTCTTACCACTCCGTCGTTTCACAAGTCATGTTATCCCACATGCTAGAGATACAAGAGAGTTACTGTGGAGTAGAAGCAAACTTAAAGGCACACTTTAGCCAGTATGAAGCCCTTGTTCTGTTTAATGGGACGGGAGACCAGTTTCACAATCTGGAATATTTATATCTGGAGTACTTGCCCTCAGTGTCACAACAGGTTCTCCCAAAAATTGTTGTCCACCCTTTGCGATATATTCTTATACTTGGGGTGCTTGTAGTCAGAATGTTCCAGTGTGTCAAAGTAAAAAAGGGAGGCTAAACAGGCTCAGGCTATACATTTGAAAAACAGACAGCTTCATTTTATACAGTTTTTAAATGTTGTACTGATGTAATTAAATACTAATGCACAGTATACAAATCCTCTGCTTCACTAATAATCTTGTGAAAGAAGAAAATTACTTTAAGCCACACAGAAGCTTCCCAATACAATTCCCTTTTCCCATCCCTCTACATTTTTTTTTCCTCCAAAGAATAATGCAATTTGAAATGTGCCTTATTCATTAACAGCTCCTTTACGAACAGTGGAAAATCTGATTCCTAGTGCTTGTAGAGTGCTGCTGTTCTAAATTGAAATGTGCATCATTCTGAACTCTTTCATTAATAAATAATAAAGCATTACAAAAACCTTGTCTTCAGTAGTTAAAAAGGAACTGACAAAATAAAAATTCTTCCTGAAGTGACTTGTCATACAAAATCTGACATAAGCAAGCAGTGAGCACGGTTGGAACAAAATTGCTTGGCTCATCAAGATGGATGTCAAAGATCTTGCTCGCCTAAAATGAAGTCAGAAAGCGAGATCTTATGCATCAATGGTGTCTTCTAGTAATTTGTCAACTCCTTTCGTATGAAACAAATGAATGAACATCAATTTCATGTTTATGTACTGAAGCGTGTAGCATTCATCTGTGTGGCTGCTTTAGTGGGAAAAATGGAATGCATTACCAGGAAGCAGTCTTTTTTTTTTCTCCATTTTTTTTAACATTCAACCACAATAACACCACATGCTTTTTCTGTAAAAAAAAAAAAAAAAGAAAGGACTGTAGAAGCTAATAGTTTACACCTCTAGGAATATTCTGAGCTTGGCTTCATTTAAAGGTGTCCTGTTACCTGGCATTTCATGATGGCTTTGTAATGTACACCTTTTAGTTATGCACTGAATACATTTACTCACCTGTAAATACAAATGTGATGTGACAAATTGGTGTAATATAAGTACTAACATAAATCACATCTTAGTATCAGTAAATTTGTCAGATGAACTTTAAAACCACCGGAAAAAAAGAAAGAGATACTAAAGTTGCCAGTGGTTGAAACATCTTTTGCTTTCTTGCATCACATATATGTTATGTAGCTTATTATTAGCACTCATTCATCATGTTCCAAAATCATCTCTAGAACATGTGCTCATCTAGTTAACACAGTTTAGAGTTGCAATTTAATTTAATCTAATTTAATACATATATACATACATATACACACATGAGTTACCAATAATATTTTGCAAAACGATTTTTTGATTGCTTGTAATTTATATAATGTATTATAGAATTGCTTTAACATGCTAATAGGATAACTAGATGGATTTGCTTCACATCTCATTTTTGTACATAATCTACTTCAGCAGGCTCGTGCCAGTGAAAAATAGGATCTCCTTCTTGTAATAACACCAGAGGGAATGGTGTCTTAAAGAGCTTTGCTTGACCTTTCTCTGAACACATTTGTGAAGCCCAATGACTAACAATATTTTTATCAACAGCATTGTCTGTTTATAACAACATTTATCTCTAAAGCACATTTTCCTACAAAAGATGTGGTTCAAAGTGCTTTATGTCAAAAGTCAAGCAAAATGACACCTTTTATTGGCTAACTAAAAAGATTACAATATGCAAGCTTTCGAGGCAACTCAGGCCCCACGTTCAGGCAAGATGTAATTGTAATTAATTGAAAGATGTCAAAACAAATAGTCAAAAGCAAAGGAAAACCAAATTAAAATTAGACAAGAATAATAATGAATCTATACTAATAAAAGGCAAAGCCCTCACTGACTGACTGACTGACTCACTCACTCATCACTAATTCTCCAACTTCCCGTGTAGGTAGAAGACTGAAATTTGGCAGGCTCATTCCTTACTTACAAAAGTTAAGCAGGTTTCATTTCGAAATTCTACGCGTAACAGTCATAACTGGAACCTACTTACCTACATACAGTATGTCACTATAGTCCTTACATATAGAATAGTTGTTTTAATTCTCACAATGCAACTTCGATTATAAAGCCAGTTGACCAGAGTGGAATGAACTCCAGTTAAGCTGGAAAAAAATAAAACAAAATCTGTAGGGGTTTCAGGACAAAAGACCGTCTGCTCCCACTGGGCATTCTACCTTACATAAATGTTCTTAAGTCATTCGTTATTGTTGTTTTTGAGGCTTTGCCATAGAGGATTTGATGCAGTGTGTCTTGTGGCAAGTTGGGGTATCTGCTTTCATTCAGACATTACAAGTTGCTGAATAGCACAAAAAACCACCACAGAAGAACAGGAAAAGAAAATAGAGAAAAGTAAAGATTATTAATGATTCAGATTCATTGAAGAGTATGATAATTCTATGTATATATAATTTATTGAAGGTAAAACTAAAATATTAAAAAAAAACTAGTTTGAAAAGTGGGTTTTTAGGAGTTTTTTCAAAATGTTCCACAGTTTTAGCCTGGCATATCTTTGTTGGTAACATATTCTAGATGTTTGGTGCATAATAGCCAAAAGGCTGCCTCACCATGTTGTCTATGCTTGGCTATTGGAATAATTACTTAGGTAATTAGGTACTCTAAAATATAGGAAGAGGCAAGATTATTTTAGGCTTTATATACCATTAGTAGTGTTTTAAAGTCAATTCAAAAGGACACAGATAACTAATGTAACGATGCTAAAACTGGTAATAGTGCTCTCATTTTCTTTTCCTGGTTGAGATTTTTGCTGCTGCATTCTGGACTAACTGCAACCATTTGATGTCATTCTTACGTAAACCAGTTAAGAGTGCATTAAAGCAATCAAGCTGACTAAAAACAAAAACGTGAAATATTATCTCAGCATCTTGCAATTTTATAAGAGGTGTAACTTTTGCAATGCTCCTTAAATGAAAAATACAGTCTTAGTAATATGATTGATATGCAATTTATAGGTCATGATTACACCAAAATTCTTTACTTTGGCCTTCACTTTTAATGCTAATGGATCAAGTTTATTTCTAATATCCATCTTATTATGACTAAAATTTCAGTTTTTCCCTATTTAGCTTGAGGAAATTACTACTTATCCGTTCAGAAATACAAAACGGACATTGGGTCAGACAGCCCAGCGCTTCACAGTCATCAAGTGCTCTATTTAGGTAAAGCTGCATTTCATCTGCATAGCTCTGGTAATTCACTTTAGTTTTTGAGATAAAATTTGGACTAATGGGAGCATATAACACACACTGAGTTTTCCAAGGTATTTTAGTGCTGGAGGATTTCTAAACAGTTTTTCCAGGAGCCACAATGTCAGCAGCAGCTCTCGTCTTAGGAAAAAAAAATATTCCACCTGACTAGTAACATTGCTGGCTGTGCTAGGACAAGCACTAAATTCAGACTGATTATTGAAAATGTTTGCAAACTTGGATGCTGTAGGTGCATTAAAATAATGATTTTTAACAATGTGCTGCTCTTTCGTTCCAGTTGCCAGTATTTCAACATTAAGTAGAATGCAGAAAAGTATAGACTTTTGAAATGCCTGTGAATATTTGTTACTGACTCCTTCTTTACTATACCACCAACAGTGTATTAAATAAGTTAAGCATTACCACCTTTTTCTTGTATACTCTACACACTGTGCTATATACTGTATATTAACAGTTCCTTAGCCTTCGTAACAACGTGTGTAAACTTTTTTGATAAAGACAGAGAATTCCACTCCTAGATTTCCCATTGTGTTTTCAGATCTAACATGTTTACATCTTATGTGTAATACCTTACATTGAAATTCATCTACCACAACTTTGTACAAGCTTGTATTCTGTCCAAGTCCCTTTGTGATTATATGGCTGATGCCACATTATCTGCCTTCCTATGTAGTTTGGTATCTATCATCTTCACACTAACCAGCCTTATTTATATTCTTGCCCTAATCATTTCTATATATCAAAAAACAGCAGTGGCCCCAGCACTGACCCTTGAGGGGCACCATTTTTGATTCACGTAATTCTGATACAGTTCCTCACACCATAGCCCTTTCTGTATTTCAGCCAACTTTCCGTTGATCTACATACTGCATTCTGAACTCCCTCTTTTTTTCTGATGTCTAGATTTTCATTTGGTACGAAATTCGAAATAAATAGTGTCATATGCACCTTTCTGATCATAACCATTTGCTGTTTCTTAATAAAATTGTAGCATATTAATAATACACAACCTCCCCCATCTCATCTTCTGCTGACAGCTCACTAATGCTCCTGTTTTTGCCATGTGATGCTCAATTTATTTCCTTAATATCCCTGTGATGAATTTACTTGTGATGTATGTTAAGCTTACTAGCCTATAGTTAATTAGATCTGCATGATATACCAGGAGAATATTTATGTTCCAGTCCTTAGTTTCAACAGTTTCCCGTGCCTTTTGAAAGATATGCATGGTGAGTTTGAATAAGCCCTTACTGAACTACTGAATCACTTTAGGATAAATGTAATATGGTCATTAAGTACAGTACCTCCCCTGCACTTCCCCTTTCTGTGGGCAGCTTATCCACTTCTTCACATGTGAAAATTAAAGAAAAATGAAAGTTTTGAGCATTTGTCTTTCACTGTCTTTATATTTTAATTTCCCCTTCTACTCCTTGTGGTACAGAGAGCTCAGGGTTCATGACAGTATGTGATTTTGCCTCAGCATTGTGGGTGTAGGAGCATGCCACCGAAAAGCCATGTTGCCACAGTGTTTGTAATGGGAAAATTGGCTGATTGTTTAACATGCAACCATGATCATCTCAGCCATTCCTCATTGATACATCATAGGACATTAAGGGAAAGCACCTACACCACAAAGTGTTAAAGGGTCTGCAAAGAACAGGCAGGGCAGATGGAGATTGAAGGAAGAAAAATAAGAGTATGGGAGCAAATTAAAAGAGAAAATTCATGATTAAACAAAGAGGAGAATCAGGTACGTGTGCAGGTGTGGAGAACTGGAGATGACAAGGTTTGTAGGCCTCACAGCGAGCGAAAGGAATCGTACAACAGGGGCAGGTCACTCCTGTTCAGCAATTGTGAGCAACCAAGAGCTCTGAGGATCATCTCACAGATGCCAAGGGATGATGGAGCCAGGCTCTGGGTGTCCCAGCAGGTACCAACTGAGGTGACTGAGATCAAAGCCGATGTGTGTGTGTGTGTATATGTGTATATATATATATATATGTATATTTATATACTGTATATATGTGTATATATGTATATTTATATATATGTGTGTGTGTATATATATATATATATATACTG
>JANRMT010062842.1:10291770-10318924 GCA_026402145.1 Polypterus bichir lapradei | reverse complement strand
GTCTACTTACTTTTAACATATATCTAATAAGTTTTTTGTTTGAGCAGTTATAAGGTTTAGTGTAACTTTGGTTTTGACAAAAAAAGGCACCACTGCATTTTGAAGTTCAAAATTTACCTATATCTACTGCATCTACTATCTTCATCATCATGGTGTTGTTTTGCAAATACAGAAATATTTTCAAATATGGCTTGGTTGACAGCAGAAGAAAATGATCGCTTCTGATGTGAGAAAAAAAAAACTTTGTACAAACAAATTACTTTTTGATTTTTTATAAAAGGGTTCTAAGAAATCCACTGCCATTTCAAAGCATTTCTTAAACGTGAATGAATATTTATAAACACTCATTAAAAACAGACTTTTCTGTAGCCTTTTTTCAAGTTTTTTGAAGTTGGAAAAATGACTGCACATTACCATCTCATTACATGAAACGGCAAGGGGATTTATCAAAGCTTTTCATAATAGAGCAATGGGTAATATCACCATCGCTGTGAATACTACTTTCTGTTATTGCTGATGTACCTGGAAACTGTATGCAAATAGATTCCAATTTGATTATAATTTGTAAAAGCCAAACGTAAAAAACAATTGGAAAGTTGAACAATGAAGGATCGTAATGCCATGTAGGAAGAAATACCATCTGATGTCAGATCAGATGTGCACATTATAGCTTTTGTTTCCTTTCTCTGCATTTCATTTTGGGTTTAGTGCTTTCTAGCTGCTGACTTTGCAACAGATGTTTCATTTACATTCCGAATCACAGCTAGACCTAAACCTTGTTTCTTTTCTTTAGCTTATGTCAGTAACACCTTCTGATACTTTACTGGATCTCTACTACTACTACTACTAATAATAATACTAAGTATGTAATCTAAGCTCTTCTTTCTTTCCACTTCGTTTCCTACTTCTACCGTATGTGGTGTTGATGTACTTAATCAACCTTCTCCAAACAGCTCGGTCCTGCACATCCTCGTCAGTCAAGTCTTTTTCCTTCTGATCTTCTTTTACTTTATCTATCCACCTCCACTTTGGCCTCCATCACTTTCTTTTCCCCTTTACTTTTTTGCCCACATATCCATTGTTTGTTCTCATCACATGTCCATGCTAATTCAACCTACTTTCCAGTACTTTCTTAGATCTCTCTCCCACTTTTGTTGTAACTCTGATTGTTTCAGTTCCTATTCTGTCCTTTTTAGTAAGTTCACACAACCATCTCAACATTCTTGTTTCTGCCACATCTAACTTCTCTTCCTATGCTCCCTTTACTACCCATGTCTCTGCTCTACATAATTGCTGGTCTTACCACTGTCTTAAAAACCTCACGTTTAACCTTTGTCTTAATTCTTTGATCACACATTACTCCTGATACCTTCCAATTGTTCCATCCACACGGTCCTTTATGGGATATCTCTGCATCTCATTTTCCATCTTGGGCTACCACTGATAATAGATATTTAAATTAACCCACTCTTTTCAATAGCTCTCCCTGCAGACTAACTGCTGAATCCTGATCATCATTAAACCTCACATATTCTGTCGTCTTCCTATTTATCTTCAGCCCTCTATTTTCCAAAGACCTTCTCCTTTCTCCCAACTTTATCTGTACTTCCCATTTTCTGGTGCTACACAACACAATGTCATCAGCAAAAAGCTTGCACAGGGAAATTGGTATTTTATCCCTTGACTCAACATAAGCAGTCTAAGCTCCATCGCATGTAAATTGATGTTTGTATGCATTTATAATTTGCTTAAAATTAAAGAAGAACATTGCACTGCAGCAGAGATGATATCAACATAGGGACTTATAATGCAGAAATGATTATTCAGACATCAACAGAACAGTGCAAAAGATTTTGCCACTGCCACTAGCCAAAATGGTAAAATGAAAATGTTATTTATACTTAAGAAAAGGTAAAAATCATAAATATGCAGTACATTAACTTATGACACAAGCTTGTTGGCAATACTACAGCTTTAGATAATGTGATGCAGAAATCGATATGATCATTGACTTGGAGAATACTAACTTTAAGATGCTGTTTTAAGAGAATCAAATCCAAAATAAATAAATAAATAAAACTGCAGCATGATGTGAATGATAAAGCAGATTCGGTTCATTCCACTATGGAACCTCTATGTAGTAATGTGCCCTGATTAACAAGCAAGACTGAAAATACTAAACTGTATGTGACACAGAAAAACACAAACAGAACAGAATACTGTCTATAAATCAGAATAGAATCCATTCACACACCTTTATTTAATGTAGTTTATTAATAGTACACCTCCCATTTACTCATGTAGTTGACATGCATAAATGTATCATACACACAAGCATGTATACTCACAATTTTATAAATTTTTCCACCGTTATGCTTAATTACAATAGATAATGTGGCCATTAAATAATATCCATTTTCAAACCACAGTAAATTATCACGCAAGTTGAGCTTAGCTGTCAGATTTATGTGCTTGTTAGTGGTTATTAACTGAGTCCAACTGTGAAGATGATGTGAAAAATTATGTATTAGGGGTGTTTACTTGAAAACTGCTAAAGTATGGGAAATGTGTGCTAAATGTAAAATGTCATTCAGTCATCTTCTAATCCACTTAGTCCTGGACAGGGTCATGAGTGGTGCTGGAGCCTATCTCAGCTAGTACAGGGCACAAGGCAGGAACAAACCCTGGACAGGGCACCAGTCCGTCGCAGGTTACACACACATGTGCCAATTTAGTACTGCCAATCCACCTGACCTGCATGCCTTTGGACTGTGGGATGACGTGCAGAGTCCATGCAAGACATCAGCGCTACCACTGTGCCATCGTGCTGCCCAAATGTAAAATGTTTTTGTTTTTTTTTTAAATTATTTATAAGTATGATTAATGGAGAGGTATCATTGTATTTTATGATTCATTAACATCCATGTCTTAAGGTGTAATATACTGACGAAAGAAGTGGCACCGGTGAGCATATCTTTATATGTAATATGCTACCGTGGCTGTCTGTTTGTCTGTTCAGGATATTAAATCACCTGTAGCTCGCAAACCGTTTGAACTATTGACCTGAAGTTGGGTAGACATATACTACGTGATGTCTACTATCCGCTTTTGTGGTGATGATTGACCTCCAAGGTTATTCCTCTTTTTATTTTTTATTTTATTGTAGAATCAACTCTCGGCAGCAGGGCGGCCATGCGGTGCATGCGTATGGGTGCCATTCTCATTTCCTACCACCTTTGCCATTAATTCCACTACCTCTTCATATCTTAAGTCTTCAGTCTGCCCCAAGAATGATTTAAGTGCCAGTTAAAGTGAAAAATTAAAGAAAACATACCAAGTAATTGCAACACAAACACTGACTTAATCAGTTTTAATGCAAAAAGATGCCGACGAAAGAATAGAAGAAGCGGGCCACTAGGGTGGAGAAACAGATGAAAAGAATGCACGTTCTTACCACAAACTCATTGAAGAGGACCTGTAGAGGTTGGAAGTGAGTGAAAGCCCGAAGATATTTCTGATTTCAGTGAAACTGCTAATCCCCTCTGACATGTCCAATGAGTAAAGAGGTCGGTGTTTCATTTAGGCAACATCAAGAATAAATTGCTTTTTTGTGGCTTAACATACAGAAAAAAGAATTGCCATGTATTGTTTTACTTGTGTGTTTAAAACAATCTGTTTCTTTATACGTGGGTATTAGGTACTTAATAATTTGTGAGGTCTGTAATTGCATTCAACCTGTGAACTTGTTACAACATTCTGAAACTGCACTCAGTGAACGAAACTATTCAAAATTAAACTGGATTAAATTTATTTGAATATAGGGGATATGTTAAAATTCCCCTATACACTATTCTCCTATTGCTAAGTTTTAATTTTTAGAGAATTCGAACGTATAGTACTTAACATAACTAAAATTAGCTTGTGTATAAATGCTATACCTCACTTATAGAATATGTGCTTATTCTTTTGATAAAAAGGATAAACCTTCAGGCATTTTCCTGAAGGTAAAATGACAGCTGATTCATTTAGGGCGTTTGCGCACTTACATTGTGAATGATAAGAAAATAGATTTGTTTACATTATTAAACTCATTAATGTATGCTTAATGTATAGTTTGAATTTATTTTTTTTCTGAGGGTTTGTACATCAGCTTTGTTATTCAGTAGTCTATTAAACTATTTACCTGTTAAGTCTATTATGCTGGATGTAGAGCCTGAAAGCAGACAACAGGCATAAAATGTGAACTTATGACCAAAGTCTGGCTGAAGCCCTCTGTGAGTGTTGACATACAAACTGAGAATGAAAAGGAAACATATATACAGAAATAAAATAAAAGGATTAAAAGTCCACATTTGAAAGACATGCTAATAGGTCATTACAGTGTTAGTAGGAAGTATGTGCTCTGCAGTGGACTAGCACCTATGTCCCAATTTTTATTTTAAGTAGATTCAATTACAAATGAATGAGTTGTTGGATTAAAAACAACAACACAAAAGAAATCAAAAAGAAAATGAGAAATATTCAATTTGAAAATAATGAAAACTAATACAATCTAAAATTTAACTATATTTTGTCCAGATATTTTGCTTTTATATTCATATATGCAATATGTAATTTCAAGTTTTTATTAACTGATATGTTAAATGGTATGCTGAATTCACTTGGCATTAGTGGATGCCTTGACATTATAAATATCAGCATGAGATATTGACAGGATATACTTAATAGTTAACCACGTAAGTGTGATAGATTGAATTAAGTTTAAGTTCTTATAATATGGCTACTTTGTAATGTTAATGTTCAGCTGAGGCTTGGTCCCTGGCTTATGTTCAGTTTACTTTTTATTGTTGTTTCTGTTGCTTTTAGGTGATTACTTTTCATCTGTTTTGTTATTATGTAATTTATGTTAATGTTATTTTGTTTAATTATTCTTTAGTATTTATGTTTATTGCCCATGAACCTTGTTTTCTATGGGCGAAACCCAAGAGGCAGAGCCACCAAGAGTCATTGTTCAGCAACATATGCTTCCTCCTTGTAATGGAGCCCTGGCAGGGTTTCAGATTAATGTTTCATGTCATTTTTGGTTCTTTTGTGTGTATTAAATTTATTTGTGTTTATTTGCAATTGCTTATGTTTGTTTCAAGTTTACGTTATGTTTCATGTGTTTTGTGGCTGGTCCCCCAGGAATTGGGGCTACCTGGTAATCTCCGCGAGGAACTTCTCTCCACCCTATAAATTAGAGGGTCTTGCATAGTCCCTGGCAGTTAATTTTGAATGTGCAAGGGAGTTTTAGTGAGCTCTTGTGTTTTTCCTGTATGTATTCTTTTTGAGATCTCTGGATTGTTGATCTCTGCGCTCTGTTTTTTGACTTCACCTTGGTGTTTTTTTATTTTGGGACTGTGTTCACCTTGGATTACCTTGTATTTTTTAACCAACACTTTTTGCCACTGTGCACTACATTATGACAGAACATTCTGTGATGAATAATATCTTTTTATTTTTTCCATTTTTTGTCCATTCATCTAGCTGGGATTTCCTTGAGTGGGCTTTGTTGGAAGTGTTTTTGCAACTTTTTGGGACTCCTAGTTCATAACAGTCCTTCAAACCAGAAGGTTTATGTTTATCATCTCTATTGAAAGGGATTTTTGTGCATTTGAAGTGTTTTTGAACTTTAAAAGCCTCAGCGCTAATTTGGGCCTGTGCAGACCTTGATACCTGCATTTTGAGTACGGGGCCAGAGAGCCTGAGATGAGGTCTGCTTCTAGACAAACCAGGGAAGTCCTAGTCTGACTTCTGTTTTGCCTGTTCAGCCTTTGTCTGTTTTGTTTAAATAACCATGACATAGAAGTATCTGTGTAAAAAAAATTAAGTATTGGGTTCCCACATAAAACCAACATTATTGCTCAAGTCACTGGGAAAACCTGTTCAGGTAATTGAGAATATACCGTAGTCCCTGAACATGGAAGGATTATGACAATATATTGTTAACCTCAGACAAGATTCTGCAGATTGTTTTAGAAGTAAACCAAGGGTAAGGTTTAGGGTCACTTTGGGCCAGTTTCCCCATGAGCCTGCATTGACAAAGTGAGATGAGGTGAAGGCTTGATTGACAAAATGGTTGTGCATCAATAGAACAGAACTAGTGTGGGAAAGAAATTGGGAGTTGAACAGGAGTTTGGTTTGGGAAACTGAGTTTTGGGCAGTGAGCAAAGGGGTAAGCCACACCCAATTAACAAACATGAATCTGAGCATGTGTAGCAAGACACTGTCAGGGAGCTAGGATTTCTTCTGTGTTCTATGTAGTAGTTACTTTGTGCTTCCACTTTTGTCACTCGTTTATCATAAGTCCTTGATTAAACAAACTGTAAATTTGTATAAATTTCAAGACTTTGGAGTTCTTTGTTTTGGGATAAAGTGTCAAAAAGCTATGTCCTCTTCACAATATTTAAATTGATATATAAAGCTTTTTTAAGTATGCATTTATTTCTGTATTTATGTTAATCGTTTAAGGAGGAATTATTTTGGTGAAATGCCAAACCACACAAAGATTTAATTACCCTTAGGTAAAGAGATTACATTTTACAAAGTAAAGCACACCAGGCTAAATTCATCCTTATTCATTACAGGTTCCCAGATGAACCACAGTCGCAGAATTATAAGACACAGGGTTCAATGTGTAACTAAACCTTAGAAATATTGCCAGTATGTATCACAAGATTGCCAAAAGTTTTAGCAGGCAATTTAAAGTAACCAATTAACCTAGCCTGGATGTTAGAGGAAACAAAACCACAAGAGAACACCTACACTAACACTAGAAAATTTTCAGAATCTTCATATAAAGTATTTATAGACCCATGAGAATGGTCTTATGCCTAGTAGGTAGAAGAAAAACAATGTATTAGCATACTTCTGAAGGCAAATTCAATCTGAATATTATGTGTGTATCCTGAAAAATAATAGTTATACTTTAGTTTGACAGTATAGAA
The DNA here is from genome assembly GCA_026402145.1 of Polypterus bichir lapradei. Lineage (NCBI taxonomy): Eukaryota > Metazoa > Chordata > Cladistia > Polypteriformes > Polypteridae > Polypterus > Polypterus bichir. The sequence goes on along the minus strand of JANRMT010062842.1, from coordinate 10,311,938 downwards.
GATTCAAAGTAACACAGCTGGCCCCTTACCATTCCACTAGTGAATAACACATTTTATACTTCACCCCTTTGCATAATAGGAGTTATGACCTAATGATCTTTTTCAAGTTTGTTATCTAATGCAACATTATTTCCTATGCATGTAGTTTCTGATTCAATGTAGATACTTCAATTACATTTTCGATTTCTTTACTTTTTTATGTATTCATTTTATTTCAAGAAAATAACATTGCTTATAATCAAGTCAAACTTAAATTATCAATAACTTCATAGTCAAACTAGAAGAGAAAAACATCCAAAAAATTAGGAATAAAAAATAACAAAAGCTACAAAACAGAATTCATCCCATACCCTAAAGAGAGGAAAACCAAAAGCATGGAGGAACTAGTTAGAAAAAAAAGAAAAGGAATAAAAAAAGGGGAAATGTCCTTTCTCCCTGATATTAATTCTTCATCTGAAATTGTATCGATTATATCTTGCTATATTTTTATAAAATCTTTGAAAGCAAAAGCAAGAAATTGTTTTTTCCGATTTGAAATAGTATGAAACATCAGTTATTCACTGTTGGTGGGTTGAATTCTTCCAATTAAGCAAAATAAGTCTTTGTATTGGTAGTGTGGTATTGTGTGGTTTCTTTCACGTGAAGCCTGAAAACCATCAGGAGTGATTTAGATCATTTATGTTAGGTAGAATACCCAGTGGTGGCTGGGCATTCTCTTGGCCTTGGAACCCCTGCAGATTTTGTTTTTTTTTTCTCCAGCCCATCTGGAGTTTTTTTTTTCTGTCCTCCTGGCCGTCTGAATTTGCTTTATTCTTTGTTACTTAGTATGGCCTAATGTTATTTTTGTTTCATGTATTCTCTTCTTTCTTCATCATGTAAATCATTTTGACCTACACCGTTTGTATGGAAATGTGCTAGATAAATAAATGTTGTTGTTGTATAGGATATTACATTCAGTTTGTCCTTCTTCACTTTAAGTTCATCTGGGAGCACACCAAACACATCTGTTAATGGGTTACGAGTAACTGAATGCCTATCTGACAGCCTTGGCATCACAAAGATTTTTTTCCAAAATGATGTTAATTTGGTGCATTCCCAAAACATCTGGCCCAGTGAGGCTGGAGTTAGGTTAACTCTTGCACTGGATACATTTTGGACAATTTTAAGCAAGATGGATGTGATCAATGAAAGATTTTAAGTTGAGTTATTGAACTCATATAGAGCTAGAGTAATATTCTATCTATAATCGACTTCCTCTCCTTTTCTGAGAAATGAATTGAAAGTTTATTTTTCTACACACTCATTGAGGTGTTTTTATATATTGTTGAGATGTTTCTTTTAGCAAAATTTATAATTTGAAAGTAGTTGGAAAATTTTGTGAATGACAGGTTAAATTTTAATTGTAATTGTTCTTAAAATGCAAAAACAAAATCTATATTCAATTTTCTAAGTGTTATATTCTTAAACGTTTTCCAAAGATTAAATACTGTGTAGGTCTGAAAGGGTTAAAAAAGATAATTATTGTTTAGAGCTGCAACAGATAAAAGCTTCTCTACCTTGAAATACATCCTGCACTGGTTCCTTATTCTGGCGAAGATTAGTATTTACTAGGGACAAATCAGGGCATATAAGGAAGTACCGTAAGCTTTTATTTCCATTGCCGACCAGACTTGTGTATATTCATCAGTTTGTGTCAATTTATAGTTCTTTATAGCTTGTATATTTGCCATCCAGTAATAAAATTGCCATACCACCTTCTGCTTTAGGTTTGTGTAGGTTTGCCTTTTGAATGTGGGGATGCCTTGAATTCCAGAAAAACAAGGTTATAATTGAGTCTTGTTTCTTAAAGAATGATTTCTTAAATGAATACAGTATAGAGATGCTCTGACATAGAAATAGAAGCTTTTCAAAAATGTTCATCTTGACAGTACTGCTTCTTCCAGCTAATGTGAGATAAAGGTTAGACTATCCATTCACCAGCTTGTTTGATTTTTTTCCATGCTGATAGCAAAAGTGTATTGAAAAAGATCTTTTTATTTACTTGTGATGTTTACTCCTAGAAATGTAAACTGTTCTGATAAAATGAACGGCTAGATGTCCAATCTAGTGTTGTGTGCTAGAGAGTTAACTGAAAAAAGCACTCTTTGTTCAAACTGATTTTGAGTCCATATATCTTTTGAAATTCTGCTGGTGCATTGAGGGCTAATAATAAAGATGTTTGTGGGTCTGATATATACAATACCACATCCTCTGCATATACTGATATTTTCTGTTCATGTCCTTGTCTGATAATACTCTAATGTATTTTGAAGATGAATGGCTTGTTGAGGGCCACATTGTAGTTTGAGATTATGTTTGTAATACAGACTGGGGCGTCTGGACTGGTATAAAATAGTTTTACAAATGCACATATATTTGGTCCAAACCCAAATGTGTGTAATGTGGTGAATAGGCAGTCCCATTTGACTCCATCAAAGGCTTTTCTCACATCCAAAGATAATAAGATGACTTCCATTTTAATATGCATAATGCAAATTGTAAATTCATAAAGCAAGCCTGGTTATTATTTGAGACCTTAACCACTTTCCACGTGTCTTAATAAGTTGAAATAATACTTATTTTGGACACTGTATTCTATAGTGAAATATATTTGATTCTTTTATCCCATTATTTTTCTATGATTGTGTGACTATATACTTTTTCGATAAAGTTTGTAATAAATTAAAAAAGGGTTAGTGTAATGTTAAAGGTAAGAGATGAGATGGCTGGTCTTCGTGATGGGAAATAGACATAAAGTTACTCAATTCTATATGCTTATATGAATAAATCTTGTTTGTATTCATATTTGGAAAGTATCATTACCAGTCAAGCCCCCTTTTTTGTGATATCCGGAAATGTTCAATATTTTGGTATGCATGCGCAGACTGTCAACTCACTGTATACAAGTGATAATAAAAATGTTTAATTCTTTTTTTTCCATCTCTGTGGCTTTTTATAAAATAACACAAGAGCATTCTCAAACCGACTTGGTTCAATATCAGACCTGCAAATAGCCAAAGTCTATCCAAGTAGTACAAGGGGCAAAATGAAAGTAGAGCTCACTCTTGCACATGCACACTGAGGGCTAATTTGAAATGATCTGTTAATCTAATAGGCATGTCTTTGGTGATGTGGCAGGAACATTGCAGTACCCGGAGGAAAATTCATAAACACACAGATATGAAAATTTACACTGAGAAAGGCCAGGCACAAACCTCAACCACAGGATGCCAGAGCAATGAAACAGGACTTCTGACAGCTTCTCATCTTAAAAACATATTCATGCATAGAGTTAAAACACTCATGTTAAACTTGCTAAAATTCATTGTAACAGTTAATTTAGTCAGAAGGACATATTGCAAAATAAACCTTGCAAATAAACAAGTGTCATATGTTAGCATAGGCATGGAAACTTACTTGCACATTTAGCAAACACAAAAAAATACTCAGTAATGTAAATAATCAGATTTCATTAAGCTCACAGTAAATTATTGAAAAACAGCATTAATTATTAACTTTTAAAGTTATATATAAAGGTTCAACTGACTCTGAAGATCTTTTTGCTTTGGTTAATATAAAGGGTTTTTTAGAGAATCATTTTGTTTGCTAATTTTCATTCTTGATCAGAGGCTCACTGATGGTTACTGATTACGAACTGTGTTGGAATTAACATCAGCACGTGTAGTGACCCTTGTTTGTACTGTCTAATTGAATGCAGGAAATACAAAGCAAACAGTGAAGAAACTCTTGACCTTAAATAATGGACCACAGGTTTGTTTTTTCATGATTTACATTCATCCATCCATTCTATCACTCATTCATTTATTCTTTCATTCATTTTTCTAATATAATTTTCCTAAACAGTAGACACAGGGGTGTGTGTTCAAGTAAGAGAAACAAATCAAATAATTTCTAACACAAAAGAATTAAATATTTTCCTTCTGATGACAAATTGAGTTTCTCTGTGATTCTGTACAAATGTTAACAGCATCTCGGAAATTAAAAGACCTAATTTTATTAATTCAGTGGATAATTTAATTCCTAAATAATTATCCACCCTGGACATGTTCAGAGGCAGCAGATACAGTTAATTAGGAGGGCTATTACGACATTAATAAAAATGCAAAGAATACAGTCCTTAAAAGATTCATTTCATCTTCACTCTTGCCTTTTTGCTCCACAAGTGACACATAGTCCTGAAACAATTACAGTCACCTAGGACCTGACTAATAAAACTGTGACACTTGGCAGAGGCTCTCCATAGCACTTCACAGAAAAGAAAAATATGCACTGACAGCTGTTAATCGACTAGGTAAGTAATAATCCTTTGATTACAGTAGCTAAAGGCTGTCCTTTAATGGATTTTACTTGTCACTTTTAATTCTTTTTAATCTTTGTCTGCATTTCATTAGAGCGGCTTTATCATCCTGATGGCCCTCATGTTGGTATTCTGATCCAGTTAATGGGTTATCTTTATACTATGGAGAGCAGGTATAAAATATAATAGAGTTATATTTATGGACTCTGAAATACTTCCTTTAAAGATGATTGCTTTGCCAATCAACTTTCCTGGTTTTATGTGTTACATTAAAATGAGTGGAGACGACTTCCCCCCTCACTTTTTGCTGCTTTAAAGGAGACACCTAAAGTGAAGCAGAGTGCTTTAATCTTACAGAATTTAATCTGCTTGGAAATGCAGCAAGCAGTTGGACAGGCAGTCGCTGGCTCCAGGAGTGTTTTCATAATTGTGCATTGGATATGGTTTTAGGCAGCAGGCCTCCGACTTTAACCCGACAGATCCAACAGGTAGTGTAAAATTATTTAGCAGTTAAAAAAGGTCACCATAGAAGGAGTCATTTTTTTGTTGTTCTTTGACCTCACGATAATCTGAAGAAAACATAGCGTTGGAAGAAACTGTACAGAAAGTATTGTAATTAAATGTACTTATCATACTGTGTTTACAGTTTTTATTTTATGGAGTGTATGCTTCCGCATTTACAAATATAGCATAGTTAGACAAATTTGTCATCTCTGTTTCCGAAACATACAGTAGATCTTTGCTTATGTGTCTTTTACATTTCCACCGCACTTGTGATTATGAGAAAAGGGAAACATTTCAAAGTAGTTTATGTACAGTATGCTTATCTACTGTACCATACACAGGTTTGGGGGAGCTGATTTTTCAAAAATTATGCGATGTGATGTATTTTGATGATATTTTTGTTAGATGTTTACATTTTTACAACAGTAAAAAAAAACTTTAATTCTGAATAATTAACAGTAATAATGAGGCTGCTTCAAAAAATGTTTTTCATAATATCAGTATTCATTTACATATGAGTACATGTGCTCCGTTTGTTTTAGACCATTACAGGTGTTATATAAAGAAATAAAAATTTAGCAGGGTGGAGTTAGACATTATATATGAAGCTGTATGATTTCCAGGTCAGTTTCTGCTTTGAACTTTCAAGTCTCTTGAATTTGTTTGTGCTATATATCCTAATAAATTGCCTACCAAATGTGCCATAATAAAAATCAAAGATATCAGCAGGCAAATGACTTCCTCTGCTTTAGCCTGTTGATTATTTGACCTTTTCCTTATGCACCATCCCCTTGCACAAGAAGTTTATAACCTTGCCTTAGTGTGCTCTGTCCACGATTGCAGAAAGATTAATTTTTGTAGGATTAAATATTTTAATGAAATGGAGATCTCGGTGATCAGACTGTAATCCTACTTTGCTCTCATTTTTGAATGACACACGGCAACACTGCTCAGGGAGAAGTAGATTGATTAAAAACTTTAATTCACAGCATACATGATGGCTGAAATTGATGTTGGGGATTTTTTTTTTGGATCTTATTTGGATGTTCCAAGAAATTATTGCTAAAGGATAGCTATGATTATATAATACACATTTAAACGTAAATGAAATATAGAAGATATAAACAGTAGAGGAGGGACTGAATGCAACAGTTAAACACTTCTTTTCTCCTGCTTCCTATTAAATCCTGCTTACTTCTTGCATTAATTTGGGGATCCATTTAGAGTGATCAGACATTTTGTGCCCTCATAGGAAGAGCTTAATCGAGAAAAAAAGCTTGATGGGTCTTTATAAACTACAAATAACTGCCTTTATTACCTCCACGGATACGGGGGGCATTAGCTGTGCACAACTATGCTCTTATTAATCAGAGCTAAATAAGCCGAATAAATCATACCCTTTATTTTGCACTGCTAGCTCACTGACATTTACGACAATTACCAAAGGCCTTTTCCCTAGTGGTCTTATTTGACAAATCTATTTTTAACTTATATTTTTGTATTTGCAGATGAATGTAACTGGCTTAACCAAGAAAATAAAAGAACAGACTGGCTCCCAATGTAGATTGCCTATTCGACAGTGTTCATTTGTCAAACTAATTGTCAGGATTTGTCATTAAGGTTCATATTCTCAAATAAATTATTTTTATTTATTTATTATGAAGTGCCTAAGAGTTGTACTTAATACTACTTGAAATAAAAATGCAAAAAACAAACAACTATGGTAGAATCAGAAATATTTAGAAGGTATTTCATTGCATAATAAGATGCTTAATATGCAAATCAAGTCTGAATCAGTGGCTAAATAGAAATCACCAAAGTGCGAAACTTTTAAATTGCTATGTATATATCTATAATAGCAACATTGTTTTCATAACAATTTGCCTTTAAACTTAAACAATGTCCTGAGAGCAAACTGAGGTGCAAATGTCAAGCAAGAACACATTAGTCTCACCTTTTCATGCACATCATGAGGAAGGGCCAATGCCAGAGGCATTAAGAACAAATTGGGGCCAAAGAATGAAGATATTTCAGTCCATCACAAGCCATGGTATCATCCATAACTCACTGAGTGGCCACTTTTATTAACTACACTGGCCTAATAGGGAGTGGAGGCTTATTTGTCCCAAAAAGAACCTGAATTATATAGGGCGGGGGATCTCTAGTCCAATCCAATTGCTCCACTTCATACCGCAGATGATTGACTGAATAGACATGTACTGTCTGAGGAAATGGCTTCATCAGCCTGAATTTATTATCAGGATTCAGGAACTATTTTAGGATGGAGCATTATCCTGCTTCTAGAGATGGGTAAATTACTGCCAAGAAAGAGAGCTCCTATTTGACAAAGATGTTCTGTAAAGTTATCCTGTGGTATCTACACATTCCTTTATACTTATGGAGAGATGTTATGTATGAAAAGACATTTCATTGTCAGCTATGTGAGAAGGGCAGGTTTATTTTCAACAGTAAATATTTAGTGTATTTCCTGCCTTGCGCCCTGTGTTGGCTGGGATTGGCTCCAGCAGACTCCCGTGACCCTGTAGTTAGGATATAGCGGCTTGGATAGATGGATAAATGGATGTACAATCTTCATTAATTTGCCCCATCTAAAGACATAATATTTACCTCAAGTTGATTGTTTCCCAAATTTTTAGAGTATGCTTTGAATTTACACACACTAAATGAACATTGTTCAGAAAATGTTGAAATGTATAAGATATTTAAACACAAACACGGCATGTGGAGGTAACAGGATCTAATTATGTAGAATATATTTATATGTGTGTATATAAAACTATGGTTGTTTTGTCATTAACATCGCCTGAATTAATAATTCTCAAAGCCATCATTTTGGGTGCATTTTATTTTTGATTCCTGGGAATATTTTTATACACTAAGTATAATTCCATTTACTTTTATGTATTTGTATTTTCATATGTGTGTCAGGCTATTTGACATTTGTGAGTGAGTGTTCCCTGTGATAAATTGGTGTCTGTTCCAGCTATCTACAGTAGGTAGTCCCTGCTGCTGCAAGGATAGGCTTTGTTCACTGTCACCATGCAATGAATACAGTGTGTTTAAAAAGTTAATGGACATATTCTTACATTTTTATTTTGGAAAGTTTTAATTCCTTATTGAATCTTGTAACTGCTCTTTTCAAGTTTTTTTTACTGTATGTAAGCAGGAAATTACTGTTATTCTTAAAATGACATGACATGTCTTCACCTTTGAGTATAGTTTATGCAAATTGCATTCCCTGCTTTCCAGAAATCTGTACCTTAAATAAACTGACTTCATGATACTGTAAGTAGAAAGAGAGAGAGACACAGAGAGAAATGATGCTCTGTCATGTGAAAACTTTCCAGTTGCAGTTTAAAGATCAGAAGTCTGTTTGTTTATGTGTATGAACTGAAATTCTTTTAAACTGCTGGACAAGGTGGCAATTACTCACTCCGAGGCCTTGCTTTTGTGACCAGCGTCTCTATCTAAAGATTAGAAATAGAAATGGGTTGCACCTAGGGTTACCACCTTTAATTTGGAGTTTTAAGGGACTCCCCAGCCTCCAAATCACCCAACAAGATGACGGAATGCAATAATACATATGGCTTTACTGAAAAACAGTACAGTACATAGACGTTAGGTGAAGTCCCAATTGAGATTTTCACGTGAGTCATTTAAAGCACAGTGTATGAAATTCAGAAAAAAATGCACTCCATATCAGTTCAATACAGAACACGTCTCTTAATTGCCAATTACGGGATGATTCTGGATTTTACGGGATGGTTGGCAATCCTAGTTGCTTTCTGATTAATTACTCACTGGTAATATTTTTGTTATGATTCTTACCCACTGGATAATAGTTTAAGTTATTAAGAGAGTATAATAAATCTTCTCTTACTTAAACATTATACAACTTGTATTATTTCCAAGGCCTTAAATTGAAAAATTCTTTTAAGAGCTTTGCAGATCCAAGTATGAGTAGACAGTGCAAGGACTTGAACAAAGGTTTCCGGTTACCAGACAAAGGCAAATATGAGACTGAGTTTTACTTGTGAATGTGAGTAATTTTTTTTTTTTCCTCTCCAAATGGGGATTATTATGATGTTCATCACATTATACTACAGAGTCTTTCATTTAAATCAACATATTTGCTGCACTTACCTACCTGTAAAATTACAATATATTTTACAATGAATTTAAGCAGAATAATAGGGGAACGTGTGTACTTAAATGTGTAAAATGTGTTTTCTGTAGCATGACTACCTGTTGTGGTCTGGGAAGGAATTGCAGGTCCACAAGGTGAAATGTTGGGGGGCCAACCCAGTCATCCTTGTTTAATCGATAGAAATGAGCAAACGAAAGTTGCAAAAACAAACGAATATCAGGGTCCTTGACTCGGGAATCTTTCTTGGCTAACAAAGCCTGTTATAGTCACCATCGGAAGGAGTGCCGTCCTGCAGTGCATTCTCATAACAAGTGACGCCTCCTTTCAGGAACCGCGGGATATTTAGAGGGGAGACTGGAGGGGATGGAGTTAATATCAGTCATTGGGCATCTTCTTGGCACTGTGGAGGAAATTAAAAAGGATAAGGTTAGCACCAGTGCCTCCTCTTGACTTGGGGTGGTAGTACACCTCAGAAGAGCCCGGAGAATGATCGACTGATGCGTATGGGTGACAATGCATAACCTCCCATCATTGTAGAGAAACATGAATTCTGCTTGGTATAAGATAAGATTTTCTTAGGAATGGCAGAGGAAAAAGAAATTTATGGTTTGGAATGCCTAGTCAAAGTTTAAATCGAAACAGTACTGAAATGTTAAAGTAAAATCCCAAACAGATTAAACTAGTTCATACTCAAAAATTCACAATGATGTAGTGGAGAGACTGACCAATAATGACTGGAAATATTTGGTTGTTGTTATACTGTAGCTTCAAAAAGTGGCTTAACCAATTTTTGATTTAAAGGGATTACTTACCTTCCTATCAGACATTGAATATACCATTTTATTGCCTGACCTTATTTAATAAGAAAAAGAAATATTTAAAAACTGGTTATATTTCTTCATCTTGGCCTAATGTGGCCAGATTCACAAAACAGAAAATAAGTAAACACATATGTTTTTACTACAATTAATAAGTTTGTTTCAAAGCAGGTAATTAAAGCAAGCAAGGGTTTTTTTCCCAAGTAGTTGAGCTGTCTATGAAGTTAGATTAAATTATTGATTGTTTAATACCATTCAAATCATGAGATATTTCTAAGACAAATATACTACAAAAGGAAAGAGCAAGGCTTGTTGGGTTTGCTGTTCTGGTATTGTCTACTTTTGAAAAGTATTTTTTTGATTTATACAGAGGCTTGCAAAGAGGTTGAAAGAGAGCATGTTTATCTAGTCACTACAAGTTCCTCAGTGACTGTATAAGCAGCTGTTCTGTGTTATTCTCTTAATTATCATGTAGCAGACACACAAATTATAAAGTAAAAACATGGTAAAGCATTTCCTGTTGTTCATCAATGAAAGCACTATCAGACTGTAGATAGACTCCTGCTGCTCTTGACCCTTACTCAGATAAAGCTGATATTAAAGCCAGGATGGAAGAGTAAGTATACATTAAGATTTTACACAGGAAGGAAGCTTCTTCTGGGTTTAAATAATTTTGTAGTGAAAGAAAACAAGAACATTCACTGTGATAATCGGTGTTTCCTGTAGAGCCAAATGGAGCCTTTTATACTAATTTAGGAAACAGCCTAACTCTATTTGTATTTGGCAATGCAAATTACAGCCATACAATCTTGTGAGTGCAGAGTAAAGCCATATTGTAAATAATTTCTGTATATAATCACAAGATAACAGGTACCACTAATTATAAATGATTCATAATTGTTCTATAATATTCCTTCTTTAGAGCTTCACTGATCAGCCATTCCTCTACACTTAGTATTACAACATAGAGTGGTACGAAATAATGATCTCCATTATACATAAACACATGACAAGTGCAAGACAACAAAAGAACTATGTCATACTATAATAAATAAATAAATAGGTGATGAATACATAGTAATGCATACAGTTGTACGAAATAATGATCCTCAGGGCACAGTACAATGTATACATATACACATGACAAGTGCAAGACAAGAAAAGAACTATGCTATACTGCAATAGATCAGAAATAAACAATAGGTAATGAATACATAGTAATACATAGCGTGGTACGAAGTAATGATCCTCACCACTGTAGTGCAACATATACATAAACACTTGACAAGTGTATGGCAAGTAAAGAATAATACTATAATACATAAATAAATAAATAGTAGGTAAAGAATTCATAGTAATAAACTGAAATAGATAATAAATCCTAACAACCACTAATAATAAAAACAACAGATAGAAAGTCACACTGCATAGAAAGTCGTTGTGGTCACCCAAGTTCATATGTGATGTATTCATTACATTTTGTCCATGTCCAAAATCCGACAAAATTTTGTGTAGGAAGTCCATTGAAAAGTGAAATATATTAACTCAATCAAGACGGGATCAGAAGATGATAAGGATATTTGAGCATCAAAGAAGGAGAAGAGTCAGACTATTCTGATATTCCGTAGATGGGAGAAAGCTGTCCAAACTACAGTCAAGAAATGATTTTGGAAACTGAGAATGTTATTGAGTATGAAAACAAAGTTATTAAGTGTGAACATTAGAAAAAAGTTAACAGAAGCAAGACAAAATAGAATCTGACGTTTTGAATAGAATTGGAGGTCCTATAAGAGATGTCTTGATAGTGTACAATACACGTTCTGCAGCATGTCTGGTTTGGTCCTATCAGACGAAGAGATATGAAGACCAGAAGGACTAAGCTTTTTCTTTTTTATGTTAACTCATAGCAAGTCTCTTGCCACAAACTGACACACAACAACCCAAATCTTCCAGAAAAAAGACAAAAAGGAATCAAAAAAGGTTATTTGCATATCCGACTGAACTAGAAAACTGCTGATCCATCCATCATTGTCTGATTTATATGGGACATCAGTTACTGACTTTCCTTATTACTTATTCCACTGGCCACTCCAATATTAAATACTAGCAAAATACCCGCGTTTCGCAACAGAGAAGTAGTGTTATGAAAAAGTTATGAAAAAGAAAAGGAAATATTTTAAAAATAACGTAACATGATTGTCAATGTAATTGTTTTGTGACTGTTATGAGTGTTGCTGTCATCAAGGATTTGATTATCATTATTTCTTTCAATCAGGTTCGTATTTGGAGGATGTGTTGTGTTCAAGTTACATTGCGTGTTTGTCTAGTCTATTCCCAACCATCTCATCTTCGTTGTCAACCGTTGTAAAGATAACAGGTTTCATTCAACGAAGTGATCACTACCCAACTCGGTACGCGTGAATCTAAGATGTTTAACAGGCATTCCCGGTATTAAGTTGTGGATTTGCCAGCGAATATTTAGCGGCAGCGTGTCTATGAACGTAATTTAAACTTAAGCTTTACACCTAGCTTTCCTATTGATATGTCTACAAAGGCTTGTTCAGCGTCAGAGGGTTGTTCTTCTCTTACTGCATCAATAAACAGCTCATCTTCCTCTTTATCTGAGACATCACACACTGCATGCACGGGTTTACCTTTCCCAGTCCTGCAAACTTTAGTGAAGTGGTTCAATTTACCACATTTTTTAGACTGTCTTCCTTTAGCTGGACATTGACTTTTTCCACCATGTGCTTTGTTTCCGCAGTAGCTGCACTTATGAATATGCTTGTATGCGTCACTCGCTTCTTATTCTTTTGCTGCCTTCTCAATTGTGTAATGCGTTTTTTGTTCAGCACTCTTCGGAGCTCTTGCTTGTTCTCTGCGTACTGCGTTCACAGACAGTTCACGTGAGCCGCTCGGAGTACATGCATCGAAGGTTCTTAGCTGTGCTTGTGCTATCTCGTGCGATCTTGCAATGTCCACGGCTTTATTTAATGTTAGCTAAGACCTGGCATTTAACACTAGAATTACCAGAGTCTATGAAAAAACTCGTAGATCCGTCCCACCTTAAATCGCTTCTTAAAACCGTTCTCACCTCTCCGCCAGCGTCTTTTGTAATCTAAATGTGCTGATAAAGAAAGCTGCAAGTAGCCGGCTATTCCATCCCCCCACCGACTTAGAACGTGCACGAACTTCTCCCAGCTTATGCCTTGATTGATTATCTGGGAGTGAAGTGGAGTTTTAGAGTGGAAATAATAGATCATTATTTGGAATAGACGCATTTAATGTGTGTTCCGTTTCTACAGTAATCCATGTAAACACATTTTTAAAACAGAAATGTTTTTTGATATTGTAGTAGTAAATGACAAAATGTAGGCATAAGCTATATAATGTATGAAGCCTGAAGTCCAAATATCGAAGAAACACTTTCACAAAAGGTATAAATATAACAGAACAAGTATGCTTTTATTCAAAAATATAACTGCAGAAGGCTGACTAGACATTCTTGCCGGTTTCTCTAAATACTATTCATCTCTGCTGCAAAGAAGCTGTTTCACCAAAAGTAGAAACCATAATCTTGCAATGCAATTGTTTCTTCCAAACTTAAAATCTCTCAGCTGCCCTTTCAATGGCTGTTCTCATCATTAACAGTATTAATAAAATTGCTCTTCTAGTTTTAAGTTATTTCTCCATGATGACTGTTCTCTGAAACATGACAAAGCACACTTGTTTTCTAGCACTGAAAAAATAATAGTAATTATTTTTATGAACAGTTAATAAAATTGTGCTGGTTTATTTTACATGCAGCACAAGTAATGTATGCTTTGTGGTGTCTTATTTTTTAAGGGGAAGCTTGCAGAATAGAGGTACATTGATTGGTGGAACGGGTGCAAGTGCAGCAATCTTTCTTTTAATATTACAATATGGACAAAAGACTAGATTGTTTACTTCATTAAGGCCCATGGTATCCACATCTTCTGCATATTGAGGGATCTGTGGCGGAACTGGTCAAGAGCTCCAAATTCCTTGGTGTGCACCTAACCTTACTTGGTCAAGTAACACCATCTCCATGGCACTGTCTCTACTTCCTTTGGCAGCTGAACAAAGCAAGATAACCCCCACCAGTTTTCACCACATTCAACAGGAGCAAAATCAGGAGCATTCTAACCAGCTGCATCACTATCTGGTTTGGAAACTGCACCGTCTCTCACTGTAAGTTAATAAACTAATCGAACCCGTATCTGACCCAACTACCTGTTCTATTGAAGTCTGTGAGGAATTCCTCCACTTTTTCCATAACAAAATTAAAGATCTAATTAATTCAACTAACATAAATACATCATCTATTTATATCACTCCTTGTTTTCCCACTCCATCCAGCTCCTTCTCTAAGTTCTCACCAGTCACATCTGTGTTTGTTAATAACCTGCTTTGTAAGATGAGGCCGACTACTTGTGTACTGGACCCCATCCCCAAAACACTGCTTAATTCCTGCTTTCATGCCATAATCGCGACTGTTACAATAATAATAAACTCATCCCTTGACACTGGCTCTGTACCGCTCACTTTTAAAATCGCTTCTGTAACCCCAATGTTAAAAAGTCTGGTCTTGATGCTGACAATCTTAACAACTTTCGGCCTATTTCCCACTTACCTTTTCCGTCAAAAGTTCCTGAGCGTGTTGTAGATTCCCAACTGACCAACTACTTAACTTCTAATAATTTGATGGAACCCTTTCAGTCTGGTTTCAGGGCGCAGCACAGCTGTGAAACTGCTCTGCTATGGGTAACCAATGATTTGCTTATGGCAGCAGACTCTACACAAACCAGCATATTAATTTTATTAGACCTCAGTGCAGCATTTGACACTGTCAGACATGACATTCTACTGTCCAGAATGGAGAACATGCTGGGTATCTCTGGCACTGCCCTCCAGTGTTTCAAGTCCTATCTTGTTAGTCTTGGTAAGAGCAAATCCAGCTCAGTGCCAGTCACACAAGGAGTTCCTCAGGGCTCTGTCCTCAGCCCTCTTCTCTTCTGTATTTATATGCTTCCCCTTGGCCATATTATTTGTAGCTATGGACTGGGTTATCATTTTTATGCAGACAATACTCAACTTTACTTCAATGTTAAAAGTGGAACTTCATCAGAGCTTGTGCAGCTCACAACCTGCCTCAATGAAATTAATACCTGGATGGAGCAGAACTCTTTAAAATGAAATTGCAACAAAACTGACCTCCTGCAAAATGGGACTAAAGTGCAACTTAATAAAATGAGCTCTTTCCCAGTCTATCTTGATCTCATCGGCATCAGAGGCATCAGACCTGCCTCTACTGCAAAGAATCTTGGTGTCATTTTTGATTCCTCCCTTTCTTATTCCGCCCACATAAATCACATTAAGAAACTTTCTTACTTTCACCTCTGTAACATATCCCTTGTTCGCTCTTTCCTCTCCTTTTCTAATTCTGAGAAACTTGTCCATGCTTTTATCACATCGATTATTGTAATTCCCTACTGGCAGGTGCCCCTTCTAATCTTATATCACAGCTCCAGCTTATTCAAAACTCAGCTGCAAGAGTCTTTACTCGAACCAGCAGCAGCAAGCACATAACACCCATCTTGCTCCGCCTTCACTGGCTCCCCGTGTCTTACAGAATCGAATATAAAATTCTGTTAATAACCTACAAAGCCTTAAAAGACCTTTCGCCAAACTACATCAGTGACTTTCTCCATCACTGTGTGCCTGTCCACCCACTAAGGTCCTCTGATTCTGGCAATCTTGTTGTGCCCCACACTAATCTACACTCCATGGGTGACAGGGCCTTCAGCTGTATAGCGCCCAGACTCTGGAATGACCTACCGAAATTAATCAGGTGAGCTGACTTCATGGATTCTTTTAAAAAACAACTCAAAACTCATCTTTTCAGGAAGGCTTTTAGCTCTTCTTGACTTTATTACCCTTCTCTCAGTTTACCTCTGTGTCAAGATGCTCATGTAACCTATGTGTGTGTGCTAGACCATCAATTAGTCTGTTAGGCCTTTTCTCTAAATTTAAATCTTGTCTGAATTTACGTTCTTTCTTAAATTCTGTAAGTGCCTTGAGCATGGGAAAGGTGCTATATAAATAAAATGTATTATTATTATTATTACAACAAATAGTGCACATTGCAGAACAGATTGTTGCATCCTCTCTGCCCACCATTAAAGACATCTTTATAAAGCATTGTATCCACAAAGCTTACAACATTGTAAAGGACTGCTCCTGCCTCTCCCATGGTCTCTTTGTTCCACTAACATCTGGCAAATGGTTCTGTAGCATCCAGATCAGTTCTGCCAGGTACTATGACAGCTTATAACCCTTAGCTGTTCAAACTCTGAACTCTGCTGCCCCATCTGCCCTCAGATCTGCCCCTACTAGTGAATTTATATGCCATACTTTTGATACACTTGTCACTACTGTTGTTTTTATTATAATTTTACTGTTATTAATTATTTATTACTATCTTCTAAAATTATTACTATCTATTCACTTATCTATTATTTATCTATTTATAGTGTAGCATAGTATAGATTATCACTCGTCTTGTTACCTGTCCTGTGTTTATGTTTATTTTGCACCGTAGTCCTGGGAAAGATTATTTTGTGCCACTATATGTTGCAATACTCTGTATGGATGGTATGATAATAAAGCCCGTTGACTTTACTAAAATAACAACTAGCAGTACACAAAAAGATTCGGCATAATAGTCCCAGGTGTGATTTAAATCATTCCTCTACAGTTGGTCAGGGGTTTGATGGAGGCCACAGCACTAGGGAAAAGGTTATTTTTATAGTCTGTTTGTATGGGATTGAATCACCCTATAGTATCTTCCAGATGGTAGAGGATGAAACAGGTAATATCCAAGGTATGCTTTGCCTCTGCTGATGCTGCTAGCCTTCTTTTTCTGTCAGTTAACATAGGCACTGTCCAGATGAGGAAAGCTTGTTTATTATTCAGTAGCCACATTCACCACATGATGCAGATCATTATGTTCAGTTGCCATGAGGCTGGCGTACCACACAGTCCTGCAATGGATAAGGATGCACTCAGTGCTGTGTTTGAAGTTTACCAGGTGGTGTTTAGTAAGTTGAGCCTATTTCAGTTTCCTAAGAAAGTACAGACCTTGTTGAGATATTTTTCACCAGGTAAGAAGTGTTAAGGGACCATGTCAGCTGTTTTGTTATGTAAACTCCAAAGAACTTAACGTTCTCCACATATTCCACTATTTCTCCATTAATGTGGATGGGAATGCTGTCTATCTTTTTAGTTCTCTTGAAGTCTACAGTTGTTTCCTTTGTTTTAGTGGTGTTTAGGACTCGGTTGTTGTCCTTACAACACTCAGTCAGGTGTCCCACCTCATTTCTGTAGGCCAGTTCTTCCCTGTCTGAAATCAGTCCAACTATTGTAATGTCATCAGTGATTTTAATTTTAGTATTGGATGTGTGAATGGGGGTGCAGGTATGGTTAAAGAGATTGAAGAGCCTAGGGCTCAGCACATAGCCCTGTGGGGTTCAGGTGTTTGGGATAAGAGTAGAAGAATTGTGGTTCCGAATCCTGATATGTTGTGATCTGTTCAAGAGAAAAGCAATGATCTAGGTGCAGAAAAAAGTTTCCAAACTTAGGTGGCCCAGATTATTGACAAGGTTGTGGTGGATTATGGCATTAAATGCAGAGCTAAAGTCTACAAATTGGATCTTGAAATAGGTGTTTGGCTGCTGTAGATGTGTCAGAACCGTATGGAGTGCAGTTGGAACTGCATCTTCTGTAGTTTGGTTTGCAAGGCAGGCATACTGATGGTGGTCCATATCTAGGTTTGGGGTGGGAATGGTGGAGCTGATGTGTGAGAGCACCAATCTCTTAAAGCACCTTATAATTATTGGGGTGAGAGCAACTGAACATTATCAATTAATAAACTTCACTACCAACTTCTTGGACACTGGAATGATGGTGGAGGATTTAAGGCATGTTGGAACAGCAGCTTATTGTAATGAGAGGCTGAATATGTTTGTAAACAACCTCCACTAGCTGCTTTGCACTTGCCTTTAATGCCCGTCCAGGCATTCCATTTGGACCCACCACCTTAGTGACATCAGATTTCTGCCAAGTGCATCTCAGCTGGTGGTGCTGTAGAGCCAGTGTCTTCTCACCTATAGATGGTGCAATGTAAGAGGCAGCACCCTGTTCAGAGAACCAAAAGGGGGTACAAAATTGGTTCAAGGCATCAGGTAGGTTGGTATCATTGCTAGACTACAGAGTGCAGACTTTGTAACCCGACAATGTCTTAGCACATGCAAGAAAGAATTTCACTGTACACTGTACACATGACAATAATGTCCCTATAAACCATGTACCGCAGATTTTTTAATATCTATTTTGCTTATAAACCTAAGGCAGATATCCTATTTTCACTTCATCTGCACAAGAAACGGTGATATATCAACTCTTCTCAACATCAAAGCTTTGTGCAATAATTAATTTCTGTAAAATTACACGTGGCAAGATATACATATTTTCATAAATGGCATCATTCTTTTAGTCTCACTTCCTTAGCTAAAATCTCATTATGCTGTTGCTTCAAAATCTGGCCTGTTGCTTCTTAAACAATTGACAATTCCATCATCCAGGAGGCCAGATCCTCATTTTATTACATGAAATAAAAGCTTTGCTTTGTCACAGAACAGGTTTCTAGACTGCAGAGAGAAGTATTATTCCTCAGATGACAAGCAAAAGATTTGGCGCAGTCTATTTTTGATTTATGATCTGTCTTACTCTCAACTACAAGGCTGATATTAGATGGCAACCTGTTGCCACCAGCTCAGTGAGGAAGTGGACGCTGGAGGCAGAAAAGGCTCTGAATGACTGTTTCCAAAGGACAAACTGGGAAATCATGTGTGAGAAATTCTCCTCTTTTGTTCACTCTGTTCACCTTGAACTATAAATAGAATATCAGGTCATGTCATTTGTCGAAATTCTCTGATGATTCTGCACTAATGGATTGCATTGACAAGGGGGAGGAGACAAGAGTATAGGAGTCAGATGGAGAACCTTGATCCTTGGTGCAGAAGGAATTGCCTACAACTTCAACTCAGCAAAACAATGGAGCTGGTTATTGACTTTCACTGCACCAAAAACCATCTATGGCCAGGGAGTGAATTTGAATGTGGTGCAGTGCTACATGTACTTGACATCAATGACAGGTGGAACTGACACCGTAACACAGAGCCTGCTTTGTCCTTTCTCATATAGACTTTTTTCTTTGAAAGCTACCTTCCTTTAATAGGAGTACTGACATCCTTCAAATGTTCTATAAGTCTCTGATAGCTACTATGATTTTCTGAACTGTATTGTGTTAGATTGGTAACATCACTTCAAGAGAGGCCCACTAATCAACAAGCTGATTAAGAAGGCAGCCTCAGTTATGGGATACACTCTTGACCTGCAGGAGATAGTAGAGGAGAAGAGAATGAAGAGACATCTGATGGTTGTTATGAACAATTTTGCACATCCTCTGTCTGATACATTAAAACTGAGCAGTTTTAGCTAACAGATTATTCAAAACAAGTATGTCAAGAAACACTACTCGGCTCCTTCATACTTAACACAATATGGCTTTACAAATACCTCACTGCGACTGCTCTCTTATTTCTTTGCCCAAGTAATTTTTTTTCCCTATTTTTGTAATTCTTGTGTTTGTTTATTGGGCGGCTATTGTTGTTGTTTGTTATGATATTTCAGCATTTCTTGAGCTTTTCTAAAGACTAAATTTCCCCTGGGGAAAGTTCTATCTATCTGTCTGTCTGGAAAGTTTGAAAAAGTTTGCATTTTTTGGACTTATGACATTTGGAAAAGTTTGAGAAAGTTTGGGTTTATTGAATTATATATTGACTTATAGCATGTGGTTTATTATTTTTCTTATTTGTGTTTATAAAAGAATTAACTAAAGGTCAAAATATTAAGAGCAGACAAAGGTGTTAGGTAGTGCATGACTATACTTAATCTGGCTGCTTGCTCACCTTTAAATGATGACTAAATGACAAAAAGGTCTTAGTTATTTTAAAGATTATTTTTTCTGTTAAGTGGCATACGTCTCAACTCAGCTACAAGTTTGAAAGCTTAAAAAAATCTCATACCTCAGGTGATTGCAGTGGGTTTGTGTCTCCAATAAACCTGATCAATGGTTACGACATCTTTGATTTGGTTTTTCATATAGGTAATGTCTTAAAAGCCTCAACATGTCTATCTATCTATCTATCTATCTATCTATCTATCTATCTATCTATCT
>JANRMT010062842.1:10276509-10291760 GCA_026402145.1 Polypterus bichir lapradei | reverse complement strand
TCTATCTATCTATCTATCTATCTATCTATCTATCTATCTATCTATCTATCACTATTTTTATCTAAAACAGGGATAGGCCATTGCAACATTAAACCCTAATGCCTCGTACAGTTTCTGTTTTTAAAGTATTTTCAAGTAATGCTAAATAACATTATGTATTCAGTGGTGACTTTAATGTAAACCTTTTTACCTGCTTGTTCAGCATGTGTAAAAATTAGGTATCAGGAGAATTGTATGATTGAAGAATTAAGGTATAAGTTAAAGTAGGGTTTTGAAGACGATGGCTAGACCAGCAATGGTGTATGCTGCTAAGATATGGCCAGGAAAGGAAACGCCAGAGAAGTAGTTAGATGTGGCTGGAATGAGAATGTTGAGATAAATGTGTGGTCAGAAAAAGAAATGAGACAAACCAAGGTAATCAGCAGTACAACAACGGGGGAGAGATATCTAAGAAAGTACAGGAAAGTAATTTAAAGTGATATGGACATGTAATGAGGAGAGATAGTGAATATGTGGGCAAAAGTGATGGGAATGGAAGTACAAGGGAAAAGAAAGCAAGGGAGACTTTGATTTTTTTTTCATAGCTAAAATTGCTGTTCTCCAGATTTCCAAAAAAGTGACCAAGTTTACCATTTCTGCTGTCTTGACATCTGGAAATTGATGGTTGCACTCATTTTTTTATTTTCCAATCAAATGTTTTTGGCATTTTCTTATAGTTTCATACTGTAATTAGATGCTCTGTCTCTTCTTCCAGAGTTTTAAAAAAGTTTAGACACTGCAATCTATAAAGTTTGTTTGGTTAGATAATAGCTAAGTCATCCCAGTATCTTATCCAATAATTCTTTAAAGTTATCTGCTATAGCTACAAGACTTAGTCATGTGTTTCAGATTCTTGTGACCCGTTGTCATGAAGAGATGCTTCCTTGGACAAGCTAACTCATTGTTCTCCTCAAGCTGCATTCTTGGTGATAGTATACTGTTGATCAATCCAATGCCACTTAAAGTCTTTACTTCGCAAGGAAAGTTTTTTTTTTTTTTTTTTTTAATATCAGGAGTTATAAATCTAAAAGTGTACTTGACACACTCAGTGCAGAATCAAAGAGGGTGCAAATTTGTATTTCACTAAATTCTGTCTTTCATTGAATGCTTTTCCAGTTTGTTTTAAATCTGTCAATCTAGAAATTTCCAGGTTTTCTCATTATTGGATGTTTAACAGGTTGCTTGCTAATGATGACACAAGTCTTACTGAAGTAGCTGCTCTTCTTTAGCATTTGTTGTTTGCACCTTTGATGCCTCTTTGTTAATTGTTAATATCTGAATATAATTAACAATTATTATGTCAACTACATTCCTTGTTAATTAGCTGGTCTTTTTTGCTGTCATTTTCTAGTTGGAAAGTTACTGCAATGTGTGATTTTTTTTCCTCTCTCTTTTTCATAGCTCCAGCTGCACAGTAAATTTGCTTCTAATTTTCTTTACGTCCTTTCTTATACTGAAATTGTCCCATTGACTGTATCCAAAGGCTCACATACTACTATGGATACAACTCCATAACAGATTCTAAACTTATCAAACATCTTTTGTTCATTGATGGAATAATATTCAAGAGTACCAATCATTTTCTAATTTATTACCAAGGCAACTCCTTTTCTTCAAAATGTCTTGCGTTATTCTTAGCCACTGGAATATGAAATAGCTCAGATCAGGTGAAAAATGAGTTGGCAATCAAACCTCTTTGTGTCCCATAATGGAGAATTTCAGCAGTGCTACAAAATTCTATAATATTCCAAACTAATGTGAATATCTTCAATTTTTTAGAATTTGAAAACACTTCTTTGATGTTGACAGATATTATTAAACCTTTTAGCATAGCTTTCAAAAGTGGTCAAAGGTTCACCAGCCTGGTTACTACTTTTACAAAATGTAAAGTACTAGTGAAAAATAGCTTTACTTTTGATCAGTTCTTCACTGTGAATGCTATAATAGGTTGCCAGATTAACACAATGTTGAAAATTGCTAGTTATGATGTTATTGTCATACTTCGTTCTTGCAGTGTTTTAGCAGCTGGCAGTAATGAGGTGTTCTCAGTTTGGGTTGCTGGCTTTACTGATGCACAGTGTGTGGCACAGTCTGACATCATCTGTTTGGAGATTGTAGGGGAGCTTTTTGTTTTAATTATATTTCCATGGTTTCCTCATAAA
Source organism: Polypterus bichir lapradei (assembly GCA_026402145.1). Classification (NCBI taxonomy): domain Eukaryota; kingdom Metazoa; phylum Chordata; class Cladistia; order Polypteriformes; family Polypteridae; genus Polypterus; species Polypterus bichir. The sequence continues at coordinate 10,289,559 of JANRMT010062842.1, read as the reverse complement.
ACTTCATTTTTGGTTGATACTAAGGTGCTGTGCAGTATTTTGTTTATAGCTTTTTTGCCTTAAGAAGGTTTTTTTCATTTTCAGATGAGCAACGTTGGGTTTGTTATTGGGAATGAATCAAACAATTTTTTATTTATTTGGCAGCATGTGCAAGGCAGTATCCTTGCTGTTTAATGTAAAAACAAAAAATTGTAGATCCGCAGAAATGAGAAAAAACAGTAGCAAAAGAGTACTAGATAAGACAATTACATTGTTTATAAGGCAGCAATCTTTTGTGCTAGGAAGGGACCAAAGTAAAGCAGGTATTGTATCTCATTCTAAAATACAGGCATTAACTGAAAATAAAATTAGCAATACACTAAGAATTGCTCATGATTTCATGTATTAAAAATGAAACAAAATAATTGGAATCTTATGTAGCGGAGTATAAATGGGGTGATGTAGCAGTAACAGAATCCAAACTAAATCCAACAGAAACCCTAAAGCAAGTAACAATGGCAATGCGCAAGTTTTTTATATCAAAAAATTAGTACGTGAGCATCAGGGGGCTTTGCACCCTAGCAAACAAGTTACCCCGATCTATAACATTTCAGTAATTATTTACTGCTCTGATGCTAGTGTTTCAGATCATAAAACAGGTTATTACGATAGCAAACAGACGAGAAGAATTCATAATTAATTGCAAAATTACGGTATTTGAGGGTTCCTCTAGAGTACCTCCTTCTCTTGCATGATTTGGCTCAAAAAGTAATCAGCATATCGTCATCTCATAACAGGCTTAAGTTTAGTATTTTTCTCTCCAGCCATTTTAGCTCTAGATTGTCCTCAAGAAACTTTGACACACAGACACATACCCATCATTGAGATATCAATGTTTTTGGTATTAGGGGACCCTAAAAGGTTGAGATCAGTCGAAATCTGGGATGGAAATTTTTGATAAATCTAAAACTTTCACTTCTCCTCCATAGACAATAAGTTATGATGGAAGAGAGCGCAAAGCAAAAATCAGATTTACAGGAGAATGGAATATTAATAGGAGACTTTATTTAATTACATTTTACAAGGAAAGCCCTACTAAAAAAAATCTAGTCATCAGGGTAGCAAACTAGCCCAACTAGGTGACGGCTCCAAGCCTGAATAAATAGGAAGGGCATCCAGCTGTTAAACTTCGCAAGAACTTCAATGGTAGTAGATCTGATGGGGACGAAGTTGTAAAATGATCAAAGGAACACAGATAAAATGTTGGGGTACCACACTGGTAGCTCCGTATAATTTATGAGGTTTGAGAGAAATAAACAATTAATTTTGAAGATGTTTTTGCAGACGAAAGTTCAAAACAGAACTGAACCGGGTAGCTGGTTTTCCAGGTTATGAAGATAGATGGCAGGAAGGACAGACACCGGAGATGACATCAGTGATCACCCGGTCTGCAGAGGGAAAGCAGTAGAGGAAGACAGAAGAAGAAGTATAACTCTACAATTACTGGATAAGTTGAATCATAGTTACAATCAATGGCAGTTCTCACACATAATATTGAAATACAAATAAGGAGAAAATTCTATCTATATTTATTTTTCTCTAAGTTGAAGTAATCAAATGATTATGATAGTGATCCTAACATTATTTTCTTTTCACAGTTATTTTGTTGAAAATCTATACAAAACTAAAAATCTTATATTGAATTTAAATAAAGTGAAATTTGAGTAAATATGGCTGAAAGAGACAAATGAGGACAAACTTTTAAGTGTGGTGGCAGAAGAGTAGCAGTGGACTAGGTTTTAAAGCATATTTCAAGCAATAACAAGTTCATGTCAAACTATTGAAACTGTAGAGCATTTAAGAGAAATCTGCAGTTGACGAATAAGTAACTAAGAAAGAAATTGTTAAAGGAAAGTTAGCTGTAATTTACAAGATGGCTAACTTCATTAGTAATTGCAAGGCTTATGAAACATGAGGACAACTTCTAAAATAATTGAGAAAAGGCAGCTCCAATTTCTAAAAGACAGCAGAGCTGGTCTGTTCTGGCCACCTAAGATGTGGCACATACCTTGTAACCAGTAATGTAAACTGTTTCACTTTATTTTAGAAGAAATTTAGCTTTCAAATACATGTGAAATAAATTTTAACATTAGCTAGCAAGTAATGAACAGACGTTTACTTAGGACTAAAACCTACATTTGTCCATATATTAAAATCACATGCGTTCTTAATTTTTTTCTAAAGGTTCAGCCATTTGCAGTACAGAAGAGCTATGAGAAGAAGGACCACAGAGAATGGGGGACATTGCACCATTTGTATAGCCTGTGCATTTATAATAATAATAATAATTCATTACATTTATATAGCGCTTTTCTCAGTACTCAAAGTGCTATCCACACAGGGAGGAACCGGGAAGCGAACTTTTTGACAGTCATGACAGTCACTATACTGTACAAGGGGTCATCAAATTCAGCCCTGGCATCCTGTAGCTGCAAATTTTTATCTCAGCTGTTTTCATAATCAGCAAGTAATTGTTACCTTTAATTGGTGTCATTGTTTAATTAGCTGACATTTTCTTCCTTCCTTTTCTTCCTTCTTCCTCTTATTTTGCATTCAAAAAAGTTCAGAAGTGTGAACTTTACATGTATAGGAAACTAAGAACTATTGTTATTTTTTGTCATACCTTGAAATGCTTAACTACAACAACAACAACAACATTTATTTATATAGCACATTCTCATACAAAAAATGTAGCTCAAAGTGCTTTACAAAATGAAAAAACTATGTCATTTTCTTCTTAATTCACCTTTTTACTCATATCCATATAGTGAAAATTAATGAGTAGAACATTCATTGGGCAAATAACACTGACTGTAAAGGACAGCAGCTATTTCAGTGTCATGCCTTCCATTGTGCTTAGAAAACAATACCTGTAATAACCAGAATGCCGGGGGAAAAAAACAAAATATTAAAAAACAGAATTAATTCATTCTTACCCATTTAACATGTAAATGTATGCTTCATAGTTTAAAAAATGTATTAGCATAGCCAGTTTTGACTAATACAAAAAACATTGAAACTGGGAAATAACCACTCAGTTAATTGAGTTAGGAATCCAATTAAAAGAAAAGACAAAAATATTATCACTGCAGTGAGACCTCAGAACTGAAACTAAGAACCACTTTACTTTACAACTTAATTTAGAAATCACTATGGAATTAACATTTTGAGAACGAGGCAAGAATGGCTGGTGTCCGACTGACTATGGTGGCAGTCCAGGGTCAGTTTGTGATTCTAGTCCATCCTCGTTTTTGTGTATGAGTGAGTGTGAGCTGGTGCATGTGTTCCTAGCCAAAAAGACGCTAAGCATAATTTGGATTGGATGGGCCTATATTATTTATTTTCTTTAAACAGTTAAAGGAATTAATTGTTTATTCCTATCTGACATGATCCATAATTATTGAGATTGGCTTTTAATGACCATATGTGAATTATAATTTGTGGCTTCAGAAGATAAATTAATGGAAGATTTAAAATGAGCACAAGGTTGAAAATAAATACTAGTACACACCCAACCTAGCCACAGGTACAATATTTTTATTTCTTAAATAGGAACATCCATCAATCCATTTTCTAACCCTAACCCTAATGGAGAATGCATTCACCATGCCTAGTGCTGGTGGGGAGAAAGTAGGGTACTTGCCCCGAAATCCCCAATAATTAAAAAAAAAAAAACAACAAACAAACAAAAAACTCTCAGCTATTACAGTAAATTTGTATTTCAATATTTACTATTTGTTGGTAAGCTCATATGTGCAATTTATTTACATTTTTACTGTTTGTACTTTAGTTAGCAGAAATCATCTTTTGGGACCTGATGGGACCAAGCAATTGACACTCACACATTAATCCAAGTATATTATCATCTTAATAATACCATCCTAATTTATTACAGTTCTTAACTTATGTGTTAATTATAATTTGTAATAAGAAAACAAATATTGGTCCTACTTGAATAACTAGAAGTTAATTTAGTCTGGAAAAGGTGCATATTATGACTACATCAAGTGATGAAGCACAGTAAATACAGTTAATAATAATTATTCAGAGAATAATGGATTTACAGTAAATCATTGAAAACCTAATGAAGGACACATTAGTTTTATGTATGATTTTTTTTTTCAACATATTCATGTTCTGTTTGGTCAACATTATTGAATCAAAAATGTAAAAAGTTTAATATATTGAAAGCAGGTATTTTTCTATTAAGTGCACTAGTTAGCAGTGTTGCCTCTTAGCTCCAAGAGACCAAGCTGAAGCTCCAGCCCATAAATGTGAGTGTGGAGTTTGACTTAACCTTTAATTTCTGTGTTTTTTTTTTTTCCCCAAGGAGACTCTGCTTTCCTTCTTACATCACAAATATGTTCAGGTTAGGGTGACTGAGGGTCCTAAACTGGCTCAGGTACAGTGATTATGTATGTAGTGATGATTGCAGTCTTGTGCCCGATACTGATCTAAGATCAACTCCAGCTCCCGTCAGCCCAGAATTGGATTGTAGATTTGGGGAATTTTTTTGCATTTTTATTACAGATAAAGAAAAAAAATATTCATGTAAAACACAAACTAGACTGATTTTGAACCCCTCCAATGAACAGATTATATTTTTCTTGCCGTTTTCATTCTCAAAGATAATTAGCATGAGCGGCTGGGTGACATGATGTTTATTGCAGCTTGCTGAAGGGTTGGCTTCATTTTTTAACACACTTTCTTATGTTCTTTGGGTAATCCAAATTCCTTTTATATTCCAGACATGTGCACTTTCTTTTAAGTATCAACTCTAAACCCATTGCTTCATTAGCAGTACAGGTTACACGCCTCAGTCTCCAAGTGGATGATGTTTAAAAGCCAATTTGTGTAAGAAGTATATGGTGTATTGTTATAAGTGCTTAAATGAATGCTATTGGCTTGTTTGGAGTACATTTTTTAAATTCAAAACAGAAAATCATATAGACTCATGTGAGGTGGACAAATGGAATCAACTAAGCAAAAAACAAGAAAACTGATTGTACTTTTTAAATGCAATCCCTTTCTTTACAAGGAACATTTAGTATCCAAGAAAAGGCAGTAATTTTAAGCCTATTTCAAAACCTTTCTGGTTCTTAAGTACAGCTTTATACATTTCCAGTGATTTACTACCACTGTAAGAAAAGAAAACGTTTATGAAAGGAGATGTGCAGAAATTAAACCAATTTGAGAAGTAGCTCATTTACTACAGATCATAAAGCAATTCTCTACTGTTTTTTATATGTGATTTCATTTCTTTGTCCCTAATTTGAAATCATCATGTTTACAAAGGATCTCTTGTTTTAACTTTTTGTTATATTTAGAAGGAAGCAGCTTTTATTATTCATTGCTCTTGTGAATCAGTGATCTTCTCAGTTTAATAACTTAATTCTGTCATTTGTTCCTCATTAACAAAATGGCATATTCCTTAGAGTTAAGTAGGGCACATGAACAACAGTAACGTAGGTAGTCATATTTTAGTATATCCTAACTATCCTTTCATTGTGTAGACATGCTTACAGTAAGTGATTGTGGAATTACATGAGCATCATTAGTCAGGAACCGGCCCTAGCTGTTGTGCCAATCCAGCACTCACCCAGCTGGATGAGAAGTTGCTGTAAATATGCGCACTTTCTACCATCCCACTTTCTTTTATAAATCGTGACTAGCGTGAAAAGTTGTGTATGCACAATTTGGGTCTTCGGAATTGTAAAGCAGCCATTCTAACCATTGCACCACTCATTTGCGTAACCAAATGTAACCATGTTGGAGCCTCTTTAAATAAAAAAAAAAAACAAAAAGCACTCAAAACCAGATTTGCTGATTTAGTATCATATGTGCAGCATTTTATCTACTTCAAAGTAATAAATAATGAAATTACTTTCATATGAAGTTAAAATTAAAGTTTAATACTCATCGTCATTATCAACAGTTTAACTGCCATTTTCCATACCTGACCTAGAGTTGCCAATTGCCAACAGTTTTTTTGTTCTGTGTGGCTTTTAGGGTATACCCATTGTTTTGACACCACCTCCAACCACATCTTCTATGGTCTCTTAATGGGCCTCATCCTCTGGACTTAGTGTACATCTTTACCCAGACATGCTATGTCTTTTTTATACTGCATGCTCAAACCATTTTTGTCTGTTAATATTTAATACTCAAGTCAATTTAATTTATATTTTTGCACTGCTCTTTACTGAGAACAGTTTAATAATGAAACACTGCTTATTTGATACTAAAACATGTTATGCAGCACATTTTATCAGTCTATTCCCCCGTTTTCTATACACGCTTATTCAGAGCAGGGTCGCGGGGAACCTGTGGACTTTCCCAGAAAGCAACAGGCACTAGGCAGGTACAATCCCAAGATGGGATGCTAGCCCATTGCAGGGTGAACACACAATCATACACATCAGAGGCCAGTTTAGCATCACCAGTTCACCTTACTGGCATGGCATTGGACTGTAAAATCCGCACAGAGAGCACCCACGACGTGAGCCCTGTTCTCTTTGTTGCGTTGCAGCAATGCTACCACTGTGGGACCCCTAACTCATTTTAAATTGTATGCTTTTATTATTACTATATTTAATATATTTTGCTGTTTTATTTAGTGCTTCATCATCAAATAAAATAAGATTAAGCATTTGGATCTGTGTTTTTGTTATATATTTTGTACGCAAAATCTGAATGAAGATATTATTTTGCATCATTTTCACTGAAAAAATTAAACTTTCTAACATAACATACTGCAGATATTGAAGATTAATTAAGTTTTCATTGTACAGTATCATTTTGCATAGTATTTTGTAGGTAACATGTATAGATACTAAAAATTAAATTAAAAATATACTGTATTTGTAATTATTGTTCTAATTATTACCAAATCATGTTAGATAGAACAATATGAGAGGGAACTTTGGCTTTTTACAGAAGCTCTTTAAATAAATACATACATAAATAGGTAGATAATTAAATAAATACACACACACACACACACACAATGATCTGAACATACACCAGAATGACTATAAAGCAAGAAAATTAAAAAGAAAGAAAAGCTCTGATTTAGCAGTGACAGTCCCAGTGAGGCATTATGCAGGCATATTGCTGTTGGTATAAAGGAGCCCCTGTAGTGTTTCCTGACACATGTCTGCTGAAGAATTTGTTAGGTGAAAGTACTCCGTGTTAGTGTGTCAAAGAGAGGATGTGCAGCATTGTTCATAATAGCACTCGGTTTTGTTTGAATTCTCTGCTTTGCTATGACCTCCATGGGGTCCAGAGTGCTCCCATAACTGAGCCTGCCTTTTTAATTTGCTTACTGATTCAGTGGGCCTCTCCTGAAGTGATGTTACCAGCCCAGTACACCACAGCATATTTTTTCACAGCATACCTTACATAGAACAATAGATAATTCACTATAATATTATATGCTTCAGTGATGGATGGCTGCCCCATCCACAGTGATGCTAAATTGGATTGAGAAATTGCAAGAATGCTAGGTTATATTAGTGTTAGTATTACCATTTCATTATAATACTGATATATTATTATATACAACTATGTGAATTTGAACTGATCTATAAGAATTATGTATATCTGAAACAAACATTAGCGATTTTGAGTATGCTTGCTGATGTTTTTTGATTGAAATTCGGACTTGATAATTGCCCCATTATAATATTCTAAGAGGCAAGCTAGGTCAAGTAAAAAAAATAATTTAAATGATAAAGGTATTACAAGAGGTCTTCAACATTAAGAAGCCCATCAGTATTCGGGTATGGATTAAAGCAACGGTGTTCAATTTCAGAAAATGAAGAATGCAATTGTCAGCAAATAGGATGCCATCTATATTCCAGAACAGAGTTTTTTTTGTTTGCTTTTTAGTTGTAACATAAACAATACATTTCTCTATGTTTAATTTCTTCAGTTTACATGCATGTACTTCAGGGAAAAAAAGAAAAGAATAAAGGCAAGCACCAATGTTTTGTTCTTTGTAGTAAAATAAGTTGCTGACACCTTTAGTATAAAACAAAGTACAAACTGACTAACACTGTTGGCCTCAAGTTTTAGAAAAAGAGCTTGTGTTGTGTTTCATGTCAAACAGAGTAATATGATGGATCCACAGTCAGTAAAGAGGGGGGAAAAGTGTTATGTCAAAATAATAATGTTAAAGTGCTTATAAGTATTAGCGATAGAAACCATAATTGAATAAAGCACATAACTATTAAAAGGTTTTTGGCTAATACTACTCTGATTATCACATTAGAAAATAATACAACAGCAACATTTATTTTTATAGTACATTTTCATAAAAAGAATGTAGCTCAAAGTGCTTTACAAGTTGTCAAAGAGATAGTTACAAGAAAAGAAAAATAAAATAAAGTTAGGCAAACTAATAATGAATACATAACAAATCCATACGACCTTACATAACAGATATATAATTAGTAGAAAGGTATTGTCCTAATATACAGTATCATATTGTAAGTCTCTGCAGATGAATATGATGATAAGTTCAGATGGCCAGGAAGACAGAAAACACACAAAAAAAACTCCAGTTAAGCTGAAGAAAAAAAAATCTACAGGGGTTCCAAGGCCAAAAGACAATCTAGCATTCTACTTAACATAAATGTACTTAAGTCATTCCTCATTGCTTCCAGGCTTCGTCTGAGAGCAGTCAACGCTATGGGTCTCATAGACAGCTGGGCCACTCCCCTTCATCTGAGCATCACATGTGGCCACACAGTGTCTCGGTCAGGTGGTAGTGGTGGTGCAAAACGCCTCTACTGGAAAAGAAACAGAGGAAAGCAGAGATTAGTAAAGACAACAAATCCAAGGAACAGTGAGATAATTCTATGCTGATATAGTCTATTAAGAGTACAGCTAAAATGTAGTCACAAAAAAAAGGGTTTCTAACAGTTTTTTTTTTTTAAATGTTACACAGTATTAGCCAAACATACCTTTATTGGTAAGTTGTTCCAGATTTTTGGTGCACAGCAGAAAAAGCCACCTTACCACTTCTATGCTTTGCTCTTGGAATAATAAACAGATCATCATTAGAAGCGCTAAGGTTTTGACTTGGAGTGTAGAACAACAGGCAAGTTATAGGAAGGAGGAAGATTATGTTAAGATGTATATGCCATTAGTAGTATTTTAAAGTCAATTCTATATGACACTGGTAGCAATGCTAAAACTGGAGAAATGTGCTCCGGTTTTCTTTTTTTTTTTAGTTAATACTGCTATTTCGACTTACGTCTGTCCTTCTTGAAATATTCTCAGAAACAATGAAACCTCATATAAAGGTTATGATGTAGTCCAAAGGACCAAAGAAAAAAATATTTGATTCAGGTTTTTCAGAATATAAACTTCTGAGAAGAAATTAAATTTCTTGTAGATCTAGTGCCAGTTTGTCTTCCTTGGGTAATATGATAATTACTGATATACACTGCAGAAGATGTGCATTGTGGTGACTTAATAATGCAAAGCATCCTTACAGCAGAGGGACTGCTTATATGACAGACAGTGCAGCTCAGAATTATCTTTTCTTACGGTAGTTTCAGTTTAAGTACCTTTGGCTTGCAAAATGGAAAACGATTTAAAGAAAGAATAAAAAAAGTTCTTGGTTTACTTGTATATACTTCGTAATTTTTGTATATACCAGGACTTTTTTAAGACAAGGTGTCTTAAATTGGAAGCAATTAGTGTCTGAAAAGGTAGATACTAAAAGCCAAAAGGGCATTCCAAAAGCATGACCTAAAAAAGGCAAGTGGAATTCAAAATTAACCAAGAAATCCAAGAGTTAATTTTGTGAGAGACGAGCAACGCAAATCCACCTCAATAAATATGAGAGATTAACAATGTGAAATTGATGCGTAAAGGAGAGATCAAAATAGATTGACTTTTCTCCTTTAAATACAGTTCTTAAAGCATGAGTTGGCAATGTAAACTGAGAGGCAGCCAGCTGTACACAAATATTCCTTTCAGAAGACTAATAAGATTTCAGATCAGCCACATATGTTTCACCTGCTGTATCATGGGAATCAGCTTAATGACAGGAATGAGGAAAGATCTCTGTGTATCACCAGGTTAAACACTCCCAGTAGAATTCCACAGCCCTGAAAGGGAAGACCTACAAGGCTGGGCTGTTTAATTTATCTGTGTTAATGGTGCATGCAGCTTATCAGAAACTGCTTCAAATTAATGAAAGTACTTGCTGCTTAAAACAAGGAATTTTCGATTTTTCTGTCAAGCTGTCAGAAAGTGTTTCTGTACTACCAGGGGTATTTGAACTAATATTGAACAGCAAAAGCATACTGACATTTAAAGTGGGACCACAGTGATTTTGACTTCTGTGGACTCTTTCTTTTTCCTTCTTTTGTTTAGAATTGTAAATTTGAAGTTCAATGGATTCACTATGCATTTATCATTCAAGCAAATGTTTTTATAAACAGCAGGAAAAATGAAAAAGAATAAAATTTAACTCATTTGTAGTGCACTTTTTATCTCTTCTATCTTTTGCATAAATCACCAATAACAGTGATAAGGTGGGACAACCTGACACAGTGGTTTTATTCCCTCGTCAAGGTTGAACACGTTTTACATGCTAGGTCTCCGATTAAATCCACTAAATGTCAGTGGGACCGAGATTGAATACTATTAATTGGTAACTCTTATCCTAGGGGAAATTAAATTCTTTTGCCCATTTACTAATAGACAGGAGCACATAAACCATTGAAGCACAGCTTCTTTAAGATATTCCTTTAGAGATAATGTATGAGGTCAGTGAGCAGCAGCAGCAGGTTGCTTTACACATGTTTTGTTTTGTGAACCATGGTAGACCGCCTCAGCAGCAACTCTGCCCTTCTGTATGTGATCAAGGTTTACCTGCAGGGAGCCATTTACTGTCTTAAGCAATCCAGACGTACAATGAAAACATCTGCTCTCATTTTCATATTTATTTGAGCATAGTTAGGCACAATATGACACAGTATCAGCTTAGATGATTTGTTTAGAGTAGACTACCTGTCATTTCTACAATCTCCTGTCTGTGCTGGCATAGTCTGCTGCAGGGCTTTTCCAGTGGAAATACATCATGTAGTAAAGCTTCTGGCGAAAACCTAATTTGAGAAAAATGTCCAATTGAATTCTGCCTGTGCATGTGCACAATTTCACATGCTTTAATTTGTTAAATACTTTACATAATGTTTGGATAATCTATGTCACAATATTGTGCAATATTACGCATATTGCAAAAAGCACAGGCAAAATATTTTGCAATAGTGATGTGTAGTGGACATTAAACTATAAGGTTTCCCATTTAACCCCTGCCTCTTACTCATGGTGTGATCCTCTAACCATTTTGTACTTCAGTTGGGAAAAGAAAATGCAAATATTATTTCTATTCTTCTGTGACTATTAAGTTATTTTTGCTAAGGAAAGCCGCTCTCTAAAATAAAGGTTGTTGGGTTAGGTCAAGCCAGTGAGAGTGAAGTAATTGCCTCCATGCTTAAGCAAAACAAAATCCCAAAATAATCCTTTAAGTATTAGTGTAGTTGTGTCTATTAAAGCTCTCATACCTTTTATGTCTGTCAGTTTATCAAAGTTATGTATTGTCCCTGTACCCTTTTGAACCGTAGTCCTCCCTAATGGCATTTCTGGCTGCCATTCAACCTATCTATAGAAAATTGTGACATTGACTTGTTAGGTTTTTAAAGCACACTATTAGCTAATGCAGTTATGTAATACTAATTTGAGGATTTGTTTCAGTTTAAGTTTTGTAATTATACCATCTGTCTAAGTATTGAACAAAATGAAAATATATATACTTATACATATAGTAGTGTTTTTGGTGTGAAAGTTCTGGTGGGGCAACACTGACCTGGGGAAGCAATGCTGTAACAAGCTGTAGAGCCATCCTGAAAAGTCATGCAGAAGATGTGTTTGAGAGTGCGAGTGAGTGTGAGTTCACATGCATGTGTTCAGGTGAGTGAATATGAGAGAAATACAGAGAAAGAGAGAGAGGAACAATGAAGCACTTAGAAAGCAGCACATATCAAAGCTGCATGAATTCTTATGTATTGGCCTAGGTAAGTGGCCACCTGCAGTCTCAAAGGATTCTGGATTGGACCCACTGATGGAGTTAGGTGATGTTAGGTGTGATCCAAAGTGAGTGGTCTGAGGTGGATCCAAAGGTGTGAGTGATTAGGTAGTTAGATATTTTTTGTTTTGATATATAGTAATGATTTTAATATATATAAATGATTTAGATAGGAATATAAGTAACAAGCTGGTTAAGTTTGCAGATGATACCAAGATAGGTGGATTAGCAGATAATTTGAAGTCCGTTATATCATTACAGAAGGACTTGGATAGCATACAGGCTTGGGCAGATTTGTGGCAGATGAAATTTTGAAAGTATTACACATAGGAAGTAAAAATGTTAGGTTGAATACACAATGGGCGGTCAGAAAATCGAGAGTACACCTTATGAGAAGGATTTAGGAATTATAGGGGACTCTAAGTTATCGACTTCCCGACAGTGTTCAGAAGCCATTAAGAAAGCTAACAGAATGTTAGGATATTTAGCACGATGTGTGGAGTACAAGTGCAAGGAGGTTATGCTCAAAATTTATAATGCACTGGTGAGGCCTCATCTTGAGTACTGTGTGCAGTTTTGGTCTCCAGGCTACAAAAAGGACATAGCAGCACTAGAAAAGGTCCAGAGAAGAGCGACTAGGCTGATATTAGGGCTACACTGGTTGAATTATGAGGAAAGATTAAAAGAGCTGAGCCTATATGGTTTAAGCAAAAGAAGATTAAGAGGTGACATGATTGAAGTGTTTAAAATTATGAAGGGAATTAGTACAGTGGATCGAGACTGTTATTTTAAAATGAGTTCATCAAGAACACAGAGACACAGTTGGAAACTTTTTAAAGGTAAATTTCGCACAAACATTAGGAAGTTTTTCTTTGCACAAAGAACTATAGACAATTGGAATAAGCTAA
>JANRMT010062842.1:10240544-10261509 GCA_026402145.1 Polypterus bichir lapradei | reverse complement strand
TATATATATATATATATATATATATATATATATATATATATATATATATATATATAATTAGGTGCTTCATAAGCATACAGGACTTAGTAGAATGGCAACCTTGCAAACACAAAATCACAGTCAGCAAATTTAAATGACTGGCTTTGTACTTTTTTGATGGGCATGACATAAAACAGCTGGAGAAGGACACAATGTTAATTTGATTTTCATTGACATGCTAAGGCAGGGGTCCCCAGCTCCGGTCCTGGAGGGCCACAGTGGCTGCAGGTTTTCATTCTAACCCTTTTCTTAAGTAGTGACCTGTTTTTGCTGCTAATTAACTTCTTTTGAATTGATTTTAATTGACTTGCTCTTGAAGACTCAGATGACTTGTTTCTTTTTCCTTAATTAGCTGCCAAACAATAATGAGATACAAAATGAGCCAAAACATGAGCAGCAAACTGTGACCATCATACAATATCTGAAAATAAAGAAAGGTGAAGGTCTCAGGAATTTTGATCTGCACAGGTCTACAAAACATTTTAACAGTACTCTTAGAAAAGAGAAAATCAACAATTTCGTAAATGTATGCAATTGCAAAATGAGAGGAGCAACAAGCCATGGAATTAAAGAACAGGTTGATTTACAGTAACAACCAGAATCAGAGCCTAATTAAGCAACTGGTTGCAGTGAAATTGGTTGCTGTTTGAGGCGCTGACTTAGTTGGTCTTCTGTTGGCTCACTCACTTCACGTTTTATTTCTGTTTGGGTGCCATTTAAGGAAAAAAATAAAACAATTCAGAGGAATGATGAAGAAATTTAGGGGAACATATCTTAAAAAAACAAGTCAATTAAACTGAAAGGAAAAGGAGTTAATTAGCTGCAAAAACAGGTCACTAATTAATAAAGAAAATCTGCAGCCACTGCGGCCCTCCAGGACTGGAGTTGAGGACCCCTGTGCTAAGTGATATAATTGGCATTTCAGTGAGAAATATATTTGGAGTTTTACAAAAAAGAAGAAACTATCAGTAAAAAATAGTAAAGCCCCCATTCTCTTTATGTGTTTCCCAGCTTTTGATATTATAAGTGAGAAATAAAAGCATTAAAAGATGTTACAAAGAAATGGAAGAAAAAGTGCTACATAAGGCTAGAGCACATCTTTTATATAGTTCAAGGATAATGATGAATACTGTAGATTAGTTTAAAAATGATCTCTACTTAATATAGACATAATACTAGTCAGAATGTTTTTATTTTATGTTATGATATAAATATCTTACTACAGTTCTCTGTTTTTGTTAAATCAACACATTTTGGCACCCTTTTTTTCATATAAGGAGACATAAAGTATGTAACTTTGGGATTTGCCAGCTGCACCTCTGGCTTAGGGACAGCACAACACCCTCCAACCTTATAGGCCCAGCAGTCCTAACAAGGGGTTGATGTGAAATAAAATGGCCTTTCTTTCAGTTATTCTTAGACACATAATTTACATTATAACATGTTAAAGAAGACAAAGGTTGATCATGTTTTTGGGTTTAAAAGGGCATTGAGTTTTTGCAGTTATTGTTTAGTAGAATTCTTGAACCAGTATTTATTTGAAGGGGTGGGCTACAAACATGGACATTTCACTTAACTGATATATATTGTGTGCATAGTACTTGACATATTTCAAAACTGTCACATTATTTGTCTTCTCTGTGTATAACTTGGATGAAGAGGTCATCCAGTTCCAGCACTATTTACACATTGGACAACCATGCTAAGTGTCCACCAGTCAACTGGGGGCTGTAATAGTGGGTCACTACTCAGGAAACTGCTTTAAGGTTATACATGAAGTGTGAAGTTTCCCACTATAGAAGCAAAATCTTTCTAGTTCTTTTACCTAAAGGAAAATTCAAAAAGTATGAGAGGTGGTGCAAAGACATTTGTGAAATAAAAAATTATTATTTTTCTTCTGTTTTCTTCCCTGATATGTTGTATAGTATTAGCATTGAATGGCATGAAGTAAGTGACAAAATGCTGAGGGCATTGAATGTGGAGTTAAACTAAAAGACAAATGTGCATAGATGCGAACTTGACTAGGGCGATCCAGTTTTAGGAAAGATGCCAAAGTTACCATGAATTCATTTTCTGAGTTATTTTTATCTTTTGTTTGCTAATGTGCTGGGGGCTTATTGGGGTTGGCGCTAAGTTAGAGGTTGGTAATGTACCAGATATCAAGATTCATACTGATATATAATGTTTATCTCTACATTTATTGTGTTTTGATTTAGATTATTCTGTCATCACAATAATTTATATGATGACTTGCATCTTTGCCAGGGTGAGAAACACTTTGTATGGCACCCTGAGTTATCCATTAGATTAAAAAAACAAAACAGGAAAATCACATAAAAATATTAGCTTGGAAACTCTTATGATTGTTGTTCAATAATATGTTTTGAATATTATTAGGGTGTTATTTTCCTATCCTGTCATCATGAAAAAATAAAATCTTATAATCATTTTTATTACTAGTAAGAAAACATAATTCCCAAAATGGTAATACAGATTAAAACTTGAAGAGTACCTTGTATTAACACAGCCCTCAACATTATTCTACTGTAGGTCTTAAGCATGTTCAGTTGATTGTGACAAAACTTAACACCAGCATTTTCCATTGCTGTGTGCTCAATGGACTGAGTTATCTGCAGTATAATGTGTGAATTGTTCGGCATAGCCAACAGCACCAAGAGTGAGAATTAAGTGAAGTGACGATCGGCTTTATGTACAGACTGTTACTCGATTCCACAAACTAATGCCATTATTTTATACCGCAGATAAATACATTTATTCCTATCAGTTGTTGCATATGAAGTAAGATTTTATAATCTGTAACTTGTACAATGGAGTGTGACCTAAGAAAAGAATAGTGTTATGAAATCATTTCACCTCAGAACATATAAAGGGAAACAGACCTCCAAAACCTCACACCAAAGGTCAGACCTGCACCTTATTTTAAGTCTGGGTCCACTGAAATGGCCTCCATTTTAAAAGGAAGGCTTCAAACCTGCATAAGCCCAAACATGGGTTGCAGGCCTTTAAATAACAATGTTTAGAACATTCAAAAGAAAGGAGAAGAGTAAAACTGTAAAACTTCTGATCCAAAGTAAAACAAAGCAAGTTCCTTTATATTTAAGGATTTATTCAGGATGATGCCCAAGAATTGTGAAAATGAGAGGCAAATCAACAAGGAGCAGAAATTAGAAAGTAGCTTAATAAGAATGCAGGGCTACAGAATCCAAACGTGTACAAAAAAAATCCAAAACAAATCATAATCATTACTATGCCAAATCTGATGAACACTCTGAAGCTTCTGTTTAAGTACTGCTTGGGCCTCCATAGGCTCCACGTACAGGCAGACCATTAACAACATTACGCACAAAGGAAATAATACAGAAATCACAAAATTATAGAAACAAAAAGACAAGACAAAGTCAAAAACAGATTTAATAACACAATGTTAAAAATTGAATATATTTATAAAAAAGACTAAATAAACAAGAAGGACATTTGAGCCAGGGCAACAACCCAACAACACTATATAGATGCTGAATACTGTAAGTGCTAAAATATAGCAATCAGTGTTTACTAAAATTACAGGAAAACTGATTAACATTGATTATTAATATGGTGGGTCAAGGTACTTTCTCAATATGTACGATAGCAATCATTAAGATAAAATACTGCAAATATAAGGGACTGATTACTGTCTAGATTACTGTCTATATCCTATTTATGGCTGGGTTTTCCTCATGCAATTCAAGTTTTTCCCAGATCTCAGAGCAATCAGTGCTAGCTTGAAAGATATTTGGCCTGACTTGGGCTCACGCCGTTTTCTCCCTGTTCAACTCTTTTTATTGTTAGTCTTATTTTCTTGGTTCTGAATTCTAGTTCGAGATCCTTGCAGTATCACTTTTTTTTAGGTTATCACCTAGAACTCCTTAAGGGTTCTTGGGCGGCTTGTCCTCGGCCAGTCTCAGTAGGGCCTTATTACTACTCAATAACTTGGTGGTCAGCAGCTTGCACGTGTTTTGTTTTAGCATTCATTCGTATTTAGTTGCAGCATCTAGTTTTATTCTGACCAGTCTAGTTTTTTCCTGTAGGAATTCAAGTAGCTTGTGTTTGTTCTGTCTAGTTTATTGTTCTGGCTGTAGATTTTGGTGTCTTCTGTTCTCACCCTAGTATCTATCCTCAGTGCAGTATCTTCTTTACCTGCCAATTGTCAGAAAAACCTCCTCTTGACTACTACTAGATATCAAACAGTAAATCAATAGTCACCTTCCGCAGTCAACAATAAGTAATATTTGTCATTTATTTCAGTAGCTAAATCATGCTGTAATAACATATTAGAAGATATTTAACTTTTCCATACTCTAAAAATTGTAGCCTAGAAGAGTGCAATGTGTTTTTTGTTTTTGTTATAAAAGTAGAAGGCCATTCAATGGCAGTTACAATCAAAGAACAATGCATTGCTTTCTGTGGTTTTTAATGAGTATACATTTTTCTTGCTATCCATAAAACACATATTAATGTAATAATATAAAAGAAAAAAATGCTAATAGATTTAATGACAGCTATGCACTGAAAAAATGTATTTCCATATTTAGGTAAATAATATGCAAAGCGTTTTATTCTGAAAATGCAAGTAAACTATCTGAGCTAACATTACTACATGTATCGGTGAAAAATCTTATTCTTTTTTATATTTTTATGTCATAAGACAGGAAAAAAATCATTTTATTTACTAGTTTTTTTTTTTATTTTTTTTATTTATATGGCTGACACAATGGTGTGGCCACACAGTTCCACCTAACCAGGTTCCAATCTCAGTCTGAGCCTTGTCCCATTGGAGTTTGCATTTTCTCTCTTGTTCTCATTAAATGGCTTTTTATTAGTCATTTCCTCCTGTGGTATATTATGAAGCCATGCAGGTTTGGTTGAGTGACAATTGTAAATTCTTTCTGGGTGAGTGTATGTGGGAAGCATGCTCTGTTGTACTAATAATTTCTGTAATAATCCTATTCATATTTGGTCCCTGCCCTGTTCCTGATGTTGCCAGGCTCTGACCCCACATAACTCTCATGAAATGACTAGATTCAAAAAACTCATGGATGGGTTCAGATTAACTGAAACCTCTAAAGAATAAATCAGACATACTTTATTCTACTTGCATGCACAGTGTTAATCTCTTACTGTAGAGCATTTACTATTATTTACAAGACATGTCTGTGTTATGACAAGAATAATTATGTGTTATTAGATTTTACAACATAACACCACAGTGTGACAGAATTGCTCACACCTAGATGGTTGGCTGCAAGTTTACAGCACAAAACACACAAATTCACAATCTTCTCTTTTTTTTAATTTGTTGCAGGTCTATTACAGTCAAATCAATAAATGTTTGTATATATATATATAAGCCAAATACCACTGACTCACTCATCATGAAATCTCCAGAACCATGAGGAATTGGGACTTGAAATTTAGAATGTAGGTTGCCCTTGGCTCATAGGTGCTCGCTAAGAAATGGTTTTAAAAATTTTGTGGTCCGAGCGCATTCTGTCTGCATTTCTGTCCACTTTATGTCTGTCTGCTTTTCATGAGAGAATTACTTAACGGATTTAGATCTGGTTGTTTTCTGTAATTTGCTTGAACTTTCTGGTTGATTTTGCAACTTCTTTCATTGCACTAAGTAGCATAGTTTGCTAGCAGTACTGATATATTAATGCAAATCCAAGAGAGTGGCTGTGGGCCGAGAGCAAGGGGGCGGGGCCTTCCTCATTCCCTCGCCAGCCTCTGTTTGAGTTAGTCTATGTCTCACCACGTGTTGGAGTGCACCTGGCCTCTGCTTAGCTAGTGATACCTGTTTGTTCAACAGACATTATCATCTACAGATTGTTAAGGAGTAACGTTTGACGTTTTTGAGAGAGAGATCAGAGCTCCATGCGTTTTAGAGTGTAGCTGCTGATTGCCAAAGATATCACGGCCATGTTCTTTTGTCCCCACGCGGGGAACGCTTTCAGAGCTGAACAGGATCAGATATAGTGCCAACGTCTATTGATTTTTAAAGTTTGTCCAGTTTCATTACTATGTGGGCGAAGCCACGGGGTACAGCTAGTAGTCTATAAGACAAAATTACGACATGTGTTACGTGTATTTTGCAACCTGAGGAAGGAAACACTGGCTAAGTCAATAAAGTTTGCTTTCTGTTTATTAAAACAACAGATAGTGTGTACATTTCAGTATAAGGGTGTTTCAGTATTTGATGTATGCTCTGTGAAGAATGAATTAAGTCACAAATAACATCTTATAGAAAAACAATAATATTGTGAACTGCATATACAATCAAGGTAGACACTAGCATCTTCAGTACCCTATGCAAAGGATTAAATATCTTGCCCTTACATGGGAGTTTTGACATTCCACACATGCAAGACTTACAGAGGTGGGGATCGTAGTTGTTCATACAAGCAGTTTAGGGTATAATAGGTATAATAAGATAAAGGGATGGGCTAGTTTCCCACATGCGCTGAATACAGTGTCCATCCTCTCTCTCTCTTCAGAGTTGCTCTAGCACTGTCGGTCACGACTTATTTTGGATGTTAGGGACTCAACTCTTCCTGTATTCTTCTCTCCCTCCTTAGCAGCTGGACTCAAGGTGTATAGTGTAGACCACATTTAATTTCAGCTTCGATGAACCCTTATTGCTTCTACTTCAGAGGTCATGCCACATATCCTCCTGTCTCTTTTCCTTATCAAAACACCTGTACTTATTCACTCTTCTGTCTACGCTATTGGTGGATGGCACAATTGAGCTGTCAGTGTTCAACCGGCAGCCTGTCTGCCATGAGCAATTAAAAGATTTGGTGCCTTAAAATTGCCACCTCACTATAGCTTTAACAATGAATAATTAAAAGAAAAACAGTGTTGGTTAATTTTTTTTCCTGTGACATTTTTCAATTTCACATAATGGGTGGTCCAGATCTAATTATGCAATTTTCATTAGACTATAACTCATTAAATTTATTACATAGAAAATCACCCAAAAAATCCCAGACCATCGAGAAGTGTGCAAACTGACAACATGAAGAATCGTCTTCGTGCCGAACTGGAATCGTCCCCGCATAGATCAAAGTCATCCAGATGATCTGGATCTACATAATTAGATCTGGACCACCCTGTACATCAGTCAAAGCATTTTTGAGATTTTGGGGTATTTAGTTTGTCTATTTTTTTTTTTAGCCGAAATTATTGATATATCTAAATATGCTTTCTTAGTAGATAGATATATCATCCTGGTGTGTGTGTGTATGTATGTATATACATATATATATATATATATATATATATATATATATATATATATATATATATATATATATAGTGGACTATGGCCGGACATTCATCCCGGCCAATACCCCCAGGCCACCAGAGGGAGCCATCCGTGCGAAATGGAGATGCCCCGAATTCCAGCACGGCATCATATACATTGGAGTTTTCCTGTACAACCCTGGTGGATAACGTCGAGGCCACCAGGGGACGCTGGAGGGAGGCTCGGAGACTTCTATTTTACCTCTAACCTGGAAGTACGTCTTAGTCACAGCGACAGAAGAAATGGCGTACTTCCGGGATGAAAAGAAGAGTTTTGATCTGACCCGGAAGTGCTAGGAAGTCACATGGACTGAGGGTTTAGAAGCACTTCTGGGTCAAGTACTATATATAAAGGACTGTGGGAGATCCCAGGGTTGAGCTGAGTCAGAAGGAAGGGTGGCAACGCATCTGGGAGTAGGAGGATTGATTATTGATTATTGTATTGTATATTTATGAGTATTGTGGAGTGGAGGGTGCTTAGTGCACATTATTATTATAAAATAAATAATAATTGGACTTTTATCTGGTGTCTGGCGTCTGATCTGAGGGTTCAAGGGGACGACAGCACCGAGAGGCTGGAGGTGGTACCCAGCCGGGAAGCCCAAGGGGGCGACCGCTTAGGTGGCTTTGGGGACCACTGGAACGGAGCTTGGAAGCTCAACTCTATAGGGGACCGTGGCTACCGCCAGGGGGTGCCCCAATGCCTAATGAGCCCTGGCCCTCAGCACTTCCACCACACCTGGAGGTGCTGGGGGGAAGAAGACCAGGAACACCCGGAGTGCTTCCGGGTGTGCAGCAGGTACTTCCGCCATACTGGGGAGTTCTGGCGGAAGATTATCGGCAGGCACCTGGAGCACATCCGGGTGATTATAAAAGGGGCCGCCTCCATCCGTTCAGTGGCTTAAGTCTGAAGCGGAGAAGGACAGAGCTCGGGAGGAGAGGAAAGGAGGTGGCCTAAAGAGAGTGAGGCATTTTGGATAGGCCTGGACTTTAGGGGAGTATTGGGGTTGTGTGCTTCACTGTGTATATAATATGTATAATAAACGTGTGTGGGTGTTTGAATAATCGGTGTCCTCCTGTCTGTGTCCGGGCCAGCTTCCACTATATATATATATATATATATATATATTTATTTATAGTAGTAACAGACTACAATTAAAATGAACAAATAAACATTTTCATCTAAGTATTAAGTATAGTTACAGAAATAATGTGTTTATAAGGGAAGAAACTATATTTTGTAGATGTGATAATCTTTTAGAAGTTTGATAGTAATACAAGCTTATCTGTCATTCATTATTTTTTTTTTTTTTGTAGAGCTTTAACCATCAAATCTTTTCCTAACTGGTGATGTAGTTTAGTAATTGTGCATTTTAAATCAAAATTAAAATCAAGATAATATCGAAAACTGATAAATATTGTGTTTTGCGGGAAATTATCGTTCTTTTTCTTTTTGAATTGACTGGAGCTTTTTAGATGAGGCTCAGTACAAAAATAAAGCTAATAATTATAATCTAAGCACTTTAAAATAGGGCATTCAAATATGTTTGCATCCTATATGGAGCTATTTCAAGTTCTTTAAAGTACAGAAGATGCCTATACAATAAGCTAATCAGCTTAAACCATTTGCCATAAAAAGCTGTAGATTTAAGTGTTATTACTCAGTAATTTTCATTTTCTTTCTTGTGTGCATCATCCTTTGCCTTATCTCTTGTTTCATTATAATATGAAGTATATTTTTAAGTTAAAATAATGATAGAATTTTCTGTTTCTTGTCATACAGATGTGTATTATCAAAATGCAGTAGATGTTGTCATATTCCAAAATTGTAAAGCTCCCTGAGTGTTTTTCTAAAGATACAAAGATTAACCATTCACTCTTGTTTTTCTAGATGATGGTTATGCTGGATATGTTAAGTTTAATTTTATAATCATTTCAGTTTGCAAATAAATATGAGAACATTTAGGCAAGTATAATTACAGCAGTGCTGTAAAAGCTTATAAATGTGAAGGTCCACAGTAGTAATTATATTAGGACAGAATACATTTTCAGAAGGTTACTGTTTTATTTCTAATATTGCTGCTAATGAAATTAGGAGAAGTGAAAACTGATTTAACAGACACATAAGGACTTTGCTTTGTTGACTGATTCCACTCTTTACATTTCCACAGACATTGGAAGTGCCATCGTCCAACGTGGAAAATATATTAACAAAATGAACCTTAAGCTAATTATAATCATGTATCAGAAATTAGGAGATACTTGGAAAAATACAGTCATTTAATGAGAAATAAATGTTTGCGGCAGTGCACTTGAGAAGAAATATCATATGTGAAAGAAAGATTTATGTTCTAATATGTGAAATAAACTAAATGTTACAATCTTAATGGCACTGATGCCAGAGATGAGTGTGAGTCTGTTATAAAGGACTGGTACGGCACCCAGGAATAGCTGTTGCCATATGCATGATGTTCTCAGGCTTTCTTTGTGACACTGCAGTGAAATATCTGGAAAACAGCCATTTAAAAAGACATAACATATATATTTTAGAATTCTTTTGTACACTATTTTTATTTATATTTTGAGCCCCCTATTCATTAACAGTTCTAGTGAATATGTGCTTTTCTATATGCTGGTTTAAGTGAATAATTTAATTTAAAGTAATTCTTGACTAATAAAAATAGTGAACTACTTTATGTGTTTGCTTTTCTTATAAATTAAAATAACATTTTTCCATGTTTTTTATTATAACATATAGAACACATAAAGTAGTTTACTATTTGCATCCAGTATGGCATGATTTCATACATTTGACATTGCAATATAGAAACACACAAGAAATGCTAGTATGAGCTCAGGAAAGCAAATAAAGTTATTAAAAGTCAATACCTTGGTAATCTGGAGAAGGAATATAGCAGCATTTGTGAGGCATGTAACAAATTGCATTAACATTTTCTCACCAGGATGAATCCATCAATTTCAATACCTGTTTTTTCCCTCCGAACTGAGTATGTGTAGCGCTGCAGTATGATTAATCATTCTATGTTTGTAAGGATGACTTAAGGAGGAATTTTTTTAATGGCCATTGAAATTTTAGGATACATGTATATGTATTAAAAAAAAAACCTATAGTAACTAATTAGCTGACATTTTAACTGATGTTTTAATCCTTCACTGAAAGCACCTCTGCTTCTAAAATACAACAGTTATTCCTATGCCAAAGAAAAAAATTATTCTGCCTCAGCCACTATAGACCAGTATCACTCGCAAACATTGAGTTGAATTATTTAAGAGCTGGTGCTGGGACTCATTAAACATATCATTCCAGATAGTTTGAACCACCGCTGATCTTCATCTTGACATTGATTGTTCATAACTGGTGTGTGTGTGATTGAATATCAGCTCCAACTCCACCAGTTCATTTGCCATTGAAACTTGAAATGCGCTCCTCTGACCTAAAAAGAAACAATGCTCTGACTTGTCATAGTCCCACTGAGGCATTATGCAGATATATTGCCATTGGTGTTAAGAAGCCTCAGTAGCATTTCTTGAAACACTTCTGAATAAATTCATTGGTTGAAAGTACTCAGGGTCAGTGTATCAGAGAGAGGATATGCAGCATTGGTCATAATGGCACTCAGTTTTGTTTTAATTCTCTCCTTCGCTATGATCTCCAGGGGCTCCAGTGTTTGTCCCATAACTGAGCTTACTCTTTTAATTAGCTTGTTAATTTGGTGGGCCTCTTTTGAAATGATGTTATCAGCCCAGCACACCACAGCATTGAAAACCGTACTGGCCATCACAGAATTATAGAAGATGTGACATCCTACATTAAAGGAACAATGTCTCTAAAAACAGAAAGCACCTGCTTTCTCCTTTTTTATATAATTACTTTGTGTCCTGAGACCAGTCCAACAGTGGAACATCTCTACATCCACTCCTTGAATAGTGACTGGACATAGAGGCACGTTAGTGCAGCGAAAGCCAATACTACTGCTAATAATAATAATAATAATCATTTTTATTTAATTATTGTATTGAATTATTGTTGCTATTCAACAGCTGTGTTTAGTCTGTGGGAGACATGCAAGTAGGAATTTCATTGAACTATGTGTGCATGACAATAAATGTGAGCTTGAGCTTGGATAGTTAATCCTGTAATTTCCTGGGTCACATGTCTTAAAGCGTCTCATTCTATGAAATATTAATAATCATGCAAATGCTTTAGCAGATTCAATAGGTACTTAATGACCCATTCCTATGTAAATAGTGGTCACTGATTGTGTTCACTGAACTGGTAAAACCAATTAGATGAAAATGTACAAGCTGAATTTTCTTTGAGAATTTCTTACATGAGTCAATGCTGTCCTAAGAAAAACACAAGAGAAATAAAGATGAGTTGAGGTCCCAAGCTGGAAATAAAAAAAAATTATTGAGAAGTGGTGGAATTGTTAGTGCATGTGTATACTGCCAGCAGTTATTCTGGGGAAGTTATAGATGTTCACCAGGCTCAAGTCTTATGAAGGATGTACCAGTGAGTGAGTCAGAGTTCTTCTCTGGGTCAGCTGATTTTGAACTGCGGAGGAGATAGGGATTATTATGTCACTGTAGGCACAATCCCTTCCTGTGGTGAAGTTAAACTGGCTCCTGTACATCTTGTCAAATGGTCCCGTTCTTGACACTGCCTTGATTACATAAAAACATTTTTTTAATAAATTCCACTGATTTGTGTAGAAGTAAACAGATCCGTAGAACTTCATTTGTAAATTACATCTTAATCATACAATCTTGCTCTCATGCCTTTATTAAAATGCAATAATCCACAGGCACCTGCTCAGTTTTTGCAAAATTCATTATCTGAAAAATCAAGATAGGATATGGAAATAGGTATAGGTTTAAAAAAAAAAGTTCATGCACTCATATCAAAACAAATCAAGTTTTAACTTCATTGAGAAAAATGTGTAATTCTTTTCTTTTTTACCACTCCAGTAATGGAGAAAATTGAATATTATAGATTTCAGGAGTAATTAATGCAAAGCCACAAATATGCATACTGTAGAGATGCCCAACAAACAATCATAGAAAGTTTTGGCTTTACAAAAAATGAATCAGAGCACAGGTTTAATTATGATGCCCATCAATGTCATAACATGCTGTTTTTTGTAATCAAAATTGATAGATCTTTATTTTTCCCCATGGGAAAATTTGGCTTTTTACATAAACTCTTTAAATAAATAAAGACATGAATAGGTAGATAACTAAGTAAGTAAATAAATAAATATACACATACTTTGGCCTGAACACACACTGGAAATACTATAAAGCAAGAAAAATTCAAAAGTAGGAAAAGTTCTAACTTGGCTGCCACAATCCCTGTGAACCGTTATGCAGTCGTATTGCTGTTGGTATAAAGGAGCCCCTGTTGCTTTTCTTGTCACCCTTCTGTTGAATAATTCATTGGCTGAAAGTCCTCAGTGTTAGTGTGTCAGAGAGAGGACGTGGAGCATTGTTCTTAATCACACTCAGTTATATTTTAATTCTCTCCTTTGCTACTACCTATAGAGAGCCTGCCTTTTTAATTAGCTTGTTGATTTGGTGGGCTTTTCTTGAAGTGGTGTTACCAGCCCATCACAGCATAGAAAATCATATTGGCCATCACCGAGTTATAGAAAATATGAAAGATGACACTTTCTACATTAAAGGAATGCAGTTTCCTAAGGAAAAAGAGCCTACTCCGCCTATTCTTATCTAGTTCCTCTGTGTTCTGAGACCAGTCCAACCTGTCATTAATGTGGACCCCCAAATACTTGTAGGAGTAGACCACCTCTACATCCACTCCTTGAATAGTCACCAGACATAGAGGCTCTTTGTTGCGGTGAAATTTAATAACCAGTTCTTTAGTTTTACTGATGTTAAGATGCAGACAATTCTATTTGCACCAAGAAACAAATTTTTCACCTGACTCCTCTACTCTGTCTCATCCCGTTTATCAATACACCCCATAAGTACAGAAAAATCTGAGAAATTCTGCAAGTGACATGACCTGCTATTATATTTGTAATCTGAGGTGTACCAATTGAAGTAAAAAGGGCACGGGACTATTCATTGTGGTGCTCCAGTGTTGCTCACATACTGTACATATCAGAAACACAGTCCTTGAGTCTCACAAACTGCAGTCTGCTTGACAGTCCATTATCAAAGACACCATAAGCTCATCCGCTTGTTATCTCTGAGCTTACCCTTTAAAAGGAATGGCTGGGTGGTACTGAAGGTACTGGGGAAATCAAAAAAATATAATCCTGCCAGTGCTGCCAGCTTTGTCCAGGTGAGAATAAGTCTTGTGGAGCAGATAGATAATTGCATCCTTCACTCCAGTCTTTGTCCGGTAAGCAAACTGCAGTGGGTCCAGGTGTTCTACCACAAGAGAACTTGTATAGTCCTGGACCAGCTTCTCAAAGGTCTTCATGATGTGAGGCGTAAGTGTCACTGGTCTGTAGTCGTTAGGTGAAGTGGCGCCTGCCTCGTTTCAAACAGGAACAATGCAGAATGTTTTCCACAGCAGTGGACATTAATGCATGACAAAGAATAATAATAATAATAATAATAAAAAAAAGATGACATGGATATTTCAAGCTGATTCGGTGCAAGTCTTAAATTCTCAACTTTTTTTTATTTGTAATTAGGATGTATTTACACACACAGGCATTACTTCTAAATAATTCCTTATTTTTGCATTAAAATCTTCAGTTCTTTTTACCCAAACTCCATCACTACCTGAACTCATCATAAAGATAAGATTTTTAAAATGGGACAAGGTCTATAGAAAGGAAAAATCAATTCCTGTGAATAAAGCAAGTAAAATTAACGTTTAGCAATCGATTTAACTCTGAAGAAGGTTTGGCCACTGTGTAAGGTACCCTTACCTGATGGTTGATCGGTACTCCAAATAGCTTGCTCCAATTCATCCCACTAAAGTTCAGCCAGAATCAGACTTGGTGGAAATATTCAAGGACTTACCAGCCTTATGGTAAGGTGTTTCATTCTGCTGAAAAAGTGAATTCATAGAGGGGCCCACAATTGTCATGAAGAGATTGTTTGCAGGTCACATCCATTCAAGCCTCACTCTTATTCTATCAGTGAACCTAATGCTTGAATTAAAGTCACTCCACTACAATACACTGCATTGTTTTTACACAAGGCATTGTGCACTGGAATTTCATTTTTCAGACACATCACTGTTTTACCCAACTGTTTGTTGACTGACTATGTAGTGTGTTGCTTACTTGTTTTGACCACGAGATGAGGATAAGTTTGCATGTCCTTTGGGTGGTGTTCCATTCCATATATATCTATGATGCTGTATTCCATGAAAACCAGTAGACTTGCACCTAATGCACCAAATCTAACCAACCCAGAATTAGAGGGTTAGGTATGAAGATGGATGATTGGCTAGATATGAAACTTTTTTGTTGCTGTTTTTTTCTTTGTGCCAGCCAAATGTTACTATATGTTGTTATACGGCTTTAAATGCCACAGTCTGAATATGTTGAAGGACCAGGCATATCTAACAAAGTAGCCACTCAGAGTATTTAATAGGCACTTGGATAGATTTAGCAGACAGTTAATAATTACTTGCAAGTACAGAGCAAGAAGACAAGAGTAACCATGACAGATTCAATATGCTCTCCATCACTTAAGTTTATTAATTTAATTATTCTAGGTATTACTTTTGTTAGCTTTGGCAACTGTAACTGGCTGAAAAATTATAGTCTCTAAGATAACTTGGCAAACCAAATATCAATTTTTCCATACTAGCCATCCATACATTATCACGGACTACTTTTCCCAGTTCAGGATGACCACAGGATGTCAGTCATTCGCAGGCAACCTCACAAAAACACAAATTCATACGTAGCCAGTTATCATCGTTCAACCCAACTTGTATGTTTATGGGCTGTGTGAGGAAAAATAGAATAC
This sequence comes from Polypterus bichir lapradei, assembly GCA_026402145.1. NCBI lineage: Eukaryota > Metazoa > Chordata > Cladistia > Polypteriformes > Polypteridae > Polypterus > Polypterus bichir. The sequence continues at coordinate 10,246,134 of JANRMT010062842.1, read as the reverse complement.
ACAGTCATTATGTTCACCCTAAATGTATGTAGTTTCCTTTAATATGTAATCCTTTTCCACAGAACATTGGAAATACACTGACCTTTAGTACATACGTATACAGTACATAACAGAATGTTCTTAGCTAACCACTGTCATCTTTCCACCACCTAAAGCTATTAAGTAATTTTACAAAACAACAGTACGCCTTAAGTATTACCTTTCAGAACATCATCCTAGTGTGTGATTATAAACGTGTTTGTTTTTCTTGCATGCTTAAGATTGTATATAAAAAGAAACATAGCTACAGATATATCCAAAATCTGTTTCTATCACTGCTAACCAAAAATATAGGAATTTCATATTCAGCATTCTTGCAAATCAGTTGCAAACCATTTTTATTGTACAATATGATGTTTTATAGACTTAACATTAATTAGATATGGTTTCCTGCCATAGTCCAAAGACATACAGGTTAGGTGTATTGGTGATCCTAAATAGTCCCTAGTGTGTGCTTGGTGTGTGGGTGTATGTGTGCCCTGCAGTGTGCTGGCACCCTACCCGGGGTTTGTTTCCTGCCTTGCACCCTTTGTTGGCTGGGATTGGCTCCAGAAGACCCCCGTGACCCTGTAGTTAGGATATAGCAGGTTGGATAATGGATGGATGGTTTATTTGACTTTATTGGGCCCATAGTGTAGTCAGAAAAGCAGGAGCAGACAAAAACACAAAGCCAGAATCATAGTCAAAAAGGAAAAAAATGCTAAAAGATCCTAATACTAGCTTTCAGTTTAAATTAATTCTAAATGTAGGTTGAGAAAATGACATCATGTGTCATGATGGTGTTATGTTTTTGTCAGGATGTTTTTTCAAGTCTTATGTATATTTTTCTTTTTTGCATCATCTTTGTTTATTTCTGAGCATGATTAATATCATAAGTTAATATTGTTTTTTGCTCAGTATCAAATTACTTTGTACTGTTCTTTGATGTTTCTTGTATTTTGGGTGTGGTACCCCCAAGAAATGAGACCATCCTAATGTCATTGGTCAGGGGCTGTCCTCGGACCATAATTTCAGGCCGGGAAGCATTTCATTGATCATCTGACTATTCAAGACTGTGTCTCCTGAGTACTGATTTTCTGGATTTTTGATTACAGTACAATCCCTCTTAACCGGCCACCTCAGGACTGGACCCATGGCCGGTTGCCGTTTTGGCCGGTTAATCTCACACATACCTATTTTCATGTAGAAAAATATTTCTAAGGTATGTACTGTACCTCCTCGACGTTCCTGAAGAAACCATATCCACAAGGCTTCATCCACGATTTCGCACATGGGTTTTTTTCTTGTACAACAACTGGACAGTGTGGTGTAGCGGGTCCACAGCTCAAGTCAAAAAGGCCACTTTTTAAATAAATAATTGCCTCACTCGCGGCATAGGGAGTATGTGTGGCCGATCGGTTCCCAGGGAATTCCGTGATGCAGGCAATCCTAGCTTAAGTGCACAGGTGAGGAGTCATCCGCATCCGTAATTGTTCCTGGGAACTGCTAATTGCCATATATGATCCACATCCCCATGATAAATAGAAGCGTGAGGCAGCTAGGGGGAGAACAGTAAAGAACGGGAGGTTAATGGAGAAGGAAGCAGATAGAGGAAAGCTGGTGCAGGAGAGCGAGCGAGCAAGAGAGAGCAGATTTGACGGAGCAAAGGCAGGCAGCTGAGAGGTGAACCCCTGCAGGTGATTGTTTGGCTGACACTCGGTTGGGCTAAAGAAAACGGTTGCTCCAGCTGAGCGATCACGGAGCTGAAGTGACCGGTATTGAAGACGTCTGGCCGTCGAAAGGCATCAGCAGTCATAGAGGCTTTGGGCTGGTTTAGCCCCAGCGTGAGCACCCTGGCCGCTGGGGAAAGAACCCAAGTCTCGGTCCGGATGGAACCCGACGTAGCCAGGGATCGGAGGGTTACTGGACCAGTGTGGAAGGCAGTTGCGAAGCCAGATGGGAGAAGCAGGGGAGCCACCAGGTAGAAAGAAGAAGGCACTGTGGAAAATTCATAAAGGAATATTTCAACGGAAATCACTCTGAGCGCAGGAGCCCTCTCACCTTCCAGGAAAGAAGGAAGTGCATACATATAATATAAAGAAGAACTCAGGATTTAAAAAAAAATGTATTTTATTTTATTTTAACAGGCCGTTTAATCCGTCGGCCGGCTAATGTGAGGCCAGGTAAGAGGGACTGTACTGTATTTGGACTATGATTGGGATTTATTATGTTAGCTTTTCTGGAAAACCCTTTTTTTCCTTCATTTTTGCCTGCTTTTGCCATTTTTTCATCTTAAATGTTTTGTTCATAGGAATTATTAATGGACTCCTTGAAATCACTTCATTGATTCACCGCTACATGAAAACCCCCACATACGATATACTATTCAACTCACCTTGATATCTAGTTATGCAAGAAGTCATGCTTTTTAATTTTTCTGGTCCTCTAGCCCGAAAACACACTCATTTTAAGCAATTTCTGAACCAAATTTTGTGCAGGAAATCACACCCTTATGGTAAAGAGTAAACCAATAGGCATCATTTGCAAAAGTGATCCGAAAGACTTGAAGTTGTGCATGCCATGTCAACTGACCCCAGGGGTTCACCCCTAATGGGATATGAAGGGTCAAAGTTACCCCTTTTCACTATACTTTAAAAAAAAATAAGCATTAGTAATATAGGCATGTGGAGAATCATTTTATGCTGTTTTGAATTTCCTGATCACAAATAAGATACTGTATTTTTGATACTTGATTCTTTACTGGTGGTCCTAGCCCTGTAAGAATCACTCCCAGAAAAATGAAAATGACAAATTTCAAATCTAATCATGCGGGTACTGTTTTAGACTATTTCAAGGTCAGTGAATATGAATGCAATTTTTATTTTTGATCCTTTACTAGGGATCTAGCCCTCTCTGGACTGTAATCATTGGGTGAGAAAAATGACAAATTTCAATTAAAATCAAGAATATTTAGACTTTAAATATCTAAACTGAAGCATACATTTTAATATTTCAGACATTTGACACAACTATTCTTTTTTATTATGAACTTCTGCTCCACAAAGTAAATCCTTACATTTCCTTTGAACTCTTTGAATTAAGGTGGTTTATGCTAATTCAGATTTTTTTTCTTTTGTAATGATTACACACTAAACCAAAGTTGCTAGTCAGAAAAACAAACACAGAAAATCCATTAAAACTATACTGATGAGTGTTATCAAAGCAATCTCAGACACCCAGGAGGCATACAACACTGACCTTTACACCTTTTACCCAATGACATCACGATGCATACTTTTGGATTAATTTAACCCTAACCCTAACAATCACATAGCAACTGTCAAAAAAAATTACTGAAAAAGATGTCACCCATGGGAAAACCAAATGGCGAAAAAGAAAAATTTTAACATTATAAAAACTAATCTAAAATGAAAGAACAAATGTCAGAAATATTTCCTTGGGCGTTAGAAACCTATTCTACACATTGTAATAAGTAGGGAGCACCACTGAGCCCCAAACCCCAGACGTGGTATCACCCATACGACTCCTGTCTTAAAATAAAGGATTTTTGTTTTCTTCAAAGCCTTCCAAAAATGAACCCAGCTAAAATAGCACAACGATACCTAAAATAAACAATTTTCCTCTCCTTCCATGTCTCCAGGTGAGTTTCGCTCACTACCTCCTGACTCTGATTCCCTGAGTTGAAGCAAAGGGGCTTCTTTTATGGCACTGGGTGTCCCGAGCACTTCCGGGTTGTGTTGAAATCAGGGCGGTGCTCCGTCAGCAGTTCCGTCTGTTCACACCCAAGGTCTCCGACCTGATTGCACTTCCATACTCCTAATCTCATGCCACCCTGCGAGTTTCCTAACTGGGATCAGCCTAAAGGACACTGTCACCTGCTGTGTAGGGGAATGAACTGTTCCTGGCATCCACCTTTGTCCAATTCATTCATTATACTTTGCTCTGAGCAGGGAAGAAGATTGCAAAGATTTCTGGCCGGGTTATGCCTACAGTCCCACCATCCTTTGATTATAGCCTCCTGGCCAGATAAGAAGTCATCCTCCATGGCAATAACAACATACACCTTTTGATTAAAGCCCAAGGCAGAAAACAACAAAGCCAGTGCAACACAGTATAAATCCACATAAATGACATCCTGGGGAGCAAAAGCTCAGAATTACCATACACACAAACAATGTGTAATAGGAGAGTGATGCATTCTGTGGCAGGCAATATAAAAATATTTCATATTTTATTCTGCCTTTGTTGTCATTAAGGTGAAAATGTGTAAGTCCAAAAGTGACTTTTACTTAATAAAGGATTCCTTCTCACATGAATATGTTTTTAATATTTATGTAATGGGTTATTGAAATCTGAAATAATGTTTAATAATGTAATATGCATGTGTTATACCTAATGCAGGGCATTAGTTGAAGTGCAAACCTAACAATCTGCCCTCTACAGAGTGAACAATCTGCACTAAAAAGGCAGGCTTCATTAGCTTAGAAGGTACTGTTGCTCCTCAGTGTTTGCTGGTGACACCAGTGCACCTCCTATAATAGGTCCTCCTGCAATGTAACTATATTACACTATAAAATAAAGGGCAGTGTGCAGTTTTTCTGAAAATGCAGTATTCTGGAATCATTTGCAAAAATCTTACCTCCCTATGTTGTTCAACAGCAAAGCCTAATTGTTTTTAATATTTTCCCTTTACATTATACACATACATTATGTGTTACTTACACCAAATAGATTTTATATCTAGTAAATATGTTATAAATATGGTATTCCATACCAAGATCTATCAGCAGTGTTAGTCATACTCTGTATAACGTTGTATCTGAATCATGCTGTCATTAATAATAAATCAATCTCTGTGTTTCGGGATTGTGAATGAACAAGAATTCATAAGTTAGCTAAAGTCATTGTAGGTTGCAAAAGAGCACTTAAACTTGCATTTTGCATGCTTACAGAATTACACATTTGGTTGAAGTCATCCGCCTATTGACAGCAGTTTAATAGTGGAGCCGCACACAGCTTCTCAGACAGGCTGAATACTCTTGCTAGGGAAAAGCTTTCTTTAGTTTGCCTTTCATTGAAGGGCTTATCTGTAAATAAATACGGCCATGATGAGTTCACAGGATTAATTGCTATCCCTGGAGGAATCTTAAAACAGCATCAGACTGTAACCAGCTGCTTGAATTGTTGTCTCTGGGAAGACTCGAGTCTCTGTAGCATCAATAGTCATGCTCATTACCATCATACTAATGTATTCCCAGTTATGATAATCAAATTAGCATTTTTTGCTTTCATTTTTATTTTAGAGAACAACACAACCAAAGTGTTCTATTTATATTTATTCTTTCATATTTCATTACTGTATATTTCTATAGTTTTGTAACATTATAAGTCACTCTTGAGCATTAAAAAGTACACTTTAGGAAAAAGTTTCATATGTATTATCAAAGCTGTTTGAACTTCAAGAAATATTTTTGAAGCTTATTATTAAAAGTGTATAAAGACAAGTAGGCAAAATAGGATATCTGTTCATTTTTTGGACTATAATTTTTTT
>JANRMT010062842.1:10116315-10240144 GCA_026402145.1 Polypterus bichir lapradei | reverse complement strand
ATATATATATATATATATATATATATATTGATATGTGAGTCACCTTGGGTGAAGGCATCTGCCTAAAACCTTTTTTTTTGTGTTCCATTCCATCTTGTCAATGGAAAAATATTGCAGTGAAGGCAACAAGCTAAATTGCGCATGTTGCTGCACTGGTAAACTATAAATTCTAAAATGACTTAAACTGTACAAGTCAATAGTAAACCACTAGAATAAAAATGAAAGTATTTATTAGTTTCATGGTTTGTTTATTATAACCAATTATTAAACTTCTTCCCTCATTAATTTGAAACCTTAATTAGTCTTTCAAAACGATAAGTTACAATTTATGATTTGAGTTCAATGGACAAGTCAGACTTTTAGTTTGCTTCTTGTGTTTTAAGTATGATACTGTGAAGAGAGATTGATATTCTGTTCTAATATTGTTTTGATTGGTTGAATAAGTCTAGAGCAGCAAATGAGTTCCCTGCTGTACTTCACTGACACACATTGTCAAGGCAGTACAGTTGTAAGGGCATCAACAGAGACAATAAATCCTGCATGTGTAACAGAGTAAACTGAGATCTGGATAGAAGCAGATAGTGTTTCCTCAGGATGCTTGAGGGTAGGTAACTTGGCCAATTTTTGGAGACCCTGAAGCAGAGAAAGAGGGGAATAATGGGAGGCTATGAAAGGTTAAAACATCTGAATGCCAACAAAGTGTGGCTCACTGTCCCAGAAGAAGACTGTTTTGGAGATGTGGACCTTTTAAAGTAACAGATGGTTCAGACCAGAAGGCACTAGAGGATGCACTAAAGCCATGGTTCAAAAAGTAGGCTAATTGAGTTTAAGATTGGAAACCAAATTTGAACTAGGAATTAACTGGTGTGACAAGAGATGCTATGATTGAAATTGTGGATAAAAAGAGTGTGAGAGTGTACTAAGAGTTAGAGACTCCTTTCTGGCTGGTGGATAAAAATTAGAAATTAGAAATTGTAGAGGGAGAAGTACTGCTCAGATTAAATAGGATGAAATCAAACAAATCACCAAGACCAGATAATATTTACCCTCAAGTTCTCAAGGAGGTTAGCGAGTATATGTGTGTGTGTGTATATATGTATAAAACCCTTGATGCATAGTTTAGGAAGGCACAGCATACTTGAGAAATCCCAGAGGACTCGAAAATAGCAAATATAATCCTGTTACATAAAAAGGGTGACCAAGTGGATTCAAGCAACTATAGTCCACTTAATGTGCAACACAGGAAAATTAATGGAAGCAATTATTAAGGATAAGATTGAGCAGCACATGGCAAGAACAGGAGTTTTACTAAACAGTCAGCATTGGTTCAGAAGAGTAAGGTCATGTTTTACTAACATGCTGGAATTATATGAGGAAGCAACAATAGGGTATGATCAAAGTGGAGCATATGATATTATTTATCTTGACTTACAGAAAGCATTTGATAAGGTGCCACATGAGAAACTGAACATCAGACTACAAGAAGTGGGAGTTCAGGATGATGTTTTTAGATGGGTGCAAAACTGGCCCAGACACAGGAAGCAGAGGTTGATGGTGTTCCCCATGGGTCAGTGCTAGGGCTAAGGCAGTTTTTTTTAATGTATATAAATGATTTGGATAGGAGTATAAGTAGCAAGATGGTTTAAGTTTGCAGATAAAACCAAGATAGGTGGATTGGCAGATAATGTGGAATCCGTTGAATCATTTCAGAGGAACTAGGAAAGCATACTGACTTGGGAAGATTTGTGGCAGATGAAATGTAAGGTCAGCAAATGTAAATTATTAAATGTAGGAAGTAAAAATGTTAGGTTTGTATACACGATGGGAGGTCTGAAAAGGATTTAAGAGTCGTAGTCGAATCAATTTCCAGAGAGTGTTCAGAAAACATTAAGAAGGCTAACAGAATGTTAGGTTATATAGCACAGTGTGTGGAGTGCAAGTCCAAGGAGGTTATGCTCAACCTTTATAATGCACTGGTGAGGCCTCATCTGGAGTACTGCATACGGTTTTGTTCTCCAGGTTACAAAAAGGACATAGCAGTGCTAGTAAAGGTCCAGAGAAGAGCGGTTAAGCTGATTCTGGGGCTACGTGGGATGAATTGTTAAGAAAGATTAAAAGAGCTGAGCCTTTTCAGTTTAAGCAAAAGAAGATTAAGAGAAGACACAACTGAAGTGTTCAAAATTATAAAAGGAATTAGTACAGTGGATCAAGACTGTTACTTTAAAATGAGTTCATGAAGAACATGGGGACACAGTTTGAAACTCGTTAAGGGTAAATTTTGCACAAACATTAGGAAGTTTTTCTTTACACAGAGAGAACCACAAACATTTGGAAGAAGCTGCCAAGTAGTTTGGTAGACAGCAGGACTTTTGGAATTTTTAAAACTAGAAGAATTAAGTGGACAGGTCTGGCAAGCTTTGTTGGGCTGAATGGCCTGTTCTCGTCTAGATTGTTCTAATGTTCTAAAATTAATAATAAGTGTGTGATGTGTACTATTTTTTAACGAAAACTTTTAAACCTCAGATAAGTATATGTATTTTTTTTTAAATTATCAGAACTTGAAAGTGAATGTTTAGCAGTTTCTTTGGTCTCTTTGTTCCGTAACAACAGCACGTGTCTACATTTTCTGGCAGCAAAGTCATCTATTAGGTCATCGTACAACAGCTTCTTCAATGCAACAACACGGAGCACTTAATATGTTGCCTAACATTAGCAGACATTAAGAACACCTAGGTCCTGAGGTCTATATGGCATGTGTCAGCTAGGTGCTGTAACATCAGATAATATCTTGTTAAACACACGCTATCAAAACTATTACACATAATGCTATTGTTACTCTTTTGTTACTCCAGTAAACTACCACATTTAGTTTAGTGGTAGTTGATGCAACAGTATCTAGCTTACAGGAAGTCTAAACACAACTGCAAGTGCAGCACAAGCTGCTTCTTCGTGCTTTTGTTTTTTCTTTTCTGTGCTCATGACTGGTATTGACTTAATGCCAACTCTTTGCTCATTAATGGAAAATTATCACAACAAGTGACTGTCAATGATGTTAATTTGACGATTCATGAAACAGCAATAACTCCATTAGGTGCTCCCACCCCCATTGATACTTCAATCATGGCCCACTTGCGCAAGGTGTGATGTTTGTACAGGAAGAAACAGCTCTGGATCAAGCTGTCAGTGAACCTCTATCAGGTTAAAATTTCTATTACAATTGAGAATATTTAAACAATAAAACATTTAAACTGAACCACTCATTTTAATACTTAAACTATCTGATGCAACTATTTTTGTTTCTTATGTATTGTACTTCTACCTTACTATGAAAATGATTACATTTTTTATGAATACCCCAAATTAGGGAGGCTTACACTAATTCTGACTTCTTACAGTATTATTTGTACTTCAAAATGTGTTAATTTTTTATGTATATTTTTCTTCTTGAGCAAGTCTTGGCAGTATCAAGGTTGTCTGCTTTTGATCCATTTCTCCCGTACTTCAGTTGATCTTCACTTTTGAATCTATGTCTTAAAGGATCAATTAAAAGTGAAACAAAATGCAACTAGAGCGGAAAACATTTCACCAGACTGCAGACACAATGTTAGAATACAAGAGTTATCTATCGATTAATCTTCTAACCTGCTTATCCAGGTCATAGATAGATAGATACAGTATAGTCTGAACATACACCAGAATAATGAAAAAAGAAATTCATTAAAAAGAAAGAAAACTTCTAACTTGGCAGTCACAGTCACAGTGAAGCGTAATGCAGATGTGCTGCTGTTGGTATAAAAAAGCCTCAATAGCATTTGTTGACACACTTCTGCTGAATAATTTGTTGTCTAAAAGTCCATCAGTAGTAGTGTGACAGAGAGAGGATGTGCAGCATTGTCCATAATGGCACTGTTTTCTTTTAATTCTCTCCTTCGCTACTACATCCAGAGGGTCCAGAGTAAACCCCATAACTAAGCCTACACCTTTTTTAGCTTTTTGATTTGGTGTGCTTCTCCTAAGTGATGTTATCAGCCCAGTACATCACAGCATGTAAAATCATACAGACCATCACAGAGTAGTAGAAGATGTGAAGGATGTCACTTCCCACATTAAAGATACGCAATTTTCTGAGAAAAAGAGCTTGCTCTGCCCTTTCTCATGTAGTTCTTCTGTGTTCTGAGATCTGTTCAACCTGTCATTGATGTGCTCAACCATTACGTCCACCTCCTGAACAGTGACTAGCATAGAGCTCTTTGGTGCAGGAAAGGTCAATAACCAGTTCCTTGGTTTTCCTCATGTTAAGTTGAAGACAGTTGCAGTTGAATGGATCCAGTTCCTATCCCAGCAACACTGGGACAGAAACCGGATCCCAAGCAAAGCAGCAACAAACGAGTCCAGCACAGGGTACACTCATGGGTCTCATTCAAAACCCTCTGGGAAGAAAACAGGAGTATCTAGAGAAACCCATACAGATGCAAGAAGAATATGCAGATTTCACATAGACGGTGCCTGGACTGGTCTCTGAACCCAGGATTCTTCAATTGCACTAATGATGTGTTATCCTGCCACCCACAAAGAGAACCACAGGCTAAACAGACAATGTGGATTATTAGGTTTTGCTCTTCATATGAAAATGAAGCTGGCTCATTTCCAGCATTGTTGCTACAGTAGATTGTTATTTCTTCCAAATAGTCATTAGGGGACACTGGCGCTGGCAGCCTAAATGTCATGTTCTAAGAAAACCGTTAGATCTTTTACCCTGGGACAGCAAGATTTTTTTATTTGCCTAGCTAAAGTATGTAGTTTTCTTAGATAAATGTTTGTGAAATATTGTTTTAATGATATACAATCCACTAGTTTATAATTTATTGGCTGATTTAGATAGAAATATTAAGAAATTAATTTAAATATAAAATGATCCATATTCTTTCAAAAATAAAATTACCGCTTATTGATCTTGATGTTGACTTCCACACTTATCTTATTCCTATTTATGATATTTTTGATTTGACTGATAATATACACTATAATACAAAAACTGAAAACATCAAAAGCACCAACAGAAAATAGCAAAGAAGTGATATTTAAAAAAAATAATTTTTTTATATATATATATATATACAGGTATATATTAAAAGCTATACAATATATCTCAGTGCCTAATAATATCACTGTAACATTAAAATAGTGTAGCGGCTTATTTAGTTATTATGGAAACATGCTATGCATATAACTGGTTATGATTTGCCATCATGGAAGAAATACCAGTCTTCCCGGATTCTTTTCTGATTTAGTGCATCTTCTCAATGGTGATCATTAATGAATGGTGGGTTTAGAGTATTTACAGTAGCTTTCAAATTTATTGATGTTTCACACGTCTGTCTTCTTAGTCCAGAGGTTCACAAGCTTTTTTAGTTTGTGACCCCATTTTGAAATCGGAGCTTTTTTGTGACCCTACCTGTTTGAAATATCGACATTCACTTCCTATTTATTACGTTGCTCAATTATGTCTTTTTTCTGTTTTAAATATTTTCTTGCGACTCCATTAGCATATTAGGTGACCCGATGATTGGGAAATGCTGGCTTAGGCTATGTGGTGTACTCTGGTTAAGGTTTTGGATTTCAAACCCTGAGATTATTGGTTCAAATCCTGCTACTGATATTGTGTGCCCATGAGCAAGTCCTTTCACCTGCCTGGGCTCCAATTGGAAAACCAAAAGAAATGTAAGCAATCATACCTCCTATTGTTGTAAGTTGCTTTGGATAAAGGTGTCAGCCAAATAGGAAATAATGTTTAATACAAAGTCTAATCCTGGACAATACTATTCTTGGAAAACGGGCACAAGGTAAAAATAAAAAGATAAACATAATTCACTAACTATCCATCCATCCATCCATTACCAAACCCGCTATATCCTAACTACAGGGTCACAGGGGTCTGCTGGAACCAATCCCAGCCAACACAGGGCGCAAGGCAGGATACAAACCCTGAGCAGGGCGCCAGCCCACTGCAGGGCGTACACACACACACACACTACGGACAATTTAGAATCGCCAATGCACCTAACCTGCATGTCTTTGGACTGTGGAAGGAAACCAGAAGAAACCCACGCAGACATGGGGAGAACATGCAAACTCCATGCAGGGAGAACCCGGGAAGCAAACCCGGGTCTCCTAACTGCAAGGCAGCAGCGCTACCCATTGCGCCACCGTGCCGCCCATTCACTGTCACATGCAAAATAAAAAGGAGTTTAAATAGTTTAATTGTAACTATTTACAAAATGGTTAATATATCATACAATCCACACATATAATTTGATGTACATCTTACTAGAAGATTTTTTTTTTTCTTCAAAGACAGACACTTTGAGCCAATTGCCAAAACATGAGATTGATCAAACTGGGATTTCTAGAAATGGCGTGATGCCCTTTTCCTGTTCCTGAAATGCTTTTGTTTCTGAGCAGAATTTCAGGATGACAGGCTCAGAAGATTGTCACACTCTTCTCCCTTGCATAGCCATTTTTCACTTTCTGTTTTCCCTGGTGATGCATAGCCAGGATATGGATAAAGTAGAGATTAAATTCAGCAATCTAAAGAAGCGTAAAGAGATTTCTATCAAAATGTATTTTTTATAAAACATTTCACCTGGAACACCTTCTGTTGCTGTTCATAATTAAATCAGTCTATAATAACACTTCTAGTGGGTAAATACACATGTTCTTGACATTGCACAGTGAACAGTGCATATTTTGTTGCATGAAGTGTAAAGTGAATCATTGCAGGTAACCTGCTTTCATGTGAAATAAATTGGGGTAATACCTACCGTACCTTGGTAAAATGGAAATCAGTGGACTCGGGTTAGCTGTAAAACAGACCAGTAATGCCATTGTGGTCACTGATTGGTCTTTTCTGGTGTTGTCATGTAAAAAAATAGTTTGTACTTGAAGTAGACTTAGTTACTTGTTTAGATTCATTTTTTTCACTATTCGCTTTTTGTGTAGTTTGAAAATTTTAAAGAAAGCAGAAGAAATGGTTGTCATATATATAAATGATACCAAATAACAAATAAACACTTAAAACCAAAAGATAAAAATGCAGCAAGAAGAACGGCTAAAATGATAAACCACCGGATGATGGGCATGTCCTGGTCCATGGTGTTAATGGTAAAAGTTGTAAGGAAGCTTTTAAGAATTCTTACCTATTAAATTCTCAACAGTTACTCACTTTTTTACCTGAGATGCACTATGTGAGGCATTAATGTGTTTAAGTGCTGAGAAAGAAACACCATGTGGATGCTGAATGGTCACCCTATAATTATAGTCCTGGGGCCTATAATGGTCTTATTATGGTCCTGCTTGCATTACAATCATTCAGCTAGTAATTTAGGTGCCACAGCTTTTTATCCAGGCAAAGAACTTCTGAAAGCCATGTCCCAGTAGTAAACAACACAACACATTTATTTTGGTTTTACTTTAGACATTTTTCTTAACAAAATAGTTTCTCCAAAATGGAAGTAGTACTCCACAGCATTTTGTGGTCAATGGTCAGATATATACACATGAATTTCTGAAACTATGGCCTACAGTTTGCTCTTTAGGCCAGACAATTGGAATAACTTTGGCTTTAAATGTGTGAGGGACGTGGTAAGATTGAACAGCAAGCCCATGAACAGTGTGTACCTCATATATTTTAGAAGAACAGCAGATCCAGCTTTATGTAGATTTAAAGACATCTAAGGATCGTAACCTTATTTATTCTATGCAGCACATACTATATACTGTAATTTTAATGTCCAAACATGTCCGTTTTTTTACATATTTCTGGAAGTTTGAGGAGCAAAATACATTAATTTGAAAATGTGGGATGTGAGGCATCCTCTCATGATGATTACATGCCCTCACTTTCAGGGAGTCAGTGTTTACTTTTAAAAAGAAAGTGATGATCTAGTTCCCAGATCATTTTCTCTTCTCAAAATTTCTGTGTTCATTAAAAGAAAATAGAAAAAGACTACTGAATCAATACATTGTGTAATTTTAGCCCGCTGAGAAATGACCTTGGTCTGTCCCATTCTGCTAAACAGCCAAACCTAAGTAAAAAAACAGAGGTTAGTTCTCATCTCTTTCTCATTAAGTTGAAAAGGGAATAAGAATATTTGATCTATCATAAAGTGTCATTGATTTGAAACTCATAAATTCATAAATAAAAACAAAATATATTCATTTCTGTGCTTGCTTTGATGCTTTTTAAAATGTATACATGACTGTCAGTAGAGACTTTCAGATTCTTCATCTATATATACCTTTCTGAGCAGTGTAATAAAATGAGGCATTTAAAAAAGTTACATTTTCCATGTAGTTGTAATATACTTTGTCATATTCATGAATGAAACAGAAAAATCAAGAGGTGCCATGTCATTAACGGTTATTACGTTCTGAAAAAACCACCTTCACTAATTATTAGGTCTTCACTAACCTGTGAATTGTTAGGTCCAGTTCAGTGTAGTCTAATGTTATACACACAATTTATGAATAAAACACAATCATTAATTTTATTCTTGCTTTCTTTAGGATTATGCTGAAAAGGAGAAAGCCATAGCAAAAGCTCTGGAAGATCTGAAGGCTAACTTCTACTGTGAATTATGTGACAAGCAGTACCACAAACACCAGGAGTTTGACAACCACATTAATTCCTATGATCATGCTCACAAACAGGTAAGACAATTGAGCCAGTAGCATACATTAACAAATGCATTTTTATTTAGCTTGAAATACATAAGTAAAATACCTATTGAATTGAGGCAACTATTTATTGAAATATTTTCTATTTAAAGTAGATTACAGGAAGGAACTTAGATGTTGAAAATGCAAATACAAAAGCAGGAGGGGAAAACAAAATCTCCTGCATAATGAAAAGTTTGCCTGTTGACTGCCTCATTAATAATGAGAAAATTATATGGTGGTCAATAAAATTATTATATTAAATGCTAATTATTAGAATTAGTTACAGTGGAATGCAAAAGTTTGGGCAACCTTGTTAATAGTCATTATTTTCCTGTATAAATCGTTGGTTGTAGGTTATAGGAGACACACACAGTGATATTTGAGAAGTGAAATGAAGTTTATTGGATTTACAGAAAGTGTGCAATAATTGTTCAAACAAAATCAGGCAGGTGCATAAATGTGGGCACCACAAAAAAGAAATGAAATCAATTTTTAGTAGATCCGCCTTTTGCAGAAATTACAGCCTCTAAACGCTTCCTATAGGTTCCAATGAGAGTCTGGATTGTGGTTGAAGGTATTTTGGACCATTCCTCTTTACAAAACATCTCTAGTTCATTACGGTTTGATGGCTTCCGAGCATGGACAGCTCTCTTTAACTCACACCACAGATTTTCAATTATATTCAGGTCTGGGGACTGAGATGGCCATTCCAGAACGTTGTACTTGTTCCTCTGCATGAATGCCTTAGTGGATTTTGAGCAGTGTTTCAGGTCGTTGTCTTGTTGAAAGATCCAACCCCGGCGCAGCTTCAGCTTTGTCACTGATTCCTGGACATTGGTCTCCAGAATCTGCTGATACTGAGTGGAATCCATGCGTCCCTCAACTTTGACAAGATTCCCAGTCCCTGCACTGGCCATACAGCCCCACAGCATGATGGAACCACCACCATATTTTACTGTAGGTAGCAGGTGTTTTTCTTGGAATGCTGTGTTCTTTTTCCTCCATGCATAACGCCCCTTGTTATGCCCAAATAACTCAATTTTAGTTTCATCAGTCCACAGCACCTTATTCCAAAATGAAGCTGGCTTGTCCAAATGTGCTTGAGCATACCTCAAGCGGCTCTGTTTGTGCTGTGGGCGGAGAAAAGGCTTCCTCTGCATCACTCTCGCATACAGCATCTCCTTGTGTAAAGTGCGCCGAATGGTTGAACGATGCACAGTGACTCCATCTGCTGCAAGATGATGTTGTAGGTCTTTGGTGCTGGTCTGTGGGTTGACTCTGACTGTTCTCACCATTCGTCGCTTCTGTCTATCCAAAATCTTTCTTGGTCTGCCACTTCGAGCCTTAACTTGAACTGAGCCTGTGGTCTTCCATTTCCTCAATATGTTCCTAACTGTGGAAACAGACAGCTTAAATCTCTGGGACAGCTTTCTGTATCCTTCCCCTAAACCATGATGGTGAACAATCTTTGTCTTCAGGTCATTTGAGAGTTGTTTTGTGACCCCCATGTTGCTACTCTTCAGAGAAAATTAAAGGAGGAGGGAAACTTACAATTGACCTCCTTAAATACTCTTTCTCATTATAGGATTCACCTGTGTATGTAGGTCAGGGGTGGTCACTGAGCTTACCAAACCAATTTGAGTTCCAATAATTAGTTCTAAAAGTTTTGGAATCAATAAAATGACAACGGTGCCCAAATTTATGCACCTGCCTGATTTTGTTTGAACAATTATTGCACACTTTCTGTAAATCCAATAAACTTCATTTCACTTATGAAATATCACTGTGTGTGTCTCCTATATGATATATTTAACTGACATTTTTTATCGTAACAACCAACGATTTATACAGGAAAATAATGACTATTAACAAGGTTGCCCAAACTTTTGCATCCCACTGTATATAGATATAGTGCATAGAGTTATTATTATTATATTGTAGGACTAAAGTTGGACAGTTTAACATCTGTGGCAGAGCGACGGGCATTAAGCAAACTCCTGTCAAACATGAAGAATCCACTGCATCCACTTAACAGTGTCATCTCAAGGCAGAGGAGTAGCTTCAGTGACAGACTTATGTCACTGTCTTGCTCCACTGACAGACTGAGGAGATCGTTCCTCCCCCACACTATGCGACTTTTCAATTCCATCCGGGGGAGTAAATGCTAACATTACTCAAAGTTATTGTCTGCTTTTACATGCATTTTTATTACTATTTAATTTAACATTGTTTTTGTATCAGTATACTGCTGCTGGAGTATGTGAATTTCCCCTTGGGATTAATAAAGTATCTATCTATCTATCTATCTATCTATCTATCTATCTATCTATCTATCTATCTATCTATCTATCTATCTATCTATCTATCTATTACTTTACTCTCTATCTGTTTGCCTTTGCCTGTACATGTAGGCCACTCTATCAGTAGTAACACTTTCTAGATGCTACTAGGAAATTATCAAAAATTCAGATGAAATGAGAAAGAGAATCCTAGTATGTCCTATGTGTGGTCTTGAGTCTTTTTCCAGTTGGTGATACTTATTATATTCCATCTGAAAAGCATACAGAGGAGAGTGTGCGTATTGTACTGTATATTTCCAGACCATCTCATTTGCCTACCCTCAATCTGGAGAAGCAGTGGTCCTACTCTGAGGTCCTCCTGTTTTTTTTAGCTTTTCATTGAGTTGTCCTAGGAGTCCTGTACAGGAATGAATTTTGGTCAGGTGTAACTATGATCTCAATCTATCAATGACTACTGTAAAAGAATAATGTACTTGGAACTGCCTGCCTGTTTAAGTAGAACATCCCGAAACTTGTATCAATGAATGTTAGATTAGAAAATGAGATCATATACATTTTGTTTTGTGTTTTGTTCTCTGATAACAGTTTGCATATGAAAAGTCTTATTTCTTATACTTAGGATTTTTAATATGTTTAACTAGTTTGAAATTTTACATAATACTTAATTCAGAGATGTGTATGTGGAGTATATATTTATCTAAAGTTGATAGGTGAAAATTAAAATATATTGAAATGTGGTATGTAGATGAATTTAACTGATAAAAGGAAGCTCTCTGTTTGATTTCTTCAGTCTGCCATGATGCTTTGAGCACATGCAGGCTCCACCTATAGGAACAAATAATAGATAGCCATGTTTGAATTTTACATATAGCAACTGCTTAAGACTCTTCTTTATTTAGCATTTTCCACAAAATTACCCACAGTTCATGCTTCTAAATACGGATGATGATATAGATTCAATTACAGAAAATGATATAGATCTAACTACAGAAAATACTATGCAGTTTGGGAAACATTTCTAGCTGTAATTACTCATTCTTAGTATAGAAATAAATCCAAATATGCATGCAAGTTTGCATAAAACAACTCGCACAAATGTCAGTCAATCAGATGACTTATAGCCCCTGATTCAGCTTCAGAGCCTCTTTTTCTCTGTTACATTTAGCTCTGGATAGCATTTGACCACATGAAAAAGAGGGGTAGATTCACTTGTGTTTGTGTAGACCAAACTGACCTCATAGAGAATTGGTGAGAAATTAATGTCCTTTTGTGACCAACTATCAAACTGCATAATATGACACTCCTAGACTGATGCACAGAAGTGGGGCATTCCCTCAATGCGATCACACTTATGGCATGATGCGGACACGGGAGGTGCATTAACTTTGACCTTATGTAGTTAATGCAAATCAAATATTCCTAATTGATTAATTGTTAACTAATATTTGCAGGCCTAATAACACCTAAGTAGAGGTAACATTCATGCTATTGGAGAGTAAATACAGAACATACAGTGAAATTAAATTCACCGGAAATGTCTACTGTCTACATGAAATTGAGGAACCTCAGCATGCCTTGCTGTTTAGATATCTAGACAAAGTGTGTCCTTTCTGTAACATATAAAGTAACTCATTTTCATGCTCTCTTCTAATAATCAGATAAGAGACATACTGCTCATGGAGCTGTGATTGGTAAACAAACCATATACAGTAATCATTGAAAATGTGAGGGTACACAAGTGCACCTCTTGTCCAATCTTCATGATGGTTTTTCCCAGGAAAAAAAAAAAAAACAGTTTCTGCCCAGTGAAGGAAGTCCACAGGACATTGATTGATAATTTCTGGATTGCTTGAAAGTTTGCTGTTTGAATGCAACCAAACTAACTGGAGACTGAAGCAAAGTAAACAATCATCTTCTGATTCCACACAAAGAAAACTGACTATGAGTGTAAAAACACTTTTAGTCCACATTTTAACACCACAATTCACTACATTGCAAACCTGCCTCTGTTGCACTGAATCAAAGGTCATTCAGCTCCACCTTATCCACTGAGCAAATCCCCCATGCACCTACTCTTGTACACTTCTCGGCACTGCAATAACCTTACATATAGAGGTACAAATGTTCGTCCTGATCGTCTCACAAAACAAGTCCAGAGTATGACATAAGTTACATTCTGATTAATCCAAGAGGAACATTAAATGTGAACAGCACAGGTTCAACTGTCAGTTTCCCAGAAAGTATAATCTTCAAGTCATTGCTCCATCTTGAAACTCAAAAACAAGTGAGGAGGTAAGATGCTTCCTAAGCCCAGTTTAAACAAAGTCAACTAAATGCCTGACTTGCTTCCAAGCAGGATACATTAGTGGCCCCGGACATCCATGCCTAGTGCTGTTGAAGCATTGCTAAGGTAAGTCATCAAATTTAAGAGAGGGCAGGGCCTGAGAGTAGCTTCTGCCAAACTGTTCAGCTATTCAATAATCAGGAAGGACTGAAGGAATTGCCCTTATCAAGGATAAGGAAATGCTGATTTTGCTTGGTCATATCACTGAAAGGTGAAAGAAACACCTGTAGTTTATTTCTTTTCAAAATAAATAAATAAGAACAAATCTAGGAAGCATCTTTTGATATGCTGTGGATGGGTAACTATGGAAGCTGAAATGTTCCACTGCAGATCTGGATGGAATCCATTATTAAGTGATGAGTCTAATGGGTGCTTCAATATTGATATGGGGGGGGGGGGGGGGTTAGGGATTTGGAGTATTGTCATGATTTCTACAAAAGCAGAAAGACTAGGTCAAGTTTATTGTCATGTGTACATAGTACAATGAATTTCTTCCATGTATATCTCCTCAGAACAGGTGACAAAAATACAAAAAATAAATACATTAAAAGTATACAGTAGTTAGCTAGCATGGAACATATATATATGCAATTACATGCAATACATAACATATATACAGTATTTTAGCAAGTATTTTAAAAATAGCAGCCTTACAACTTGTGGATAGGACTTGTCCTTGAATTTACTGGTGCCAGTGTTGATGGTTCAGTACCGTTTTCCAGAGGGAAAAGAGAAAAGCAATGTTTAAGATGATGGAGGTCTTCCATTTTAGTGTTTGGCTTTCTAAGGCAATGAGTGTTGTATGCAGTATGTTCTAAAGAAAAAGAAGCTTAATGCCAACAATATACTGTGCCCCCTTTACCTCCCTTTGCACTGCTTTGGCATTTGCCATACCAGGATGTGATGCAGTCACATTCCTCTGTGTACTTTTTAGATGTTTGTGAGAACCAATGAAAAATGTGACCTGTCCTCAAATATCTAGGCAAATAGAGGCACTGGTTAGCCATGAGTAGTGGTCACAAATTTAAAGCTGCCTTTTTTAATAATATCCCCCTTAAAGTAGATGTAAGAGGTGGTCTGCTTTCTGAAGTTAGTGACCAGCATCTTGGTTTTGTTAAAAATAAGGGTGAGAGTCTTGTCCTGGTGCCACTAATTGACCAGGTAGACCTCTTCTCTCTAAGGTGTCACATCATTTTTGGTAATGATGGAGTTGTAGCTGTGTCTGGCCACACTGTCAAAGGTAAATAAGTAGTACAGTATGGGGCTCAGCACAATACCTGTAGAAGGGAGTTTTTTAATTATAGAGAAAAAAAATGTGCTCAGCCTTTCTTGGAAAGCCTTTGTCGAAGAACTGGAATAGAAATAACAATAGTTATCAACATCTATTTTGGTACTGTATAATTATAAGTGCATACTCAAGTCCAGTTATACTGTAGCTCATCTTACATTGTAAAAAAAGAAATACAATTTACCAAGATGTCTTGCATGATTTGAACACAAATGTGGAACCACCTTCTCCCAATACAATGGTCATTTATGCACCATTAGGAAACTGGAGAGAAAGAGGTCTCAATTCCTCAATCAAATGTAATCCAGATACACTATAATAGAATAATAACACCACAAATCATGCATTATATATGTGACATGGTGAGTTTTATTATTTGAGTCTTATCTCTATCTCTAAAAGTGGATAGTTTGTTTCTGATTATAATTTTAAATTCAGTTTTAGCCTTTGATGTCAGTGGTGTAACTAGATATTTGTCTTTAATTATTTATTATCAACCATATATGCTCCATTGTTTTTCAGCATACTATAGAACACTTTTATTCCGATGGTCCTCTGATTTATCTGCATGTATTACTGCAGATGGAACTATAGCTAGGATAATGTTATGAAATTTAATTTTAGATGGTTACGCATGAATGGAATACGGCTTTCTTCATTTAAATTTTTTGGTGAAATGCTGATTGACTTTGGGTATTAGATAAATAATATACAGTAGTTTCCTAAGCTATTGTGAACACAATTTCACAGATTTAGTGTGACTTATTTAAATTGGCTATATTAGTTTTGAACATGAACTGATATTTTAATCTTTCAAATTTAATGCAAAAAGGTGCAACCTGTACAATATGCCCAAGACTGGATAGTGCCTCTTAAAGGATTTGCTTAATCTAAATTATCATGCAATGAGAAAAATGGGAACATAAATCAGTTTTTACCTTTATACTGTGATTGTTTTCTTAAGGATTTGTCTTATGGGTAAAATATTAATCTTTTTTAAGATAAGGTGATTGCATTTTTATTGTTTTAGGGCACAAATTCTATTAAATAAAAACAGGCTCAGAAGTAGACAGCATGTTGCTATAAATATACCGTAAACAAGCAATAAAATTGTGTGTATACTTTTTCATACTGAAAAAGATTTTTTAACCTTTTTCTGTCTGTCATTCATAATCTATTATAATTGCACTAGACATTAAGCCCGTTACAATAACGGGCGCTAGGACAGTAGTGCATAAACATTAGTAGGAACAGTCTATATTAAATGGCAAGGGACCTTGTATGTGGCTGTAATATGCTTCACTGTATTGTGTGCCTTTAATTTTCTCTCTCAGTAATACTGGTTTGTATTTCCGTAAAATGCCTGTAATTTTGTCTGACAGTAATACAGTGGAACCTCGGTTCACGACCATAATTCATTCCAAAACTCTGGTTGTAACCCGATTTGGACGTGAACCAAAGTAATTTCCTCCATAGGATTGTATGTAAATACAATTAATCCGTTCCAGACTGTATGAACTGTATGTAAATATATATTTTTTTAAGTTTTTAAGCACAAATATAGTTAATTACACCATTGAATGCACAGCGTAATAGTAAACTAAATGTAAAAACATTGAATAACACTAAGAAGACCTTGAACACCAGAGAAAACTAACAATGCAAGAGTTCACGCTATAGCCTTAAGACCCGCTCGCTAAAAACACTTTTTTTTAATGAGTTTTAAGCACAGGGAAAAAAATGAACATTTGAAAAATCCGTAATTTAATAAACAACCAAGAAAAGTAACATTGCAACAATGCACGCGCGCCTGTGTGTGTGTGTGTCTCTCTCGCCGGCCTGCATGTGTGTCTGTCTGTCTCTCGCGTGTGTGTTTCTCTCTTAAGCACGTGCCTCTGTGTCTGTGTGTGTGTGTGTCTCTTTCACCTGTGTGTGTTTGTATCTGTCTGTCTCTCTCTCGCGCGCTCCTGTGTGTGTGTGTCTCTCTCTAGCTCTTGTGTGTGTGTGTCTGTCTCGCGCGCGCCTATGTGTGTGTGTCTGTCTGTCTCGCGTGCCTGTGTGTGTGTCTGTCTCGCGTGCACCTGTGTGTGTGTGTCTGTCTCGCTTTCGCCTATGTGTGTGTGTCTGGCGCAGGCGCCTGTGTGTGTGTGTGTCTGTCTCGCGCACACCTGTGTGTGTGTGTCTGTCTCGCGGTCGCCTTTGTGTGTGTGTCTGTCTCGCGTGCGCCTGTGTGTGTTTCTGTCTGTCTCGCGCGTGCCTGTGTGTGTGTATGTCTGTCTCGCACGCGCCTGTGTGTGTGTCTGTTTCGCGCGCGCCAGTGTGTGTGTGTCTGTCTGTCTCACGCGCACCTGTGTGTGTGTGTCTGTCTGTCTGTCTCACGCGCGCCTGTGTGTGTGTCTCGCGTGCGCCTGTGTGTGTGTGTGTTTGTCTCGCACGCGCCTATGTGTGTGTGTGTGTCTGTCGCACGCGTGCCTCTGTATGTGTGTGTCTGTCTCGCATGCGCCTGTGTGTCTGTCATTGTGTGTGTGTCTGTTGCGCGCGTGCCTGTGTGTGTGTGTCTGTCTCGCACGCGCCTGTGTGTGTGTCTGTCTCTCTCTCTGCACAGGGAATGCACAGGAAGAGACTGAACACGTGCCGTGTGGCCCCGCGCATGCGCACTTCACCAGAAGACACAAACGGACACCTGGACGCACACAGGGGTTTTATTAAAGAGGATAATTTTTATAAAACATTGTAAAAATGGTCTTGGTTGCTGTGTGGCTGAAAGCACTGCCATATTGTATTAGTTATATTTTGCTTGATACTTTTATTGAATAGTGGCAAATAAAACATGGGAGTTTAATTGTCAGTCTGTTGAGTTTAATTGTCAGTCTGTTATCATAACAGTTAACTGCATAGGAGTAAGAAATTAATATTAAAGGTTTTTTTGTTAATAATAACATATTTAAACTTGCTTAATCCAATTAAGGGGTTCTCTTCTGGCAGCATTGGACATAGATTAGAATTACCCTTAGCCAGGGCACCAGTCATTCACACCCATACTTGCATTCAGCCAAGTTTGAATCATTAATTAATGGGAGAAATATATACACACTGGAGAAAAATCCCACTGGAAACGTGAACTCCTCAGTGACAACAATCAGGTACAATTTGCAAATTCTGGACACTGGACATGTGAGGCAGCAGCACTAAGTAATGCATCTCCACACTACTGTTCTGCTTCACTTCCTGTAAACCAAACTATAATACATTTTAAGAAAACAGCAGTCTTTTGACCCTGGTACATTAATACAGTTCTATCTATGTATCTATCTGTCTATCTGTCTAAATAATTTAGCTTAAGTGTAAAAAGTTATTTTTTTTAATCAAAGTAACTTTGATAAAGTGTTAATAACTTCTAAATACCTGTAGCTAGCTCATTTTAAAACATTATATATGTCCAGTCATGCAGTACTTCTCCTGATAGAAAAAAAAGGACAATTTTGGTTTTAAAGTGTGAAAGTCTTGTCCTTATTTTCAAAGATTGTTCGTTAATGCCCCAATAAAGAAAACTGTAACCAATTTTTAAGACTGCAAGTCCATCGGAACCTGATGGTTAGCAATATTGATTAAAAACACTGCCATAATATTTATCGCCTAAAATAACAGAAGTTAATGTTGTTATAAGATTTAATACACACCAAACTGACCTAAAACAAAAATAAAATCAAACATATTTAATTTTCCACATAAAGCCCTTTAACACAAGTACACTTGTAATATTCAGAAAGCTTTCTTATCAGTAAAAAAAAAAGGTTTTGTCTTTCATATGCAGCATTCTCCTGTAGCAGACCTGACATCTTCATCACTGGCATTGTGTTTCAAATGGAGGAAGCCCTTCAGATCAGGGAGTACTAGTTGTCACAGGGGTCAGATTTATAAAACTTACAAACACACGAAAAGAGGCTCAAAATGTACATATGCAGCTTTTCATGCAAACACTGGTATTTATAAAAGAAAACTGAATAGGAGAATGTGAGTATATTTACAGCAACTCTAACTCATCTGTACAAAACATTTCAGAGAAACTGGGAAATGAGGACACCCTTGATTAAGTAGGGAAGTGCAACCAAACCAGCTAAATGATGACTCACTCACATAATAAATCACGTCATGGAACCATTATTAGATTGTCTGTTGACGTGACCAACTTATAACACCTCAAAGGTAACAATTATGATTTACAGATTTATATTTTAGTTCCCTTTTAGCACTAATGACGTTTTTGGGTCTTCGTCAGCTTATAAAACTTTGTCATCACCTTGTTGTCGCTTCTCAAGGAACTGGGCGACAGGTCTGCAATATCTCAGCCAGGCATCACTCCATCATGCCCACTATACTGGAGAGCATTAACTGACTGACAAGGCACTATTTTCCATTTTCGTTTGGTGTGGGTCTACATACTTAAAATATAATAGGTTTTTACCTACATTAAAAGGCAATTTGCAGCTGTTTTCCTAACATAATCGGCGCACTATGCTGCCCTCATATTAAAATACGGGCACCTAGCAAGAGTGGAGCTGCTTTTGTCAACTGTAAGCAGTTACATTGCATTAGCACACAAGTCATCTGTAATGCCAAGATGAGATTGACAAACACAGTTTCTTGGTTGTCTGGGTCAGCCCACGATTAGTTCATTTTGAGGCAAAGTAGCTTTGGCAGACAACTTGCTGATTGCGTTGTACATTGTAGCTGGCTCTTTGGTAAGGTAACTGGCTGAACTTACAGTTTTTCATATGGCCAATACTATTCACTGTAACAGCAATCATGTCATTGCATGTTTCCAGGTGATAATGGGTCAGACACTAGCACCTTACGCCTTTCTGCCCAAGAGAGCACAGAGGAGAACTGGTACAATGCCAGACATGTTTTTGGAGCACAGTGTGATGTGTCACAAAGGAGGCCAGTTAAGGTCTGCAGCATCATGAGTGTATGTGTACAAGGTTGATTAGCATAGTCCACGTATGGTTGTTTTAGGGTGGCAACCAGGCAGAATTAGAGCTGCATTTATAAGATGATAGTGATTTATAAAGGTAAATAGTGTAGGTTTTATAAATCCAATTGTTTTGGCCATACACATTTTCCTGTTTTTTGATGAAAGCATATTTTCATAGTTGAATCCATGCAAAGTTTTATAAATGAGACCCCAGGTCTGGAGAATAGGGTGGGTGTGGTATCGCTTCAAATTCCCAACTTTTCAGAGAAGGATCTGTGGCTTGTGTAATGTGAGCAGGGGCATTGTCATGGAACAGGCTGTGATCGACAGCTTCCCTTACTGCTTTTCCCTGACTGACTGGCAAATGCCAAAGAAAAATCAGCATAACATTGAGTGGCTATGTGAGCCCTTTGAGATATGCAATGAATATGAACTAGAGATTATCTCCCTGGCACTGCAGGCATCACATTCAAAATGACCTTATATTTTTCAAAAAACTATAACATTTCTCAGTTTTAACAACTGATATGTTGTTGGTGAGCTATTTTCAATTAAATACAGAGTTGACACGATTTTCAACATATTCTGTTTTTATTTTACAATACAATATATATACAACTGCAATTATACAAACAGAACTACTTAAATTGTGAAACAAAAACAAAGAATTTAAAAATTTGTAAACAATATGAATTATGGTGATGACAAAATAAATGGCTTTGTCTGTGATATTATAGGATTACTTTGAATGTTTATGCTTTTCACACTTCGATAGATAGATAAAGAGAAAGGTAGAACTTTATTTGTCCCCTGGAAGAAATCTAACTTTTTACAGAAGCTATTTAAATAAATAAATGCATAAATGGTGTGATGGATGGCCGGCCGTTTATCCAAGCCAATACCCCCAAGCCGCCAGGTGGAACCCTCCTTGCAGCATGGAGGTCCTCAGAAGGCCAGCAGGGCATCATGGACAATGGAGTGTTTATGCGCAGCCCTGCTGGATGCCGTGGGGGTCACTAGGGGATGCTGCAGGGAAGACCGAGGACTCATTTGTGCTCTATGACCCGGAAGTTTGTCATAGGAAGAGCGACGGGCTTCCGGGATGAAGAACAGAACTTATACCTGACCCGGAAGTGATTGAGAGTCACAAGGACTGGGGATGGAGAACACTTCCGGGTCAGGAGATATAAAAGGACTGTGGGAGCTCCCAGACGGCGAGCTGAGCTAGGTGGAAGGGTGGCAACGCATCTGGGAGCTGGAGGATTGTATTTGTAGTTATTATTGTGTTTTCTTAGTGATTTATATGAGTATAGTGGAGGAGAGGGTGTTTTGTACACTGTGGAGATTTAATAAAGTCAGAATTTGGACTTTTACCTGGTGTCTGGAGTCGTGGACAGGGGTTCAAGGGAGCGAGAGCGCCCCCTATTGACCACAGTGGCGTAGCCGGCAGGATTCTCCAGCGTCTATTGTGGAGGACCTGTACAAAAAATTTCTGTGGGTAGTGAACCCCGAGAAGACTACGGAATCAGGACTCACCACAACATCGCCAAACCCCGAAAAAACCAAATCCAAAATGGGGAAGAGGAAGGGCAAGCAGAGCAATATCGTCAGCGGGAGTGACCTGTGTGCAATGGCCGACGCTCGAGAGGAGTTAAGGAGCTGCCTTTCAAGTCCGGAGAAACCTCCAAGAGGCAATGATTACTCTGAGGTACGTGCCGGGAACGTCATAAACAACCCGTTTATTATTACTCACTTTGTCCCATGCACGTACCTTGGAGATGATCACCTGGAGGCTCCGAGGGAAAAAGAAAACTGCCCTGAAGACAACGGCACGCTCCTGTCTAAGCCAGAGCACCTAGGAGCTGACTTCCGTATGATGGTAGCCGACGAGGGACACGACAGCGATCCCGGTGCTTTCTGGGAAGGGGGAGGTCCGCATCCCGCTGTTTGTGCCTTCGTACCCGAAGTAAAGGACTTGGACATGCCGAAGGGGAAGGGGGAGGCGAGCGAGGCACCGCTCACCCCACAAAAAGGTAAGGAGGGTCGGGAAATGGCTAGTTGGGATGTTATAAATTTAAATAACACAGACCACAGCTTGCCGAAAGAGGCAACCCAATCCTCCAAGAACTCCAAGTCCCAGAAGCCTCCGCGAGACACTCCAGAGCATGTGCCAGAAGCGGACGTGCCCATTGGCTCCCAGTCGGCAGGTATGACGAACAAGGAAGTAAGTCTCCTGCCGACCGAAGTAAACATTAATATGGACTTGCGGGAACTCGAGAAACTTCTCGAGCCCGTAGTCAGTTTCTTACAGGTCCTGACGAGCATAAAGAAGATCGTCGGGGAGTTGGGAGCTGCAACCAAAGAGCCGTTGGCGAAGGTGAGGGACTACGTGCGGCGATTTGGTGGGGAGCCTCCCGTATGTCATGATGTGGCGGTACAGGTATGTGAAACCCGTACCGTATATAAAGCAAGAGGGACGCAGTGTAATCCGGCCCCGCTTTTAATAAATAGCGGGTGCCAATACACTATGTGCCCTACAAGAGAGACCGGTACGTTAACCGAGTGGTCGGCGGTAGGGCTAATCGATCCATGGCAGCTAGACAGTGCTGACTCCCGGAGCGAGGCGGCCCTAAAGACGCCGCCACCGGTAATTTATAAATCAAGTGGGGTGCAGACAGTGAAGGGTCTCTCTTTATCTAATAGAGAGACTCAGACTGTAGACAAGCCCCAGATGAAACAGGACACTTCTAAAGTAAAACAGGGTTCTCCTGACAAGAAAGGAAAAGGAGAGGCGGCAGGGGTTTCACTCCCAGCAAGACAAGGGGCGGACCTAATATTTCCTAATTGTTTTCAGTCCCGCAGGGGGAGGATACCAGGAGGACAGAGGCAGTGTTACGGATGCCGAAGGTTGGGCCATATTTGGCGAAACTGTCCTTGGAGAGAAGGGGACAAGATGTCGGATTGGACTAATATTCCCCCTAGGTTCTCCAGGGACCAAGATATTCGAATCAATCAAGGCTCAACCAGAACATCCTCTTGGAGGAAGACTTCCCTCTCGTCGCTGGGAGGGGAATACTGTGATGGATGGCCAGCCGTTTATCCCAGCCAATACCCCCAAGCCGCCAGGTGGAACCCTCCTTGCAGCATGGAGGTCCTCAGAAGGCCAGCAGGGCATCATGGACAATGGAGTGTTTATGCGCAGCCCTGATGGATGCCGTGGGGGCCACTAGGGGATGCTGCAGGGAGGACCGAGGACTCATTTGTGCTCTATGACCCGGAAGTTTGTCATAGGAAGAGCGACGGGCTTCCGGGATGAAGAACAGAACTTATACCTGACCCGGAAGTGATTGAGAGTCACAAGGACTGGGGATGGAGAACACTTCTGGGTCAGGAGATATAAAAGGACTGTGGGAGCTCCCAGACAGCGAGCTGAGCTAGGTGGAAGGGTGGTAACGCGTCTGGGAGCTGGAGGATTGTATTTGTAGTTATTATTGTGTTTTCTTAGTGATTTAAAATAGTATAGTGGAGGAGAGGGTGTTTTGTACACTGTGGAGATTTAATAAAGTCAGAATTTGGACTTTTACCTGGTGTCTGGAGTCGTGGACAGGGGTTCAAGGGAGCGAGAGTGCCCCCTATCGACCACAATGTATAGAAAAATAAATAAATATATACACATATACTATGGCCTGAACACCCACCACAATGCCTATAAAGCAAGAATATTAAAAAGAAAGAAACCTTCTAACTTGGCAATGTTATTGTGTCAGAGAGAGGATATGCAGCCTTGTTTGTAATTGCATTTAGTTTTGTTTTAATTCTCTCCTCTTCTACCTCTAGGGACTCCAGAGTGCACCCCATAACTGCTTGCCCTTTTAATTAACTTTGATTCAGTTGGCCTGCCTTGAAGTGATTTTACCAGCCCAGCACACCACAATGTAGAATATTGTACAGGATATCACAGAGTTATAGAAGTTGTGAAGGATGTCACTATGCACTTTAAAGGAACACAGTCTCCTAAGGAGAAGGAGTCTGCTCTGCCCTTTCTTATATAATTCCTCTGTATTCCAAAACCAGTCCAACTTGTTATTAATGTGGAGCACCTCTACATCCACTCACTGAACAGTGACTGGATATACAGTAGAGACTCTTTGATGTGGTCAAAGTCAGTAACCATTTCTTTGGTTTTGCTGATGTTAAGATACAGACAATTCTTCTTTCTCCAATAAGCAAACTTCTCCACCTGACTCCTCTCCTCTGTCTCATCCCCCCTTATCAATACACCCCATAAGTGCAGAGTCATCTGAGAATTTCTGCAAGTGATAACACCTGGTGTTATATTTATAGAGGTGTACAGAGTGAAGTGCAAAGGAGACAAGACTGTTCCTTGTGGTGCTCCATTGTTGCTCACATCCATATCAAAAACGCAGTTCTTGACCCTCAAAAACTGTGGTCTGCTAAGCTGATAGTTCATTATCCAGACTCATCCACATGCATATCTCTGAGTATAACCCTTAATAAGGATGGCTGGATGGTATTGAAGGCACTGGAGAAATCAAAAAACATAATCCTTACATGCTGCCAGCTTTGTCCAGGTGACACTAAGCCTTATGGAGCAGAGAGATAATTGCATCGTCCACTTGTTTGCTGAACTGGAAATGCTCTCAGTTTAGATATCAGTTACTTCAGCATATTTTTAAAGATTGTCTTCAATAAATATATTGAATAATATGACCACTTTTTTATTGAATATTAATAATAGGCTGTTTGTTAGGACTTCTCATTAACTGTCTCAGATTTGGCTCAAATGCTTGTATTCAATGCGTGTAATAACTCACCGGCAGTTTTAAAATGTTTGCCTGTGTACTTGTTCCAAAATATTTCAAAAGTGTCCCTATGAAATTCATTAAAACAGTTACAAATTCAGCACAATAACCATATTATGTGAAAAGTACTGTGTTTTCTCTGTCTTGTCAGTGATAATAGTGTATCAAGTGTTCAGCCATGCCACGTTTGGGGAGGCTAGCTGTTGGAAAAACTTTGCATCTTTTCATGCAGCTCACCTTCCCTCAGGCTGAGCTTTCTAAACAGTACCATCATGTCTACCATGGACATTCAAACACATTAGTCCTGTACAATTAGAAGTGACTTTGAACAAGCAACTACTACGTTAGTAACATTCATGTGAATTACATAAAGCACTAGCTGGTTAATGTACTCTGTAAATTAACATGTAATATTGATGGCGGAATGCTGTTAATGAGTTTCAGATTATATTATACTTTATTACAGATAACTTTCTGAAATGGAAACAAATTCCCTACCCAGAGCAGCTCGGAAACAACACTTCGCATTTCATTTTCATTCTCCAACTACAAGCCAAGGGAAAATGAAATAAAGTTACCATTAAAACTTTAAGGATCTCAAACCCTTTTTTTTTTATTTTACTTCCTCCTCCTCATCTTTTCCAGTTCTGATGGATACACTCTTAAGTTAAGCTGGGGTGCTCATTCCCAGTGGCCATAGGGCCTTAATCAAGCACTTATGTAACTTATTAGGCCATTGTAGGTCTGGTCACACCTAACCTCCTCATTTTTACACCATCTTTCTCAATGTGCGTTGCTTCTGCCTCCCCCTTTCACTTGTTCTTCATTGATGAAAGAATAAATCTGCAAGGAATTATGAAAGAAATAAGGTGTTATCTGCAAAGAAAATAGCCACCTGAAGCTTCTGTGTGCATTACGTATTTGATCTTTGGGTTTAAGCAATGAGTGTACACTGAAATAGAGAAGATATTATTTTAACTCTGACTGGTAAAGAATGCCAGCAATCAGTATCAGTATCAACTAAAACACAATGCATGAATTGCAAGGATGGAGCAGAGGGTTTTCTGTATTTCTTAATCTTTTTATGTTGAACATATGATAAAGACACTGGGAGAGGAACAGCTGATGCAGTCTTTGCATTGAGACAGCTCATGCAAAAGCATTGAGAAAAAAATTTTGCTTATGGTTTTTATTGATTTGGAGAAGGGTTATGATAGAGTGCTACATGAAGAGGTCTGGAGGTGCTTGAGAGTGCAAGGAGTACCTGAGAAGCATGTGAGGAGTGTCCAGGGTATGCATGAGAAGCGAGAACTGGGGTTAAAAGCAGTGTTGGAGTAACAGACAAGCTTCCAGTTATAGTAGGTCTGCACCAAGGATGATCTTTAAGTCCTTACCTCTTTGATCTGGTTATGGATGTGTTGATTAATGGGATAAAAGACCTGTCCCCTGGTGCATGCTTTTTGATGATGACATTGTTTTGTTTAGCAACAGAAAGTGGGAAGTGGAGAGAAAGTTGGAAGAAAGTAAAAGACTGAAAACTTATAAGACAGAAGACAGAATATGTGAAGTTTAAAGATGATCAGGATTTAAAAGATAACCAGCAGGGAGAACTATTGAAAAAAGTGGATAAATTTAAATACTGTATCTAGGATCAGTGGTAGCCCAACATGGAAAACGAGATGCAGAGATAGTCCCTAGAGTGCAGTGTGGATGGAACATCCATCCATCCTCTTCCGCTTATCTGAGATCGAGTCGCGGGGGCAGCAGCTTGAGCAGAGAGGCCCAGACTTCCCTCTCCCCTCCCACTTCTTCTAGCTCTTCTGGGAGAATCCCAAGGTGTTCCCAGGCCAGCCGGGAGACATAGTCCCTCCAGCGTGTCCTAGGTCTTCCCCGGGGCCTCCTTCCAGTTGGACGTGCCCGGAACACCTCACCAGGGAGGCGTCCAGGAGGCATCCTGATCAGATGCCCGAGCCACCTCATCTGACTCCTCTTGATGCGGAGGAGCAGCGGCTCTACTCTGAGCCCCTCCCGGATGACTGAGCTTCTCACCCTATTTTTAAGGGAAAGCCCAGACACCCTGCGGAGGAAACTCATTTCAGCCGCTTGTATTCGCGATCTCGTTCTTTCGGTCACTACCGCTCAAGGAGCTCATGACCATAGATGAGGGTAGGAATGTAGATCGACTGGTAAATTGAGAGCTTTGCCTTACGGCTCAGCTTCTTTTTCACCACAACAGACCGATGCAGAGCCTGTCTCACTGCGGACGCCGCACCGATCCGCCTGGCGATCTCACGCTCCATTCTTCCCTCACTCGTGAACAAGACCCCGAGATACTTGAACTCCTCCACTTGGGGCAGGATCTCTCCCCCAACCCTGAGAGGGCAGGGCACTCCACCCTTTTCTGGCTGAGGACCATGGTCTCGGATTTGGAGGTGCTGATTCCCATCCCAGCCGCTTCACACTCAGCTGCGAAATGATTCAGAGAGAGCTGAAGATCACAGCCTCATGAAGCAAACAGGACAACATCATCTGCAAAAAGCAGTGACCCAATCCTGAGCCCACCAAACCAAACCCCCTCAACACCCTGGCTGCACCTAGAAATTGGATGGAACAATTAGAACAATTAGAAGAATATATAAGAATATATTAGAGTATTGCATAATTGAAGAATTAAGGTGAATGTTAAAGGTAAAGTTTTTAAGACCAGCAATGATGTGTGGAGCTAAGACATTGGCAGTTTAGGGAGCACAAGAGAAAAGTTAGATGTGGCAGAAATGAGAATGTTGAGATGGATGTGTGGAGTTACAAAAAACACAAATAGAAATGAGACAACCAGAGGCACAACCAAAGTGGGAGAGAGATCTAAGTGGACTGAAGTAGCTTGGACATGTAATGAGGATAGACAATGAATAAGTGGGTAAAAGAGTGATGGGAATGGAAGTACAGGGGAAGAGAGAGAGGAAGACCAAAGCGGAGCTGGATAAGGTAAAAGAATATGTGAAAAAAAGGGCTTGACTAGCGAGGAGGTGCAGGACCAAGCTGTATGGAGAAGGTTAATCAAGCACTTCAACCCTTCACAGAAGTGGGAAAAGATGAAGAAGAAGAAAAAGACACTTTGAAAAAAATGATACATTTTTCTGCCATTCACTAACCCAGACTTGCTCTGTGGTCTTAAATTGAGAAAACTGAGAAGCTGGTAAAAGATCTTGTAAGACACACATTATAAACATAATAATTCAATAAGTACCCACATTGGGTCCGTATTTAAATGGTCAAATCTTTTCAATGTTTTGCTAATGAATATTTGTTCTGTATTCAAACAGATACAGTCATATGAAAAAGTTTGGGAACCCCTCTCAGCCTGCATAATAATTTACTCTATTTTCAACAAAAAAGATAACAGTGGTATGTCTTTCATTTCCTAGGAACATCTGAGTACTGGGGTGTTTTCCGAACAAAGATTTTTAGTGAAGCAATATTTAGTTGTATGAAAGTAAATCAAATGTGAAAAACTGGCTGTGCAAAAAGTTGGGTCCCATTGTAATTTTGCTGATTTGAATGCATGTGACTGCTCGATATTGATTACTTGCAACACCAAATTGGTTGGATTAGCTCGTTAAGCCTTGAACTTCATAGACAGGTGTGTCCAATCATGAGAGAAAATATTTAAGGTGGTCAATTGCAAGTTGTGCTTCCCTTTGACTCTGCTCTGAAGAGTGACAGCATGGGTTCCTCAAAGCAACTCTCAAAAGATCTGAAAACAAAGATTGTTCAGTATCATGGTTTAGGGGAAGGCTACAAAAAGCTATCTCAGAGGTTTAAACTGTCAGTTTCAACTGTAAGGAATGTAATCAGGAAATGGAAGGCCACAGACACATTTGCTTTTAAACCCAGGTCTGGCAGGCCAAGAAAAATACAGGAGCGGCATATGCACGGGATTGTGAGAATGGTTACAGACAACCCACAGATCACCTCCAAAGATGCTGCAGATGGTGTATTTGTACATCATTCTACAATTCAGCGCATTTTGCACTAAGAACATCTGTTTGGCAGGGTGAAGAGAAAGAAGCGCTTTCTGCACTCATGCCACAAACAGAGTCGCTTGTTGTATGCAAATGCTCATTTAGACAAGCCAGATTAATATTGGAACAAAGTGCTTTGGACTGATGAGACATAAATTTAGTTATTTGGTCATAACAAAAAGCTCTTTGCATGGCAGAAGAAGAACACTTCATTCCAAGAAATACACCTGCTACCTACTGTCAAATGTGGTGGAGGTTCCATCATGCTGTGGGGCTGTGTGGCTAGTTCAGGGACTGGGGCCCTTGTTAAAGTCGAGGGTCGGATGAATTCAACCCAATATCAAAAAATTCTTCAGGATAATGTCCGTCACAGTCCCCTGACTTGAATATCATCGAAAATCTATGGGATGATTTGAAGTAGGCTGTCCATGCTCGGCAGCCATCAAATTTAACTGAACTGGAGAGATTTTGTATGGAAGAATGGTCAAAAATACCTCCATCCAGAATCCAGACCCTCATCAAAGGCTATAGGAGGCGTCTACAGGCTATTCTATTTGTAAAAGGAGGCTCAACTAAGTAGTGATGTAATATCTCTGTTGGGGTGCCAAAATGTATGCACCTGTATAATTTTGTTATGATGCATATTTCATATTTTCTGTTAATCCAATAAACTTAATGTCTCTGCTGAAATACTACTGTTTCCATAAGGCATGTCATATATTTGAAAGCTCAGCTAATGATAAACAAAAATCCAAAGAATTAAGAGGGGTTCCCAAACTTTTTCCTAAGACTGTATAATAATTTGAAGCTGTTAAGATTGCTTTTAATGACTATGGAAAGTTTGTTGTTTGTGCTTTGATACGTCTTGTGCTTTACAATCACTGTATTACATCTTACGTTGGCCATTTAGAAAGATACTATTAAAGATAAAATGAAATATAATGGAGTAGTAATTCTGAAAAGGGATGATATTAATTTTTGTACAAGCTGTTTTATTATGAAACAACAACTTTGCAATGTGCAAAATTATTATGTTAAGATGCAGATGCATTTTAAGTGTCACAATCCCCTCAGTCAGAAGTCAAAGCACAAAGATAAGTGCTAAGCTTATACACTTGTTTCTAAAGAGAAGCTTCTGACAAAAGATAACTCGTGTGTGGATGGAGGACCTTTCTTATTTGTACTCAATATACGATTTATAGGGCATTCATGCCTTTAAGACAACAGAAATTAATTTTGCACAAAAATATGCTTATATCCCATTGAGGAAATTGAATACACTGCCTTATAATTTGTTTATGGTCCATTGAGGAAACTGGGCAAAGAATCAAAATGTATTTATTTCTTGTCACATCATAAAATTTTGCTTTCCAGTAACTTTAATTAAAAGTTACTCATTTTTATAATGCATTTTATATTGAAGCTGCTTGGTTATATTTTCAAAATGTACAGTATATGAAATTAAATTTAGCGGTTCATTTAACTGTATTCCTGTATTTCTTCTAATTGGTAGTGAAACAATTTGATTTTGAGTTATTTGAGTGTATTTCAATTAATCTTATATTGCATTTGTTATAGTTTTATAAATTTTAAACTACATTCAATAAAGCTGTGATATACAATGTTGTGAAGATGTATCGGGCCCCAGACCCCTGTTAAGTGATTTCCTGTATTATTGGAAATTTTTTACACTTAATTTTGTATGACTTCAAAGTTTAATGGCAGATAAATTCCACCTGAGTGAATAGTTATCCAACACTACCTGGTAGTATGTGAAAAAGTTATTGCTCCCTTGCACTGAACAACTGGTTCTGTCACCTTTTAGCCACAATTGGTATAACCAAATGCTTCTTACTCTTGCACAGCACTGTAGACAACCTTTAAACCAGTCTTCCTTGCAGCAGTGTTTTAATTCTGAAATAACAGATTTTTTTTATTTGTCAATTACACATTTCGACCTATTGCATATAGATCTGGCCTTCGACCATGTACTGACTCAGAATAAGACAGTGAGAACATTTATTGAAGAGGATCAGGAGATGAAACATTGTTAAAAAATCATAACCAAATGTCTTACTCGTCTGTCATCAACAGCTGAAACACTAACCAAAAATCAAGGACCTAAATACCATAAGTAAGTTTGTTAACTAGGGAAACTGTTTTATCATAAGAATCATACACCAACACCATTTTTATACAATATCAGATATAAGGAAGTTCACGGATCTGACCTATTGACACATTCAGGTGACCCTGGACATCACCAACTGCAATGGAATTGCAACCACTAAAACAAAAGTGCACAAACTAGTGCCATCCAAGATGAAACACTGGTATTTAAGAAAAACAAATACTTTCTATGTTTTCAATGTACCATAAAATGAAAAAATACTAAAATGTTTGGATTCCTTGATACTCAAATCCTTTAAGTAGATGTATATATTGTCAAGAAAGGATCACAAAATGCCACAAATAAAACTGAACAAAATACCAAATCATAACAGATTAAGCCAATGTGCAATCTTACTTTGCCTTATTTTCAGCCATTCCAATGCAGAGTTGTCTTTGATCACGCCATGGCGTGTTTGTTGAATATTTGTGCTAGCAGAGAGTTGAAGTCAAAATAATTGAGGTTTGTATTGAGCAGGACTGGCTGGAATCAAGACTGAGCATTTAATCAGATAACTGTAATTATTCCATTAATGGAGTTGATTTATCAAGGGGGCAATTGTTTGCTCATACAGTGCCAGAAGGTTACATAAATAAAATATGTTAAAGTGTCAGCTGTTTAAACAGGCACCCAGTAGAAAATGTTGGTTGAAGTCCTTAAAATATTCAGTGTCAAGTATCTATTATAATAGAGGAAAGCAACAAATACTGTACTGTATACACATACACTGTATGCATGCTGTTTTCTTAAACGATGAAAAAAATTTTGTAATGAGTTGCAAGAACCATATTCAAGAAACATTTAATTGGCACCTGGGGTTTTAATTGAAAATGGTGTGTTCCCTTTTTTCCTTAAGGAAAAAGACTCTGATGATTAAATTAACCAATTAAACTTATGAAGTCTAACTTTCTGTTGATTTCTACAAACTTTACATGCCTACTACATATTCAATAAACTGACAGAGTATATTGTGATATTTAAAAAGACTATCTGTGTTATTCCGGTTCACTTTTTGCTAAGGATCACAGATGGATGAGAAACAAGTGGTGCTCCATATTTTAGAATAATTGAAAACTTTGCAGGGAGATATGGTGTTTTAAGATCTAACACGACAAAACAAATGTGCTGTATTAACATTTGGAAATATTCCAGTGCTGGGTGAAGGTTTCCCTTTTTTACCTAAATTTTAAAAGAAGAAGTATTGGATGTTGCAAATGAAAGAGTAATATACTCAATATATTATTAGCTTTCTGCCCTTCACACATTATCCGAGTGAGTCTGAAAGAGATGTACATTTTTAAACATTTCTACTGGAAAAGTGAATGATACAAGCGAAGAAAGAGAAAATTACTCAATAAGTGAGATCTACAGTATCTATCATACGTTTTTCAGGCCATCTTAACTGGTTTAGAAGCATGAAGGGCAGGGGCCTAGCCTGGAAGTAATGATGCAAGAGATGAAGTACCCTACATAGGGTACCAGTGAATTTCAACTAATACATAACATTAACAGCCCTGTTTAATCTAATTCAGAGAGCTTATACTGTGATTTAATCTTTTCCTTGACCAACACCCATGCAAATAGAGACAGCAAACGAGTACGGAATTTAAGATCAGAATGTCATGTCCATAAGCCAACAGTACTAACTTCTAAACCATACCAGTTCCTTTCAGGAAGGTAATTGTATTCCTGAGAATTTCATTTTATGCAACAATGTCTTCTTAAATCTTTAAGATCCTTAGGATAAATATAAATGAATGACTTACCTTGACACATTGCTTTTAAAAAGTAAAGTGACTGTCTTATTGGTAAAATATCATCATCACTCCTTTTGTTTTGTTTTCCATTGTTTTTTAGGTTGAAAATTTCAATACAGAAAGAGAAATGTACACTTCAGAAAATTACAGAGTATATTATATTGTATTGTACTATGTAATGAAGTAAAGTTAATTGGAATGTAATGTTTTTTTGATAGTCTCATTAGCAATATACTTACTATTTACAGAAAACATAAAACAAAACTGCTAAAGTAAACTGAAAATAAACAAATTCAGCACACCAAATAATTCTAAACCATTGCATTCTAAGATGTATACTTGTCCGAACATTATATTTCAGCTTGCATCATTTTTCAGTGTTTCTGTAGCTATCCATTTTCAGGAGAATCAGTTGCTGTTACTTTTCACTTTTGGGTAACTGATTTTATTCATTTATTTATATTTCAAACTTACCATTTTCCATTACAGCTCAGAAGAAATAATAGAGCTTATCCAGGCAGCACTAAACACAAGGCAGGAACCAATCTGTGATAAGACACAAGGCCATTGATAACAAAATCCAAATTGCTCAGGCTCAAATTCATTCATACTGTTGACAGTTTACACATGCCAATTATGCATGGAATATGGAAGGATTCTAGTGTACACAGAGAAAAATATACAAGCTGCAAAGTGTGTTTGGTCAAGCAATTAAACTCAGATCCATGGAGCTATAAGGTACTAAATTTTCATATTACTTGGGGTTATTCAAAACAAAGAACTGATCAGTGACTTTCACTTCACTAAAGAACATCTGTGTCTAGTCATATTGAGGGAGTGGATGTACAAAAGGTGCACTACTACAAGTACTTAAGGGTCCACATCAATGAAAGGTTGGACTGGTCTTAGAACACAGAGAAACTACAGTATATAAGAAAGAGCAGAGCAAGCTCTTTTTGCTTAGGTCACTGCATTCCTTTAATGTGGGTAGTTAGTTAAATTCCAATGGATGTTTTTCAAATGTTGACGAGCAATAAGCAAAAGGTATCACTGAGAACCGCAGGAAACAAAAAAGTACTAGGAAAGTTTGAAGAATGAAAAAAAAATTACAGTGTTTCTGTTTCTGGGGATCGTTGCGCACAACTGAGCTGCGGCCACAGAACTAGCTGCTCTGTGGATGATTCATTCAGGCATTTCAAGGTCTTTTGGGCACTTCATTATAATGAAAGTATCTGCTGAATGTACTTCATAGTAACAAAATTTCTATAGACTCGCATCATATGGAGAAACTGTTGGGACCATAAAAATACTTCGTTGTAATGAAAATTTCGTTGTAAAGATATTCGTTGTAACGGTATATATATGTGTGTGTGTGTGTGTGTGTGTGTTGTGATGTATGGCTGGCCGTCCATCCCGGCCAATACCCCCAAGCTGCCAGGTGGAGCCCTCCCTGCAGTATGGAGGTGCCCCGAAGACCAGCAGGGCATCATGGACATTGGAGTCTTTATGCACCTCCCTGCTGGATACCATGGGGGCCACTAGGAGACGCTGCAGGAAGGAACGATGTTTATTTGCCATACGCCCCGGAAGTACGTCCGAGTCACATGGACAAGGGGAATGACGTGCTTCTGGGGTGAAGAAAAGGACTTTTGATCTGACCCAGAAGTGATAGGAGTCACATGGACTGGGGATTGGAACACTTCCAGGTCAGGGAATATAAAAGGACTGTGGGAGCTCCCAGACAGTGAGCTGAACTGGGTGGAAGGGTGGCAACGCATCTGGGAGTGGTGGAGAGTTTATTGTTATTGTGATTGTATTGTTTAATGAGTATTGTGGAGGAGAGGCTGCTTTGTGCACTGTGCAGAATAAAAATAGTCTACTTTTGGACTTTTATCTGGTGTCTGGCGTATTGGACAAGCGATAGCGCCCCCAATCTGTCACAGTATATATATGTATATATATATTGTATATATATATATATATACAGTGGTGCTTCAAAGTTTGTGAACCCTTTACCATCCATCCATCCATCCATTTCCCAACCCGCTGAATCCGAACACAGGGTCACAGGAGCCAATCCCAGCCAACACAGGGTGCAAGGCAGGAACCAATCCCAGGCAGGGGGCCAACCCACCGCAGGACACACACACCCCCAGCACACACTAGGGACAAATTAGAATCGCCAATCCACCTAACCTGCATGTCTTTGGACTGTGGGAGGAAACCGGAGTACCCAGAAGAAACCCACACAGACACAGGGAGAACATGCAAACTCCACGCAGGGAGGACCCGGGAAGCGAACCCGGGTCTCCTAATTGCGAGGCAGCAGTGCTATCACTGCGCCACCGTGCCACCCTGAATCCTTTAGAATTTTCTATATTTCTGCATAAATATGACCTAAAACATTATCAGATTTTCACTCAAGTCCTAAAAGTAGATAAAGAGAAACCAGTTAAACAAATGAGACAAAAATGTTATACTTGATCATTTATTTATTAAGGAAAATGATCGAATATTACATATTTGTGAGTGGCAAAAGTATGTGAACCTTTGCTTTCAGTATCTGGTGTGACCCCCCCTCCCCCCTTTTGCAGTAATAACTGCAACTAAATGTTTCCGGTAACTTTTGATCATTCCTGCACACCGGCTTGGAAGAATTTTAGCCCATTCCTCCGTACAGAACAGCTTCAATTCTGGGATGTTGGTGGGTTTTCTCACATTAACTGCTCGCTTCAGGTCCTTCCACAACATTTCGATTGGATTAAGGTCAGGACTTTGACTTGGCCATTCCAAAACATTAACTTTATTCTTCTTTAACCATTCTTTGGTAGAAGGACTTGTGTGCTTAGGGTCGTTGTCTTGCTGCATGACCCACCTTCTGTTGGGATTCAGTTCACGGACAGATGTCCTGACATTTTCCTTTAGAATTCTCTGATATAATTCAGAATTCATTGTTCCATTAATGAAGGCAAGCCGTCCTGGCCCAGATGCAACAAAACAGGCCCAAACCATGATACTACCACCACCATGTTTCACAGATGGGATAAGGTTCTTATGCTGGAATGCAGTGTTTTCCTTTCTCCAAACATAACGCTTTTCATTTAAACCAAAAAGTTCTATTTTGGTTTCATCCGTCCACAAAACATTCTTCCAATAGCCTTCTGTTTTGTCCACCTGATCTTTAGCAAACTGCAGACGAGCAGCAATTTTTTTTTGGAGAGCACTGGCTTTCTCCTTGCAACCCTGCCATGCATACCATTGTTGTTTAGTGTTCTCCTGATGGTGGACTCATGAACATGAACATTAGCCAATGTGAGAGAGGCCTTCAGATACTTATAAGTTACCCTGGGGTCCTTTGTGACCTCGCCGACTATTACACGCTCTTGGAGAGATCTTGGTCGACCACTCCTGGGGAGGGTAACAATGGTCTTGAATTTTCTCCATTTGTACACAATCTGTCTGACTGTGGATTGGTGGAGTCCAAACTCTTTAGGGATGGTTTTGTAACCTTTTCCAGCCTGATGAGCATCAACAACTCTTTTTCTGAGGTCCTCAGAAATCTCCTTTGTTTGTGCCACGATACACTTCCAAAAACGTGTTGTGAAGAGCAGACTTTGATAGATCCCTGCTCTTTAAATAACACAGGGTGCCCACTCACACCTGATTGGCATCCCATTGATTGAAAACACCTGACTCGAATTTCACCTTCAAACTAACTGCTAATTCTAGAGGTTCACATACTTTTGCCACTCACAAATATGTAATATTCAATCATTTTCCTCAATAAATAAATGACCAAGTATAATATTTTTGTCTCATTTGTTTAACTGGTTTCTCTTTATCGACTTTTAGGACTTGAGTGAAAATCTGATGATGTTTTAGGTCATATTTATGCAGAAATATAGAAAATTCTAAAGGGTTCACAAACTTTCAAGCACCACTGTATATATATATATATATATATATATATATATATATATATACAGTATCTGTATATATATATATATATATATATATACAGTATATGTGTGTGTATATACCGTATATATATGTGTATATATATATATGTGTGTGTGTGTGTATACATGTGTGTATATATCTAAACTGCACACAAAAAATTAAAGGAACACTTTAAAAAACACATCAGACGTCAATTGGGGAAAAAAAATCATGCTGGATATCTATACTTATATGGACTGGGTAATGTGTTAGGAATGAAAAGATACCACATCATTTTATCGAAATGAAAATTATCAAACTGCAAAGAAAAATCAAAGTGAAAAAATGATATGGCAGGCTAGTCCATTTTACCGAAATTTCATTGCAGAAACTCCAAATCGTACTCAGTATTGTTTATGCATGCCTGACAGCGTTAGGGGGGCATGTTTCTAATGAGACAACAGATGGTGTCCTGGGGGATCTCCTCCCAGATCTGGACCAGGGCATCACTGAGCTCCTGGACAGTCTGAGGTACAACCTGGCAGCGTTGGATGGACTGAAACATAATGTCCCAGAGGTGTTCTATTGGATTTAGGTCAGGTGAGCGTGGTAGTCAGTCAGTGGTATAAATTCCTTCATCCTCCAGGAACTGCCTGCATACTCTCACCATATGAGGCCGGGCATTGTTGTTCACCAGGAAGAACCCAGGACCCACTGCACCAGCATAGGGTCTGACAATGGGTCCAAGGATTTCACCCTGATACCTAATGGCAGTCAAGGTGCTGTTATCTAGCCTGTAGAGGTCTGTGCATCCCTCCATGAATGTGCCTCCCCAGACCATCACTGACCCACCACCAAACTGGTCATGCTGAACGATGTCACAGGCAGCATAACATTCTTCATGGCTTTTCCAGACCCTTTCACGTCTGTCACATGTGCTCAAGGTGAAACTGCTCTCATCTGTGAACAAAACAGGGTGTCAGTGGTGGACCAGCCAATTCTGGTATTCTATGGCAAATGCCGGTCAAGCTCCATGGTCCCAGGCAGTGAGCACAGGACCCACTAGAGGATGTTGGGCCCTCAGGCCACCCTCATGAAGTTTGTTTCTGATTGTTTGGTCAGAGACATTCACACAAGTGGCCTGCTGGAGGTCAATTTGTAGGGCTCTGGAAGTGCTCATCCTGTTCTTCCTTGCCCAAAGGAGCAGATACTGGTCGTGCTGATGGGTTAAGGACATTCTATGGCCCTCTCCAGCTCTCCTAGAGTAATTGCCTGTCTCCTGGAATCTCCTCCATGCCCTTGAGATTGTGCTGGGAGACACAGCAATCCTTCTGGCAATGACATGTATTAATGTGACATCCTGGGGAAGTTGGACTACCTGTGCAACTACTGTAGGGTCCAGGTATCGCCTCATGCTACCAGTTGTGACACTGACCATAGCCAAATGTAAAACTATTGAAAAAACAGTCAGAAAAAATGAGGAGGGAAAAATGTCAGTGGCCTCCACCTCTTAAACCATTCCTGTTTTGGGGTCATCTCGTTGTTGCCCCTCTAGTGCACCTCTTGTTAATTTCATTAACACCAAAGCAGCTTAAACTGATTAACAACCCCCTCTGCTACTTAACTGACCAGATCAATATCCCAGAAGTTTCATCGACTTGATGCTATACTCTGATTAAAAAGTGTTTCTTTAATATCTTTAAAATTTCCTCATTGAGACAAAGTTTTTTTTAATCTACCAGTTTTCAGACATTCTTGAGACTAATGATTAGTGTTGTTATGGTTATTTGTGAAGATATTGCTTCAACTGAACTGTAACAGGCTCATACATTGAACACTTAAGTTTTTCCCAGTATTCATTGATATTTTTAGGTAAAATGCTTCTCAATTAGTTACAAATCACTGTGTTTGGTATTAGTTTCCAGTCTAGCTCATTTACTACGTAGGAATAAATGTGGCCTATGTGTTCACATACCCACCAAAGACAGAATATATAGAATGACCTAATTGGTTAAAATAAAGAAGAAGTTGTTTGGATTTGTGGCTAAAATAATTATTTGCAGTGGTTAAACCTGCATTATCAGAGGCTTGCACATAGAATATTATAAAAAGGTATCTGAATAAATATGCAATAAGATTTATACCTAATGGTATTTCTTCTTTTTTTGGGGAGTGAGCTTGCAAGCATGAAAATGA
This sequence comes from Polypterus bichir lapradei, assembly GCA_026402145.1. Lineage (NCBI taxonomy): Eukaryota > Metazoa > Chordata > Cladistia > Polypteriformes > Polypteridae > Polypterus > Polypterus bichir. The sequence continues at coordinate 10,201,612 of JANRMT010062842.1, read as the reverse complement.
AATTGACTTTAATTTTGACAGAATTCTCTAAAATCTAAAAATGAAATGTAGAATAGGTCAACAGATGAAAGATTAAAGATAATATAAAGTTTCAAAGAAAATTAGAAGATTCACTGTTTAGAAAAAAATTGAAAACCTTTAGAATAATGAAAAGTTTAAATACAGTATGTATTAGAAGCTGTACCTGTGTGACCTATGAGTTCACTCTCACTGGTGCCAATTTAGAGTCACCAATTAGCGTAATCTACAAATGGGAGGAACACAGAAACGGAACCTTTCAATTTCAAATTAAAGACGTAAATGTTCTTTATACTACAGGTTATATTGTGTGGCTCTCTAAGCACATAAAATGCATATTCGTAGCCCCCAAGGCATCCACTACTTCAGCCTCTCCACAGTTATTTCCTATTAGCATGTGGGTTCGAGATACTGCCATTCTGTCTAAGATGGCAGTTTGTTCTCTTTCCTTCTCAGCCTGTTTAATTCTGAGTATCTGAAAGAATTTGTTGTCATACATCAGTACTGTCTTTGATTTTGGAATGATGTATTTCTGCCAATTTTACTCCTTTTTTCTTTATTTTTAATACGAATTAAGGTGTTTGATATCTGTGTTCTTCATAGTTGTTTGTAATTTCAGCATAACTCTGTCCAAACTAGATTTGTATCTTCTACCTACTGCATGTCTTAATTTTCCTTTGATCTCCAATTTTCTCCCATCACAAATACAAACTTTAGATTAAAGATTGCAGATTAGCTAACAATGAGAGAAACTGTTTTTGTGTTGGGGGTGTGGGTGTAGGTGTACATGGTAGCTGTGATCGAATGAAGTACTGCAAATCCAAAGGAGAAATGTTGGGACACCAACCTGGTCGTCCTTATTTAATCACAAGGAAAAACAATGAGCAAAATACATACTTTATGGCACAGAAAGGGAACAAAAACCTTCCAGAACTTAAAAGATGTTGTTAGGCTTGGAATGCCTCATTTCAGTCATCAGATAGGTGCTCAATCCTGCGAGGTGTTCCCTTTACAGAGTGATCCCTCCTTCCAGTGGCCATGAGGTATATAGCTGGGAATCCAGAAGGGGTGGAGTCAAATGCCCTTTTCTATACTATGGAGGGAACAGAAGAGCACCCCCTCTTGACCTGGGGTCATAGTATATATCCCAGATGTGCCTGGAGAGCGATCCACTAACATGCATTCATGACAGAGTGTACTATACAAATGGAGGTTACTGGGTTTCTGCTGGAATGGGTGTCTTACAGTCCTTCAGTAGGTGTTACTGAAGGTGGATGACCAAACATTACTGTTTGAGTTTCTCTACAGTTTTTTTTATCTTTTTAAAATTAACTTTCAGGTTAAATGGTACTGTAGTACATTATAATAGTAGGTCTTTTGCATGTCAGTATTTGGATACGTGTAGGTTGTAGATTTGTTTTCATGTTTCTTATTTTAGCACAGCCATCTAGTACTGTAAATAAACTGATTAATAATAATAATAATAATAATAAATTACATTTATATAAAACTTTTCTCACTACTCAAAGTGCTTAAACAGAAGCAAACCACTTCAGCCACCACCAATATGTAGCACCCACCTGGATGATAAGACGGCAGCCATTATTGCGCCAGTATGCTCACTAGCTTTTAGGTGGTGATCGGGTGAGAGAGAGAGCCAATTGGAAACCGAGGACAATTAGTGGGCCATGATGGGCAATCGAAAGATGTCCAGGGATCTTTATTGGCCACAGAGAGTCTGGACCTCGGTCCCATCCCATCCGAAGGTTGGCATCCATATTAACAGCACAGTGTCCTTGTCACAGCACTGGGACATTGGTATCCATGCACTGAGCAAAGGATAAGCACCACCAGCAGGCCTCACCAACACCTTTTCCAGCAGCAATCCAAGTTTTTCCTATTTGGTCTCCCATTCAAGTACTGCTCGGGCCCCTAACATGCTTATCTTCAGGTGGATGACCTGTTCTAAAGTGCATGTGGTATGATTAGTGATATATACACTCACTGCTTTCTCTCATTGCATATTCCATAATAATTTGTATTGTGTTTATTCTTTTAAAAAAATATATAGATATATACAGTATATATATATATATATATATATATATATATATATATTCTCATGTATCTATGAAACATAATGACGTACAGAGTTCTGGACACCATGAAAAAAAGAATTATAGTTGCATATGACTAATGATTTATTCCTCATGACTACTGAGCCAGAAAACAATATGTGAGAGTGCTGTCATAAATGGTGTAAGTTTGTCATAAATTTGTTAACTTACAATATGCTTTTACTAAAAAATATAACCGAATCTGGTAAATGATTAATTTTCTAAAATATGTCTTTGTAAATTGCGCAGTGCAATACACATTATAGTGATACTTTGCAGTAAGAACTTTTCTCACTGAAAACAAATGTATTCTTGTTGCTTTTTTTCATCACATGAATATCAATACAAATAATTTTGCAGAAACTGTTGTTTTGGAGAGTATTTGATAAGGTATAAAACAACTCTTTTACTATAAATAAATAAGTAAATATCGGATGCATCTCTGTTCTAAGTACAATTTAAATAACTAGGCACTGAAGAATAAAGCTTCCCGAGAAAAATGCCAGTGCATATAGTAGTATGAGCAGAGAGAATATAGTGTTACAATTAATTCATGCTGAAAAAGAATGGCTTAATTTGTTTTGAAATGTGTTACATGTTAGTTTAGGAATACCCTTCAAATGTACTTTTTATTGAAGAATGACTTTTATCAGTGAATAGAAAATCATAATTATTTAAGTGAGTGCTGGCCAGAGCGTGGTGGAACAGTTAATAAGCTGTTCTCGGTGCCAGGCAGTCACAAATTCAGATCTCATCCCTGATTCATCATTGACCCATAACAAGTTAATTAGCCTGCCCGGCATTCTAAATATAATATTGTGAGTGTTGGTTCCTTATCTAGTAAAGTCTTTTGAACTTGAATTCAGTATAACTATGCTATATAATACCAAGCCTGACAGATATACAACAGCTTTAGAATCCATCCTTATATATGACAGCTTCTGAATTCATGCTTATCGCTTAATACAGCTTGAGCTTTCTTTTTTCCAGTGTTTCTGTTGTTTTTCCAGTTTTATTAGTTTTCTAAAGTTATTATACCACTACACAGTTACTGTGAGACAAGTTCCCTGTGATTGTTTAATAATGTGCTTTTACTTTTATTGCCTGTAGTTCAAAAAATCACTTTCTGTAAAGGAAGACTTGTTTGCCTCTTGGATATTTTTGGGTAGAGAGGCAGTAGCAAATTAGAATAATTAGGAATGGAGTTTTGCAAGTTTTGCCCTTTGTGCACCCACTGCTTGTGGATGTATCTATAATCAGAAATTCAACTCAGGAGACAGTAAAAGAAGTGGAGTATGAAAGCAACTATTCATCTGTTATAGATAATGCCCAATGGTGTTGTCAAATAAAATAGATGGCAGAACTTACAGCCCTAATGAAATAAAACAAACATGTCTTATCTCACATCTCTTCTGTTCTCTCCCAACTTCACTGGTTACCGGTTCCATCAAGGATTAAATTTAAGATTTGTCTTCTCATCTTCAAAGCCGTCCATAACCGTGTCTGTCTTTACCTCACTCATCTTTTAGCTTCTTACACTTCTTGTTGCTCTCTCAGGTCCTCTCGCAGTAATCTCCTTACTGTCCCACACACCAGACTCTCTACACTGAGAGGCAGGTCCTTCAGTGTTATGGCCCCTCAACTCTGGAACTCTCTTCCTCAGTCTCTCCGAGATTGCTCCTCCTTCTCCACATTTAAATCTCAACTCAAAACTTTCCTCTTCGACAAACTTTTGTCTTTTGTGTGATCCCCCCTCTATATGTAAAGTGACCTTGGGTTTGTGAAAGGCGCTCTATCAATGCAACTTATTATTATTATTATTGTTATAATCTACCATCTTTGAAATTTGACTGGATTATGACAGTCCAGAGTTTATGCAAAAGGAATTCACTGATTCCCAACAGATTAGATGATGTGGACATTGCTTGTATGTAAATTAAGATAGTATTATTTGTAGCTCTCAGGTTTGTAGAACATTTGGATGGTTGGCATTAAACACCAGTATATTCCTCAAGAATCTTCATGTAATTATTGTCTCTGATAATACATTTCATAGGAGACTCATCATGCCCTCATCTGTGGAGTGGATCCATGATCCATTAGTGGACAAATAGAAGTGTGCAGAAGATAAGTAGATTAACTTAACAAGACTGAATATTTTATTCTCTAGATATTGGTAATCATAACAATGATTGGCTCAATACTTAATGAAGTAAAAAATATCAAGGGTGATAACATTCTTGCCTATAAAACTTTTTAGAAGATCTTTTTTGCATTGTTGTCCTTGTTTTTTTTTCTAATTTTTCTGGCTGACTATGCTTTTAAGTGCCTAAATCAGTTTGTTCTTTTTTCTGATTTGCTGTTGTTTTTCAGCACTGTGGTAATATTTTACCAATTAAGGGTTAGTTTATGTTATGAGTTACTGACACTCTAGGGCTGTCATTTAGTTTCTTTTCAGACAAACAGGTCTGCTTTCTATCCCATCAAGAACTTTTAGACAAACGTTCACGTAGATTCCTTTATATAAATCGAGTGATGGCAATTTTTTGGAGTTCACCAGGGAATTATATGATGTTGTCAGTTTTTGCCAAAGTAAAAAGAGATAATGAAATTGTAGTCAGTAAACAAAACCAAAGGCCTAACTAGAATTATTCAGAAAATATTTTGCTCAGAAAATCAGTCTTTTGCAAGGAAGTTCAGATACTACTCCAATATGCATGGCATCTTAAATAACATGGTTGACATTATGTAACAGGTCACATGACATATGCCCAGGAACCACATAGCATCACAGTGAGCAGACATACAATATATTCTATAAACATTCCATCATAACAATTAGACATACTGTATATAAACAAATGACCTATGTATGTGCGTGTGTGTAAGAAGCAGTCCACTCTGCTCACCCTCAACCATAGCCACTAAATGGCACTTGTATGCACCTTATCACTGTGGAAACACCACTGTGCAACAACAATGTTGTGCTAATGACACAGATGAAAAAACACAACGTTGAAATGAGGCAGTCACTGTGGATCGATAACATGCAAGTGAAACACCTCAGCAACAGAGGGCAAGGCTTGAAGTTTTCACTAAAGTTTGTCTATCTGGAGGTATTTTCTTGAAACAAAGATTAACAGGACTCATATGGCAACGATATGGCTAAGTTATGATATCACCAGTGTTTTCTTACAAAAGCCAGTGGGGCAGCAAGCACAGGTAGGGTTCACGTCCTCTGTGTTGGGTAATTCTTTAGAGTCAGCTGACGCGTCTCCAAGTTCACTAATATAGTAAAACCTCTACAGAGTCTTTGGGTTGTTTTTTGTCCCGAAGACCACATGCAGCTAGTAAAAATATAAACAAATTATAAAACAAAAATGAAAAATTATGTAAGCATTCCTGGCACCTGATAGATAAATCCTAATAATCTGTCTTTAATCACTTTCATCATTTATTTATTTTTTTTTATTATATTTTTATTAATTTTATTACAATCCATACACATCAATCAAGTTTTTACAAAAAGAAAAATTGAGTTAAGAACAAATCGATCCCCACCCCTAAGAGAGAGAGCAAGGCAAACGGCGTGAAATTTAAGGCTTGTAAACATACCTAAATTAATAAATTCTCTGTGCTTTATGAACTTATTTTAAAATATTACTGATTAGATCCTGGCATGTTTTGAAAAAAGTCTGTACGGATCCTCTAACTGAGTATTTGATTTTTTCCAATTTCAAATAGTATAACACATCGGTTTCCCACTGACTTAAAAGAGGAGAGTTTGGGTTCTTCCAGTTTATCAGAATAAATCTGCGTGCCAAAAGTGTAGTGGATGCAATTACAGTTTGTTTGTCTTTCTCCACTTTAAACCCATCTGGAAGAACCCCAAACACAGCTGTTAATGGGTTAGGAGGGATTGTGACACCAAGGCTGTCTGAAAGGTAAATAAAAATTTTGGTCCAGAATGTTGTTAATTTGGTGCAGGCCCAGAACATGTGACCCAGTGAGGCTGGGACTTGGTTGCAGTGTTCACAGGTTGGATCATGCCCTGGGAACATTTTGGAGAGTTTTAAACAAGACAGATGTGCTCGATATATAATTTTGAGTTGTATAATTGTATGCTTTGCGCATATGGAGCTCGAGTGAATTCTCTTCATTGGTACTTTCCACTCCTTTTCTGATATATTAATTGAGAGATCTTTTTCCAAGTGTCCTCTTGGATCATTGAAAGGGAGGGATTGTAAAATGATTTTATATATTGTAGAGATGGTGTCTAAGTCCTTGAGATTGAGCAATATTTTTTCCAGCATGGATGAGGGTGCAAGATGAGGAAAATCTGGAAGGTTCTGTTTAATAAAGTTCCTGATTTGAAGATAGTGAAAGAAATGTGTAGCTGGAATGTTAAATTTGGAATGTAATTGTTCATAGGATGCAAAGACGTTGTCTATATAAAGATCTCTAAGCAAGTTAATTCCAAGTTTTTTCTAGATATTAAAAACTGCATATGTTTGCGAAGGTTGAAAGAGGTGGTTCTCTTGCAGAGGTGCCACAGATAGAAGCTTCTCCATCTTAAAATGCTTTCTACATTGGTTCCATATTCTAAGTGAGTGAAGCACAATTGGGTTATTAGTATATTGCCGATAACGTGTGTTTATTGGAGCACAGAGCAGGGAATACAAAGAAGTACTGCAGGATTTTACTTCTATTGTGGACCAAGCCTGTGTATGTTCTTCTATTTGTGTCCAGGTTCTTATCGCCTGTATATTTGCTGCCCAGTAGTAAAACTGGAAGTTAGGTAGAGCCATGCTGCCTTCTGCCTTTTGTCTTTGTAGGGTCGCTCTTTGGATGCGTGGATGTTTTGAATTCCAAATAAATGAGGTTATTGTTGAATCAAATTGCTTAAAGAATGATTTATTAATGTATATTGGAATGTTTTGGAATTAAAAAAAGGAGCTTAGGAAGAATATTCATCATATTCATATTAACAGTGTTAATTCTTCCAGCTAGTGTGAGATGAAGGGTTGACCATCTATGCAAGTCTTGCTTAATTTTTTCCATGCAGCCGGCGAAATTTTGTTAATAAAGAGCTTTATGTTTACTTGTGATGTTTACCCCTAGGTATTTAAAGTGTTCTGCAATGATAAAAGGTAGGGTATCTAATCTAATATTATATGTTTGAGAATTCACTGGAAAGAGTACACTTTTATTCAGATTAATTCTGAGACCAGAGATCTTTTAAAATTCAGTGAGTGCTGTTAAGACTGCAGGCACAGAGTTTTCTGGGTCTGATATATACAGTACCATATCATCTGCATATAATGAAATTTTCTGTTCCAGTCCTTCTCTGATAATCCCCTTTATCTGATCAGCATTTCGACTGTGTATTGCCAGTGGTTCAATGGCAATTGCAAACAGTAGCGGTGACAAGGGGCCTCCTTGTCTAGTACCACGTTCTAGTGTAAAGTAGTCTGAGCAAGTGTTGTTGATAACAACTGAAGCTTCTGGGTTAGTATACAGTAATTTGATCCATGCACAAATGTTCGGGCCAAACCCAAACTTCTCCAATGTAGTAAAAAGGTATTTCCATTCAATCATGTCAAATGCTTTTTCTGCATCCAATGATAATAATATTTCTGGGGTGTTTGATTTAGTTGGTAAGTATATTACATTAAACAGGCATCGAAGATTTGAAGATAAGTGTTGGCCCCTAATAAATCCAGTTTGAACTTGTGATATTACCGAGGGGAGCACTTTCTCCATCCTTCTACCTGTGATTTTAGAGAGTATTTTAACATCATTATTCAGAAGTGAAATTGGTCTGTATGATGCACATTGTAATAAGTCCTTATTTTGTTTTGGAAAAACGGTGATTAGTGCTTGGCGAAAAGTTTGAGGAAGAGTTTGGTTATTTCTGGCTTCTATAAATGTTGCTAATAAGAGGGGAGCTAGCTGAGCGGAGAATTTCTTGTAAAATTCTGCATGGTAGCCATCAGGGCCTGCTGCTTTCCCGCCTTGGAGTGACTTTATAGCATCTAGTAATTCTGATAACGCCAGAGGTTTGTCAAGTTCCTCCGCACTAAAAGTGTCTATTTGTGGTATTTGTAATGTATCCAGAAATGCATTAGATTGTGTATTGTCTGCTTTAAACTCAGTAGTATATAGGGATTTGTAGTAGTCTCTGAAATGTACATTATATTTTTGTGGTCGACGATTTTATCTCTGTTCACGTTGGTGATTACTGAGATTGCGTTGCGCACTTCTTGCTTGTGAATTTGTTGAGCTAAAAGCTTATTTGCTTTCTCTTCATGTTCATAGCAATGATGTCTGGATTTATAAATTAGTTGTTCAGTTTCTTTAGTTGTCAGGAGGTTTAGTTCTGAATGCAGAGCCTGCCTTTTCCTATGTAGAGTCTCACTTGGTAGTCTGGCATGTTCTTCATCTATTCTAGTAATTTCGCTTTTTATCTCTGCTACTTTCTTGGTTTCTAATTTATTTCTGTGGGAAAGATATGAGATAATCTGTCCTCTTAAGAAAGCCTTAAGAGTTTCCCAGAGTATTCTTGCAGAGATCTCTGAGGATGTATTTGTCTCTAGAAAGAATTTGATTTGTTTGGATATAAATTCTGTACAATTCTCGTCTGCTAATAGAAGCGGGTTGAGACGCCATCTGCGGGGTGAGTGTATGGGGCTTAGTAACTTTAGCTCCAAGATCATAGGTGCGTGGTCAGAAATAACAATAGCATCATATTTGCAAGATTTAATCATAGGCAAGAAGTTATTGTCTATAAAGAAATAATCAATCCTTGAGTAGCAATGATGTACTGGTGAGCAGAAAGAATATGTTCTTGAGTTTGGGTTTAAAAACCTCCAGGGGTCTGATAAGTTGTGATTAGTTATAAACTTTGTAATTATCTTTGTGGTGTTAGATGCCGTTCCCCCTGTAGAAGAAGTCCTATCTAAGAGTGGATTTAGAACACAATTAAAGTCCCCAGCCATTATAATTTTATGAGTGTTCAGATTGGGAATGGATGCAAATAAATTTTGTATAAATTCCTTATCATCATCATTAGGTGCATAAACATTTATCAAGATCATTTTATGGTTAGATAAGCCTCCCATGACCATTACATATCTCCCTTCAGGATCTAATACTACATCTGATGCTACAAATGGGATTGTTTATGTATGAGAATTCCCACACCTCTAGTTTTCTTTGTAAAACTAGAATGGAACATTTGGCCAGTCCAGTCTTTTTGCAGCCGGTACTGATCCTTGCTTAGTAAATGGGTCTCCTGTAAAAATACTATTTTTGCGTTTAGACCTGTTAGGTGAGAGAGTACTTTCTTTCTCTTTAATTCGTGATTCAGGCCTTTAACATTCCAGCTCACAAAGTTAACTGTCCCATCATGGAGACATTGATTCTGAGTTTTTGATGTCATTTTATAGTCTTAACTGGAAGTGAGTCAGTTTCGGCCTTAATTTCCTATTTCCCCTAGAATTATTGCCATGCAGCCTATTATTACGTTGGTAGCTATAATTATAAAGATTAAAAGGATAGATTAGGTATAGATCAAGCCTGCTCTCTTTCTCTCCCCCCCTTAACCCCCCACCCTCCCTTTTTGCCTCCCCACGTGAGGCTAGAACCCACTTCACACAGTCCCGGTCCTCTGACATACCCAGAGACAGAGCACGTCCAAAGCAAAACAAGCCCCCACGCAGCAGCGTTTTAGGGTTAAAAATAGAGATATCTATTACCAATATAGTCTAAAAAATTGTGCAATTAAAATGTATATAATCTTCAGCAATCTTAGTGTATTAAGATAATACACCCAGATAATAAACCCGGGGAAAGGTGTTAGAAATTTGTCCAGAATAAGCATAATAAGTCTTAATGCAATAATAGCAATAACAATAAACCAAGGGTATGATGTTGAACAGTCTTGTTTAGGGTAGAGAGAAAATAAGTAGATAATAAAAAAAAAGAAAGAAAAGAAAAAAAAAGAGAAAAAAGAAAAAGTAATTAAGCACAATAAAACATAAACAGATAGCGCCCTAGTAATAATGAGTAATAATGAGAATATATGATGATAAAACCCCCTATTTTAAACAAATAGATCAGACAGTAGATTATTAATCCTTTCCATATCATTAACGGCCATGACTCACTATTATGTATCAGAATAGTCCCAGGATCAGCTTTCTTAATTCCTTTTCTGCTTCTTCCTTGCTAGCGAAGACATAGAATTGACCCTGCAATTCCACTTTCAGTTTGGCCGGATACAAGAGGCTGTATTTGACGTTGGCTTGCCGTAACCGCTGTTTAATGTTGTAGAAGGCTGCGCGTTTAGTAGCTGTTGCTGGAGAGAAGTCAGGAAAGATACAAATGTGGTTGTTTTCATATATAATCTCTTGCTTGTTTCTGAGGAGTGCCATCACCTCTAGCTTAAATGACAATCTTTCAAAGCGAATAATAAAAGATCTAGGTCTAACGGTATTTGATCCGCGTATGCGGTAAGCCGCTGCTATCTAAGAATCTACTTTAAAGTCCTCTCCAATTATTTTAGAAAAAAGTTCAGCTGCGAATTTCACAGGGTTTGGACTTTCTCGATTCTCAGGCAGACCTTCAATTCTGACATTATTTCTTCTGCTTCCATCTTCCAAAGCAGCCAGTCTGTCTCCGAGTTTTTTGCATTCGGAGCTGACATTTACTGCTTTTTCTCCGGCACTGGCAGCTAAATTTTCGGCTATTTCAATCCGAGTCGTGAATGTCTCCATGAGATCCTCCAGTTGATCAGTAAGCATGCTCAGTTTAACCTAGTTTTCCTGAATGTGCTCTTCAATTTTACCCAGCACCTGTCGTAGCTCCAGTTGCAGCTCCTGTCGCAGCCTTTCATTTGCCTGTTGCAGCTTCAGTCGCAGCCTTTCATTTGCCTGTTGCAACTCCTGTCTCAGTTTCTCATTTGCCTTTACCCTTGCCTTCTCATTTGCCTTCTCGCTTTTCTTTATATCTTGCATGAGCTCCGCAAACATCACCTTCAGTTCAGACAGTTCAATTGTGCTTTCTTGTACCGCAGGTGAAGCGGCAGGCTCTACTGTAGCCGGTGTCCCCGCTGTTCCAGGCTCGCATGGAGTAATTGAGACCGCGGACTGCAAGGCTTTTTCCAGTTTCAGGTGATCTTCTCTGATTGGCGAGCTATCGAGACCTGCACTCACGATCGTACATTCGCTTCCCTTTTCGCTCTCAGCCGGCGATGATGTAGCAGACCGTGGTCCTGAGGAGTCTGTACTTTTGCCCATCTGATCCAGGTCTGTCTCTGAAAGACCGTATCTTGAACTAGGGCTTGCTGATCTTGGCTTGGGTGAAGCTTTAGTTTTCTATTCTTTCGGACCCCCTTTCTTGTTGGCCATGTTTATATATGCTAACATATACTGTAGCAGTGCCCCTCGGGTTGAATAAATACAGGATATCTCAGGATAATAAGCAGATAATATGAAAAATAACACCGCTGCTAGCGGAGCTCCACTTCAGACGTCCATCTCTCGCATCGGACGAGACCAAATTCCCAATTTCATCATTTATAGATTCATTCTACACATACTGTTTTTTGTGGCCCTCTTATTGGTTGGAAATCACCATTATGACTGGTTGTTTTATGTCTGTTGTTTATCATGCGTTTGCTGGCATCTCAAGATGCTGTCCTGACTCGGCAGGAAAACAGATAACTAGTTTCTAGTGTTAAACCAGGAGATACATGCAAAAGGCAAAAGAAAATGAAAACAAAGATGTTGTTTTAACTTTGGACTGCATGTTTTTTTATTATTGTTTGTATCATACGTTTTTTTCCCCCCGTAAATATTTACACCAAGAACTGTGATTTTTTTTTCTTCTTTTTAAAGTTATTGTGGAATTAAACATCTATCTTTTTTAAATCTATTTTTTACATCTGTCTCTCTTGTGACTCTCTTATTTTCTTATTTTACTCTCGGTCTAGGTCTGTCCTGAACTACTAGCAGACCATCAGCTTTGGACTTTAATAATAATTTTTAGACTTTGGTTTTGTTACTTCAGGGTTGCCTTTTGAGAAATATGTTGCATTGTGCCTATTCTATAGTTTCAAAAATAAAAACTCATTATTATTTTCGAAATTCTTTTTGTTCCTTTGAGCCAGGGTTTATACAGTTACCCTTTCCCTTTTGAGATGTATATGCTTTGGCCCATCTTAGTTTGGCTTCTTGAGTTTCAAGGGCAATGTTTACGCTGTGATATAAGGCCTACCTAGTATTTTTCAGGACTGTTTAGGAGGACAGACCTGATTTTGAGTTTGATGCCTTTTTTGAGTTTAGTGAGCTCTACATGAAAATGTGAATGTTGTCTGGGTAAAACTACTTGAGCTGTTTTTAAAATGTATATATATATTTTTTTTTTCTTTTGGCTTGCCTACATTTTGCCACTGCTTTGCTTACTGATGATGTTTTATAGTTTAGTTGTTATGATATATTGTCTTTAACTAAGAATCAAATGTCACAAGCACCATTTGTTCTGCTTATAAAGACCATTGTGAGCATACACATTGGTCCTTTGCTCATTATATGCAGGAGCAGACTGTGTTGACTTGGTTTAAACCTAGTGAAAAGAGCAAAGTAAAATGTAGATGTTAAAATGACAAAGGACAAATAAATACATAGTATCTAGCACAGAGATAAACACAGATTCAAAAAATGAAGGATAAGACATATCAGAAATAAATGTAGGGTGGTCAAAAATGTAAAGAGCAAGTGCTCAGTGCAGAACAAAAAGAGAAACCCAAGGAAATGTGCTACAGACTTATTCAGGATACTTTCACTCTGAAACTCAGTAATAAATAAATAAGCAATCTCATGAGAAACAATATTATTTACTATGTAGTCAGGCAGATTATAAGAGCCATGGATAAGCAAGGATCTGAACAATAACTAAATAAAAAGGAAAAAGCATTCTACAATGGAAATAAGGAAATGAATAAATACTGTAGGTGCAAAAGGAGTTTAAAACACAAATCAGTTTGTTCAGAAATAACTGTAGGAAGCAACTGTAGAATAAGCAGCAGAAATTGAATAGAATGAAACTAATCACTGGTTATGTCCACTACCCTGGATGAAACCACACAGTACAGAGATGAAGTACCTTTTAAAGTTATTTCAACTCTCACAGTGCTGCTGATTTTAAGATTGATTCTTTTGCATCTGAGAATGTAACACCTACATTTGTTTAACACCTGTGATCTAAGAAAGGAAAAAAAGTTCTGTTGCCCAAGACAGAAAAAAATGTGTAACGCATAATAAGGATTTATGATCTAATTAATTTCAAAATATTGAGGACCAGACTGTATTTTTTTGTGTTTTTTTTTTTTTTTTTAATTCAAGCAGTGCTTGTTAGCCCTTTCATTAGCACTTAAAAGTTCTGGTTATTTAGAAAACGTCTCATACTATGCAAAGCCCCAAGGAACCCAACTTTGTCAAATCAGATTATCCTAGCATAACAAAACATTTGTGAATACACGTTTTAATTTAATGTATCAAGCTAAAATTATCTTGGAGGATGTTTGATTTCTTAAGTACCTCATTACTACTGAATTGTATTAATTGGTAGAATTCTCCAAAAATTACAGGTTTATCCTGGCATAGTTACTTCACAGAGCCATCGTCCGTGACAGTTGTATGTTTTCCAGTGAAGTACCGGGGCACCTCTTTCACACTTCTTTCCCTTTTTTAATGTAGTACACAATCTATTTCAAGTACAGGGTGTCCATAAAGTCAGTGTGCAATTTAAAATAGTTGTAACTTTGTAAGTATATGTGATAGAAATAATTTGTAAAAAGGATTAGAAAGAAGAAACACATGTTTTATTCTTCTTGTTAATTTTCAACATGTCCTTCATCATTACCAATATAAAGGGTAATACGATTCTGTAGTTCTCGGAAAACATTTTCAAGCTGATTTTCAGTAATACCAGAAATCACATCAGTTATCCTAGCTTGCAAGTCTTCTAAAGGTCGAGGTTTGGTTGAATAAACATTTCGCATGAAAGAAATCCAATGGAGTCAAATCTGGCGAATGTGGAGGCCAAGAAAATGGTCCGCCTCTTCCAATCCATCTGTTAGGGAATGTAGAAACTTTCTAACATGCAAAGCAAAGTGACAAGGAGCACCATCTTGTTGAAACACTGTATTCTCTATCAGTCCTAATTGTTCAAGTTGAGGAATAAAGTAATTTTGCAGCATTTCTAAGTAGCTATCACCATTAACAACACACCCTTCAAAAAAGAATGGCCCTATGACTCGATTTTATCCCAAAGCACACCACACATCAACTTTGGGAGAATCTCTCTCATGTTCAGAAGACTCAGTTCCCCAAAAATAATACATCTAAAGACAAAAAAAAACAAAAAACTAGATATATCAAGCTTTCTAATCCTTTTTACGAATTCTTTCTATCACATATACTTACAAAGTTACAACTATTTTAAATTGCACAGGACTTTATGGACACCCTGTATAACAACCCCTCCTCTTTATAGACATGTTCAATTGATTTCCCTGTAGATGGCCTCCAAATAGTTCGCCTTATTATAGAAGATAATGATTTTGTGTTTACAGAACAAATTCATGATTTGGCTTAAGGATATTTTTTTAGAAGTCTGATACTAGTGTTCTAGTATAAATATGGACTCTTCAGTAAGCATTCAAGGCATTTTTTACAAAGCTTTGTTGTTGTTATATATTTGGTAAATCACTTAATGTTTCATCAATCACTTAATGTTTCATCACAGTGTGATGGCTAGTGTATTTTTATACATCTTTGTTTTGGGGTACAGCATACAGAAAAATAACTCCTGTTAAATGAACAAGATTACAAATGCTTTTGCTGGAACAAAACAGGATTCATTACACTTAAAAATGATCTGCTTAGAACTAATTACCTGTGAAAATAAAAAAATTGAAGCTCAGTTCTAATGAGTTACTGTAACCACAGTAGAAGGAATTAGTTGAATGTAATTTATTGGAGTTACCCAGCCTTAGTTTAACTGTGAAGATTAAATAGTTTTGTTAAACCAAAATGAATGATTATTAATTTTACAAAATTGGAATATGTTGATTACTCACTCTCCTATTACATGATAGCTTTCTATCAATTAAGTCAACTTTTTCTTCAGGGATTTTATTTTCACAGTTTATTTAAACTGGTGAGTCATCTGATCACAAACCACAAGAGTATTAAAAATATCAACAAGTAACTAAGTGTATCAAGGTAATTAACTATTGTATAGCTTCCTGCCATCAACAAAAGACCAAAAGCCTGTATGTGGGGTGCACAGTAAATTTATCAGAATATTGAAGTCAAACATGCCCAAAGCTACTTTCACATTCATTCATATATTTCGCCCTTAAATCACTGTTATGTCTGGTCATCACCTTTACCTGACATTAAATAAATGACTGGAGATTGCAATAACTTAATTTGAATTAACAAAATTTATGCTACTTAGGCATTTTGGTCACCAAAAATAAACAAAAAACTGCCCAAAAATGGTGCAAAATTTCCCAAAATTAATAGCACTCTTTCCAATCCTCTTTTTCCCCTACTGGAGCATTCATGAAAAAAATTCACTTGATTTGTGTACATTGTTGTGTGGTGTCTTGACATGATTGGTGAGTCCATGTCAATTAAATAAATTTGGTTTTTATTATGTGGTTGAGTAAGGTAATACAAGTACCATGGATAAATGTTGAGGTGCCTACGGTGCAGTCTGTTCACAACTGACCGCCTCCTTTCAACAGCTGTGGGCTGTTAGGTAGAAAACCGGAAGCGGTGGAGTCAATTTCCCTCACTGGGCGTCTTCTCGAGTACTGTGGAGGGAAGAAAAGAGGAGAAGGTTAGCACGAGTGCCCCTTTCAACCCAGGGTGGTTGTACCTGCTTTGGATGAGGGTGATCCACAGATACGTGGGCAAAACAACAGATATAAAATAAGAGTTATAGAACATCCAAACAAGGGATGTTAATTGTACTAGAAACAGGTACATTAAACCTGCAAAGAAAATCATTTTCAGTTGAGTCAAAGTAAAGTAGCTGGGTAATGATAAATTTCCCCAAAAATAGTTTTTTAAATTGTAAACACACATTAATTTTGAGTAAATTCAACCTAAGGTAATTGGGTAATGGCAACACAAACCATAAATGACATCTTTGAGTGGATCTGTTATTTAAAGCAATTAATTCTAATTGTATTGTTTCTATGTAAGTTATATTTCATTTTGAAATGTTGCAGTTATATACAATTTTTTTGTTCCTTTTTAGGCAATACTTACTACCCCAGAGTGACAAAGCAAAAACAGGATTTTTGGAATTTTTGCAAATTTACTAAAAACAAAAAGCTGAAATATCACAATGACACAATAATTCAGACTCTTTAGTACGACATTTGAAGTTTGGCTTAGGTGCATGCCATTCTATTCTTCATTGTTGAGATGTCTCTACACCTTGTTTAGAGTTCACCTGGGGTAAAATTAATTGATTGGACCTGATTAGTAAAGGCACATGCCTGTCAATATAATTTCCCTTGGTTGATAACGTGAGCAAAAACCAAGCCATCAGGTCAAAGAAGTTGCCTGAAGAGCTTAGAGTCAGGATTGTGACAAACCACAGGTCTGGGCAAGGCTACAAAACGTTTATGCAATATTGAAAGTTCTCAAGAGTGCAATGGTCTCCATTATTCATAAATGGAAGACGTTTGGAATGACCGTGCCTCCTCTTAGAGCTGTCCGCCTGGTCAAACTGAGTAATTGCGGGGGGGAACAGCCTTAATAAGAGTGATGACCTACATCCCAATGGCCACTCTGGCTGAGCACTAAAGATCCCCTGTGGAGATGACAGAAGCTGGCAGAAGAACAATCGTCAATGTAACTCTCCACGAATAAGGACGTTATTGCAGGATGGCCAGAGTGAACCCTTTCCTCAGTAAAACACATAAAAAGCATGCTTGGCGTTTGCAAAAAGGCACCTAAAGTGCTCTGAGCTGAAGGTTCTCCTTCCAACAGGACAATTATCATAGGCACAAAGATTGCATAGAAGTGGCTTAGGGTTAACTCTCTGAAAGTCCTTAAAATTGCCCAGCTAGAGCCCAGACTTGACCCCAATCAAATACCTGTGGTTAGACCTGAAAATAGCTGTCACCCAACAGTGTCTATCCAATATGACAGAGAGAAGGTCTTCAGAGGAGAATGGCAGAAAATCCCCAAATCTAAGTTTGTGAAGCTTGTTGCATCATACCAATAAGACACTAGGCTGTAATCCCTGTTAAAGGAGCTTTAACTATATACTAATTGAAGATCTAAATACTTGTGTCAATTTGGTATTTCAGTTTTTATTTTTAATAAATTTGCAAAAATGTCTCTAAAATTCTGTTTTCATTTTGGAATTCTGGGGTACTAAGTGCGGCTTCATGAGGAGATCCAATGTGTATCTGTATGTTTATATGTGTATGTACAGTATATATATATATATATAGAAGTATACAGTATGTATAAATATAAAGCCCACAGTAGACATTGTGGTGTCAGTCAGGCAACCTTGTTTAGTAAGAGGCACATAAAGGTATTGTATTTTATTACTCATTAGAAGTGGACAACTATAATAATCTCATATTTTCCTTTAAAAAATCTACACTCAATTGCTATTAAGATCTATGCAGAAGAGAGTGGATGTGCTTAATAATAAATGTTCAAACACAATGTGCAAAAAATGCTTGGAGGTACAAATGTTTGGAACTACAATTATATAAACAAGTATACAAACAGTCAGTCATATCTGAAAGTAGTTCAAAGTTCTTAACTACTCTATATTGACATCTACTCTCTTTTCCATAGAAACGCATAAAAATACTTGCTGTTTACAAGGTGCTCATCCACCACCACTTGCCTCTGACTTGAGTTGCCTAACAGTCTCACACAGAAAACTGGAATGCCTGTAGAAAAATATATGCAAAAAGCCAACATGCAAATCCCATATGCCCTGTGGCCTGGTGTAGTATTTTAATCCACAACTATGATGCATGCTTTTAAATTGTCTTGAGCCAAAACAGACAGGGCTTTTGCTTGACACTGCAGACATAGCTTTCAGATGATGCTTGATGGAATGCAAATTATGACTAGGTTTTAAAAAAACTTAATTCTGTGTTGGTGCTGCTGTCTCATAGAATCCTCTATCGTGAATTCAGATTCCATGGACAGTCATTGTGTGCCGTTTGCATGCTCCCCAGGTGTCTGTAGTTTTTAACCAGTTACTCTAGTTTTACTCCCACATCCCAAAAGTGAGTATTTTAGGTTATCTTGCTCTTCTAAAGTGATTGCCTATTTGGGTGAATTTGTTTGTTCTGTGGTGGTCTGAGGCCCAATGCAGAGTTCCTTTATGAATTATGTTGTTGAGGTAAATTCTGGTTCCCATAATCCTCAATTAAGTTAAAAAGGCTTGAAAGTGTTATGTTGAAACTTTTTGCTGAAAGTTATTTTCTTTTAAATCTTCCCGGTTATCTTACATTATTTCCTATAGTTGGATTTTTTTTATTAACCTTGTAGCCTCGGGTCAAACTAAACATCCTTAATCATAAATAATTTTCATTTTTGTAAAAGTTGGGTAAAGATGTCTCTAACCAATTTGTTCAATTTGTTTTCCACTTGTGTGATTGTTACCAAACAATTGCTTCAATATTAAAGACATTTCAAAAGAAACAAACAAGTAAAATCATAAAATAACCATAGATACCATTAAAACACCAAATAAATGCAACTGAATATTTCTAGAGGGAAACTGTAAAATAGCAAAAGGGCCATTTGAAACAGAAGTCCACTTAAAAGCAATAATTGGTTGGGAAAAAAAACGTTCACAATGGCTCTACAGTATCAAAACCTGACACCCTATTTTATAGATTTGCAATGATATGGGAAAAACATCACTACAGTATATGTTACGGTGCTCACTTGGAGCAGATGAACACAGGAGAACTTGTGGTCTATGAAGAGATTCTGGAGGAGAGGGTTGTTTAATGTTGATGATTGTGGTCAGTGCAATGCATTATGAGCTAGCAAACTATGAGCATAAAATGTAGGGACAAATATGATGAGTACCCTTTTTATGATTAAAGTAAGACTACAACTTGGTGGCCTGAACTGACCTGAAAGCTTACATATTGCAATCTGTTCAATCAGCCAATAAAAGGTATCAATTTGCTTCAATTCTCATAGCATATAATAAAACTTGATACAGCAGAGAATTTATTCGTGACACTGAGTGCTGTAGCCTTGCCATGAAGTCACTGGGAAACTGCACAACTGCTGTCACCTTAGGCATACTAAAGGCACTGTACCAGTTTTTTAAGTACCAGCAGTATGTTGGCGGTTACTGTCAAAGATGTACGTTTTCATGTGGTGCTTTTCAGAGTCTGCCACTGGCACTTTCTCCGACGGTCCAATGTAGGTTCCCTTATTGGCTTTTCCACGACCTTGGTAGCATAATAAAGAAGTCCTTGACTTACCAAAAATATACACTGAAAGATCACTTGGCTAGTTTTAGTAAAATAAACATGAACTTACAAAAAGAGTGACACCAACCTATTTAGTTTATCCATTCCAACTGGCTACTCTCCTGCATTGGTTGTTCCTCTTTCCTATTTAAATAAACACTAAATCTCTGCATCTTCACAACTTCTTACTTAAGTATTGTTTAAATATTTATATTCGGCTAGCAGTTGAATTTCTAATTTAAATGCCAGGGGGTTGTGGTAAAGTGAGGTCTGCAGCTGTTTGGCATTTTTAATAAAAAATGGCTACATTCGCATTTTCGCGTGGGGGGCATAGTAGTGTGATGAGCAGTTCCCTGGTGTGATACAGGAGCGGATAGCCCTGCATTTAGTGCACAGTTGTAGTAATCATCCATGACTCTAATTGACGCCGGGAATTTTTGATTCCCAGCTATGCCACGAGTGTGAGAAATCGAAAAAGAAAAGATGGAGGTTGTAGGGAGAAAGAAATGGAGAAGGCCGGACATGGAAGGATCCGGTATGAGCCAGCAGAAGGGAGCAGACTTGAGGGACAGAAGGCAGGCAGCTGAGAAGGACAGCCCCTTGAATGGCACGAGAGGCTGACGCCCATGGGCTGAAGGAGTAATCGCTCTGGCTGCACTAAAAGGAGCAACTCATTGTGAAAGCCCGGGAAAGCTCCAACATGAGCACCATGGCCGTTGGGGTTCTAAGCCTATGTCTGGAGAGGGAGCCAGGATGTAGCCATGGTACAGCAGGGACCCGGACCTGCAGAAGGTCAGCTGCGTGTGTCAGTAGGGCGACTCCTCTGCTGCAAGGCCCTTATGGGATAAGCAGGAGATCCACCAGTGAGGAAGAAGGCACCGGGTATTTAGTGTGGACAGTTTCCTTCCAATTGATTTTAACCTCATTTTTAATGGATTTATTTATTTTGATTTTAATCTCCAATTCACCTATGTTTTTTTTTGATTATTTATTTTTGATGAAGCACTGCACTTTTTTGAACACTTGTTTTGGCCTTGTTTTTAAATAAAAGCACCGATTTACTTTTACTCCATCCCCTTGTTCCAAGTGTGGTTTTCCATCATCTTCAATGCTCATCAAGTTACGTTATTGACGGTGTCGGGTTCAAGAGGAGGCTCCCATAAATGAAGAGGGAGCAAGGAGCCAACCTGAAATGTTTCAAGGATGTCCACATTCAGTATGTTGTTGGTTGAGGGTAGAAGAAATGTTACGGTGCCAAACAGGCCATTGCCTTTACTTGAAAATTAATTGAACAAAAATTAACAAGCACTCAGATAATCAAAAGCAAGTATTAGCCGTTAGCTGAGACTCAAAGGGCTTTAAAGAGCTGTCCAACTTCAGAGTAGCTCTGTAGTGAGGGTAACTCATCTCCCGAATGAGATTCCACCTTCCGGGAGCGCCTTGCTTTTATTGCACTAGGAACAGAAGGGGTGGGGTCAGTTGCCCTCAATAGGCATTTTCTCTAAGCTATGAGTAACAAAAGACCAGAAAGTCACCGATCTCGCCCCCTGGTGTCTCAGAGTGCTAGTGCTTATGTTTGATGAGCCTGGAAGGTGAACCTTTGACGTGCATGCATGACAAATACTATATATTATAACATTAACAACAAACAGGTAATAATTTAGCACAAAGAAGAACAGATCAGATTTAGCATATCTTAACAGATTTGTTTAGAATGATTGATTAACTTTAATACAACAGAAAGTCTTAAAATCTTGCCTGCATAGAGCTTAGTCAAATAAGAGTGGAGAAGAAGCTGATGATCCTGGTCATTCAATGCTTCAGTCCTGGGGTAAATGGGTGGTGCGTGGATCTGTTCTACTGTAGAGGACGTATATCTGAAGAATCAGGCATTTGTGGCTCTGATGGGGAGGCAGTGTAGGAAGTAAAGCTAGAACTGGTGTCACAGAATATGGTGGAAGATCAGATATGTTGTTCAAGGTTGAGGGTGAAAGAGAACCAGGGTAATGCTGAGAAACATCACTCCAGTGTGTGAATTGTATTCCAAGTTTTAATAAGACAAACATGAACTTACAGCAGAGAGCTACACCATTTATTTCGCACATTCCTGCTGTAAGCCAACTTGATTTGCATACTGTATGTCTGACAACTGGGTGTGGGACCCACACAGAAAGAGACAGTGACAGTTGCAGAAACAGGATGAAAACGCTGGGAGGAGATGTAGCTTGAGCTCACATATGGCACTTCTCATGCACAGTCACATTGTGGACCCACGACTGTTAAAAATGTTGTTTACTCCTTACATATTTCCCACCGAAAACAATGACTCCTGTCTCTGGTGTAAATATTTATCATTACTGATACAGAAATTAATCAGATTTCACATGGTGTGTTAAGAAATTTGGATGCTACTTTTTTCTTATTCATGGCGTTTGCCAATAAATTGACACAATATGTGTTAATTAGATTCTTTATCATAGTAAATTTTGTGCATTAAAATAAATAAGCTAATTTACAAAGTAATAATATGGTTTACAATTCCACTTTTTCTTTCTGTTGTTTATGTGCAAACAGGTGGTGCAGTGGTAGGCGCTGCTTGTTGCCTCTCAACCCTAGGAGACTGGGTGTGCGTCCTGCCCAGCTCACTGTCTGAGACTTTTGCCTGAGTTTTTCTGCAAGTACTTCATGTTTCAACTAAATATGTGCTTGTTAGGTTAAATAGATTCTCTAAAATGGTGTTTTATAAGTGAATGGGCCCAGTGGTGGGCTTGTGTATCTTTCAGGGTTCTTGCGTCTCCCAACCTTATACTGTAGATAGCCTCCGTAATAATTCTTTAAACAGTCTTTTTAACTTTAGTTATGCCAGAATGTGGGTTATAGAAGAGCTTAGAGGCAGAGCTCATTGTGCAAAAATCATTTTTAATAGAAGTTGACAAAACAAACTGATGGCTGGCCATTTTATCACTGCAGAAGCAAATAATCAACTTTTATAAGAGAAACACACAGAGAAGTTTTATCAAGTTCAAATATAACATTTTATTAGGATGTTCTTCTTGATGCACCATCTGTGTTACTGTGCTTTGTTGCTCTAAAATTTACAGGGCCTCAGCCACACACACACACACACACATATATATATATATATATATATATATATAGTGTGTGTATGTATATATAAAAAACACTAAAATAATGTAAAAACATAAAAATTCATGGAAAAGAAAAATTACTATGTATCTTACAGATGTAAAGAAAATAAAAAATCACATAAATAAGGAAGTAATGCAAGTAAAGGTATGTCCTTTCTGGGTGGTTAAATCATGTCTAATATATTGTATACATTGTTTTTCTGTTACTATTTTATCCTCTCAAATACATGAATCCCAGCCAGGATGGTTCACGGTTCTTTACGCGGCTGGAAGGCCAGTTTAATGAAAGGACAGGGGGAGACCAGTCGCATGCACTATTTGCTCCCCCAATACACTAGGTGGCAGTCTTCCTGAGCTATGGTACCTACATGGATACCCACAGGATATGAACTGCAGTCCCATTAGACAGCCCTGCTAGGTTTCATGGGTACCACAACTAGCATTATCATATATACACTTAATCAAGATTAGTACAAAGATGAATAATTATCTTTAACAGTTCAGAAATATAATTCAAAATTTAGCAGCATAGGATTCAAAATTCTTATATTCTCAGAAATAAGAGTTATTAAAACTATTGCTCTTTAAAGTTACCTAAATCTATAACATGATAGCAGCAGTTGAAATTTAGAAAAACGATGATGGCATCTATCTGACAGAATTGAGTTGGCCACCTTTGTAACCTGTTTCTGATAAAGTTCAGTGACAGTGGGCTGCTGCCAACCAATAATTTTACCACTAGTTTTTGCAGTGTTGTGAAGGTAGTTTATATTGCTAATGCTGAGGTTCCCAAATCAATATATAAAAGTAAATGTAACCACAGATTCAGTAAATCACTTATAACAAAATGTCATCATGATTTTGCCCAGTTTAAAACTATTAAGTTTCCTAAGTAAGAAAAATCATGTCTGCCCCTTCTCACAAATTTGTTCTGTGTTAAGATTGAAGTTTAGCCTGTTATCGATGGTTGTCCCTAAATATTAATAGTGCTTTATCATGTCCACAGTCTCCTTTAATTATTGTTGAGAGAGTGGGAGGAGGGGAACACCTGAGGTCTACGGCCATATTCTTGGTGTTGGGGATATTTAGGTGTAAAAAGGAACAATCACACCATTGAGCTAAGAAGACTGAAAAGAAACCATGTGGTGTTCTGTTAGTTAAAAAGTCCAGACTCCTCCATACCAAGTTAGGGTCCAAAAAGAACTGATCAGTCAGTTTACTTGCTGAGAAATCGGGTGGTAGATATGTGTGCTGAGGTGCGTTCCACTGGAACAGGTACTCTCTGCTGTACATAATCCATGCAGTCTGATTAGGAGGGGTAACACGAAGATTTCAAGTCAGGTGAAAGTAAATCAAAATAATAAAGATAAAATAAACATTCTAAATTTGTTTACTTAGCTGCAACTGCATTATTTCCCAGAAAAGAATAGGAAAGGGTACACAAATATAAAAGAAAGAAATAAAAATGTAATTACATTTAACAAAACACAGAATGTGACAATTGTACTACATGCTGGTCGCTAATCACTGCAGTGCCCATTGAGTATTAAAAACCCTGAAAAAACACCAAGGTGATTTTTATAGCTCAAGAAAAGCCTGAGAAATTTTAAAATCAACTCCATTCATGACAAGGCTGTTATGACTGAAGGCTCTTTGTTCCCAAACGTGTTAAAAAATGAAAGCTAAAAGTTTAGCTGAACACCATCAATCTAGCACATTTTACACAGTAACAGTTAAACATGTAAAAGCTGGACTTTAGCTGGCAATTTACTAGCAATTTAGATTTCCAATTTATCTTTATGGAAATAAATCAGTTTTATGATGCCAAGTCTTTAACGAATATATCCAGTGAAGTGTGAATTTACAAACTAGGTTCAAATGAAGACTTTTGCTTGCAACTGAGTATGGTCATTAAGTTTGAAACATTTGTCCTTTGACTGCATCCATGGTGTCTGGTTGTCTTCCTCAGCTCACTTTGTGCGTTAGGCACCTTGCTATGTCTGTGCAGAGGTTCCCTACTTGAAGCAATTAAGGCTTCTTCAAGCAGACTGGATTCTCAGGTATTGGTATAGATCTTGGTGTGAAAGAGCAGATCTTAAAACTAGTGATTGCTTCTCTATGTCCCACCCCACCAAGTATTTGGATAAATTAATGAGATTCCACACCATTAACTGTAAAGCAGGTTATCTTTGTTTATCTCCTTCTGATTTTGAGAAAGTTACTTATGCTTTTATCTTTTCTTGGCTTGATTACTGTAACCCAGTGTATTCTGGGATCAGTAAATCCCTGATACACAGGTTACAGTTGGTTCAGAATGCTGCTGCTCATTTTTTGGTTGGAGCAAAAACGTTTGCCTCTGTTTCTCCAATTTTAGCATCTTTACACTGGCTGCCAGTTAGCTTTAGAATTGATTTTAAAATGTTTGTATATCACTACATGGTATCTGAATTGTGTGTTTTACACCAGCCATCCAGAGAGCTTAGATCTACCAGTCAGTTGTTTCTTGTTGTCCCTCGTACTAAGTGCAAAAATAAGGGAGACAGAGCTTCTGCTGCTGCTGCACCTCGTCTGTGAAATTCTTTATGTAATTACCTTAAGGAGTCACCTTCAGTTGAACTGTTTAAAACAAGATTAAAGATGCCTTTCTATTCTCTAGCTTTCTGTGACCTTCAGTGATACTGATATTTCCCTCCTCTTAGTCATTTGTTTGTTTCAATTTACTCTGGGTTGTATTGTGTTTTATTGTATTTTATTCTGTTTATTTTATTTATGTTTATTGTATATTTTAATGTAATGCACTTTGGCTAAAGCATTACTGGTGTTGTTTTAAATGTGCTCTATAAATAAATTGACAATGAAATTGACATTGAGTACTTTTAACCTCCTAACAAATTCAGTAATCTTTCTGGCTCCAAAGAGAATGAAGAGATGCATTTACTGATTTTTTTTTTTTTTTTAAAGGAAGGTTTGAATCTGACTCCATTTCCTACTACATACTGAAATAGTCTGTCTATAGGAGTGTGAGTATGTCAATCTGAATAACCAAGAGTTCAACTTGTGATGAGTGTCCTTTTCGGCACCTCTTTAGCTTTCAGACACTTTGGCTCCTCTGTAATATGCCATTGGTAGAGCATCAGAATAGTTCAGTCAATCAATTTTAGTGTCCTTGTGATATGCAGAGTAGGGAGGTGGATGTGATGCCCAGGTTGCCTGCAGCTGACATTTCCTCTTTGAACCCAGGCCTAGATAGACTAGGGCAAATGAAGACACATATGCCCCTGAATGCTCATGTTCCTCAAATCAGCAGAGGCGATCTACCCTTGGAGCACTGTACACTCGCTAAGCTACGGGGTCTCCTGACCTCTTCACCACAAGACTTTTACACTGATTACAACATGATCCTGCTCTATCCCTTTTCCTCATTTTTATGTCTTTCCTTTTTCTTTTTTTCTCTCCCAAGCAGGTCCTCCACTTACAGGGAAAACTTGGAGGATTGGTGGCAGGATTGGCACGCCAGCCACCCTAAAAACAAAAAAAAACCAGCCTCACACTGTTCCAGTGTGGTGCTGTGGTGTCACCCACTGCACTCGGGTCCCAATCCAGGTGGTTTGTCGTGGGGTGGGTGTGGCAATGTGCTATCACTGCATGCTCCCAACCTATCTCTCTATCCCATTCAGGCTTCTTTTATCCTCTGTGGGTGCAGATGAACTCTCCCTAACAACTCAAGGAACCTGAGCTGCACTGTTTCTATTTAAAAACTCACACACAGCCACAGACTCCATACTCACTTCAACACAGGATAAGTTAGCTTTCTTCATCACTGTCAAGTTTGTTCTTTTATCAAAGAATGAGTTTTATAAGACTGACCACCTAGTGAATGGGGCATTTGTCTAACTGCACACTACATGAATTATGGGGAAGGAATGGACTGGAAAGCCCAAGGCTACAAGTTGAAATTCTGCTGCTGATTTACTGTGTGTAAACAAAAGTGTCATTTCACATCCCTGCAGAAATGTGAAAGCAAATGTACTTCTTCAGTATGTTACTCTGAAATTAGACTCACAATGAAAAACACTTCATAAATATTCTTGGTTTTTTGATGATTATATATAGATTGTGTGTTAAGTTATTGAACAACTATGAGTTTTCTTAGTAATTGATTGGCATCCCACCCAAGGCGGCTTTATGTCTTGTGTCAAATATTGCTAAAATAACCTGTATTTCCATTTTAGACCAAATACATTAAGAAATTTGATGGATTGATGATCTAAATGATATTTAGTTATTTGATAAATTACACAGATTTTTTTTTCTATAGTAAGTCATATTCATTTATTTTAAAATATTACACTATACATGTTCATACATCACTAAAAGCAGAAATTTCAATAGTGCTCATTGAATGTGTACCATATTTACAGTAAGTTGTTTAATTTTAAATTGTTGCTGGTTTGTTTCAGGGCAGTGATCGTAATTTTTTTTGGTATGTATTCTGTATAAAGTCTATGGTCAAAAGAGAATAAATTATTGTCATCTCAAATGAATAAACAACACAAATTAGCACATTTCAAAAGAAAGGCACCACAAGCATGAGTACATTCGACGGAAACAATAATGCATCACTTTCTTCAGTTAAACCATCAGAGTCGAAAGTGCTTTGTTTAGTTACCCTAAAGGGTTTTGTCTTTTTAATTATCATTTCCTGTGATTGCTTCTCTCACTAAAGCAGTTAATGTTCATAATTAGAAAGACTAAGATACCACTATATAATTATTAATCTCTCTGCAATATTTAAGTACATACTGTACTGTAGGAGTTCCTTTCTTCTCAAGTTAATTCTCAGTGTCAATTAAGTTTATTATAGTGTGAGAGATATCATCTCATTAAATGTGACTGAGAATATGGAACAGCTCTGGTGATGCTCCAAAAAACCTGCAAAATTTCATACACAATAAACTTCATGCAGGGTATTAAATTATTACAAATTGACAATTAAGCTACAACCTGTGACAGGTTTATTGTTCAAAAGCTTCACCTACTTTTGATTTCTGGTGCTGTTGATGATTTGTGTTGCAGTTAATTATGCTCTTCTGTTCAGTTCCAAGTATAATTAATTAGTTCACTTGCTTCTACTTTTCTTCATTCATCTTTTATGATTGGAGTGTGATCTCTTTGCTTGGTAAAACTAGGATTTAGAGTCAAATGGCGTGACATTAATTTTCTAATTAATAATGATTTATTCTAAAATGAAACTGTAACATTCAACAAATATGATTTAGTTTTTAACACTAGAAACAGATCATCTTTTAAAATTTTAGCTCTTACAATACTTATCACTTCATATTTGAAAGATTGATATCTTCTAATTTACTTTGACAAAGCGGATTCCATTAGTAGGCAACAGGGGCGCTGTCTCGTTAAATTTAAGGTTTATCTAAAAGACATGATTAAAACTGTAGTTATTTCTTTGACTTGCTTCTACATTTTTAATTATAAAAAATAAAATTTTTGTAGACATATTGTGAATGAATGAAAAATGATTTATTTATTGCAAATTTTACATTCTCTGCTTTTTTCATTTTTTGCTTTTTGGTCACTAAAAATGTCTTATCAATCAAACTTTTTACAAAGAAAAGGCAAATCAAGTTGGAAGTTAGTAAAGAAAATATTGTTATGTTTACAAGGCTGGTCCATGATTTTTATGATAATGAATTATTATCTCTTTTAATTATGAGGTAACCATTATATGCATATACTCTAGGCAAACAGCATATTTTAAGCAATAAGTAGCCTTTAATTTCAAGCAAAAATCAGTTGCAAGAGGACCTACCATTTGAGGAAAATCATGTATGCAAGAAGGCAGAGAATAGGAAGCGGGGAAATGTGTGATCTGCAAACTTTAATATTAAAGTGATATTAAAGGAGATTTGGAAAATTATACACACACAAATACATGCACATATACACAGAAAAAATATTGCAGAGATTATTTAGCAAAAGTAGAGAGCAGGTCATATATATGCCAAGAAAATGACTGATGTGACTTTGGAACCTAAGGGTATAATGGCGTAAAGAAAAAAAGACTGAGACATAGAAAAGTTCGCGCACTAATCATACAATAAATTTGTTTTTAACTGTTTGCTAACTACGTACATTAACTTTTTTTGTAGGTATTTGTTTTGTTAGAATATCTTTTAAGTGTATCTATTACATTTATTTAAACTGAATAAGACTCTTCATCTCCTAGCAGTTCTGGACTAGACTAAGTGGGTGAGAAAATGGATGGATAGATGGATGAAGAAAGCTGATTGTTGAAAACCTTCAAAAGCTATGATTATGTGTTTGTTGAAATATATACTACTCTTGTGGGTATCATGGTCA
This sequence comes from Polypterus bichir lapradei, assembly GCA_026402145.1. NCBI lineage: Eukaryota > Metazoa > Chordata > Cladistia > Polypteriformes > Polypteridae > Polypterus > Polypterus bichir. The sequence continues at coordinate 10,172,390 of JANRMT010062842.1, read as the reverse complement.
TTTATAGTGCTCTCTGAGAGCGTTAGTACACTGGGTTAAAATATCAGCCTATTTGCCTGATACTGCCAGGATTAACTTTTGCTCCACATGAACCCAGAACTGAATTAAGTAATCAAGTTTATATCACAGATGGACAATATGCTAAAATGAGAATCATCTGAGCTTACATTCAAATTAAAGTACTATAAGACTGCCATTCTAATTAGTAATATAGCCCAGGGCCCCATATCCATCTTTAGATTACTAGTGTATGTCATCACAAATGACTGAGCAATAACAGACCTACAATGCCATTAGATGGCAAAGGCTGCATGCATGCTGTAGTGAATGAATCAGAATGTGTAAACTTATTATCCGGCATACAGTATATATCCTTAATTCATTCTAAAAAGTTCCTGTGGTTTCTCAAATGAATATAGACAGACAATTAATATTAATTACTATCAATAATGTTACCCAGCTTGAAAATTTTAAATCTGAAAGTGAGTTTTTTTTTTTTTTTTTTTTTAATTTTCATTTTCTGGTATTAGTGGACCAAGGTTTGTTTACTCATTTAAAAGCTATATATCTTTCAAACAAATATAAATAAACACTGAAGCAATAAAATACATTTATTTGTTTATTGTGTTTTCCAAAATCCTGTTGATATCTTGTGAGATGTCCAGAACAGTAAAGGCTTGGTTTCCCTTGAGATTTTGTATTTCTTAAATTCCAACCATTGCCCCTTATTCAAATTAAAGAGGTAGTGATTAACTGAATGCCATGTGCTAGTACTGCAATAACACAAAAATTAGTGTTCTGGATGGTAACCATAAATACTGTGTTGTCTTAAAAAGAGGTTTGACAATGACATATGAGAAAACACATTGGAAACCCAAAAGTGTTCTGTACCTGATGCAGTCACTTAAGAACAGAAGGAAACTCAGTGAAGTTTTTCTAGAGCCACATGATGCCAATGTGTTTTACATGTTTGACAATATCAAGTTTCAAAAGAAATGCTCTTGTGGGGCATGTTGCAGGTAAAAAACACTTATTACAAAAGGCAACAAACAGAAGAGATTGTGGTACAGATAAGTCCATAAAGAATGAGGCCTCAACCACTAGGAGAAAGTCTTTTGGAGGTATGAGTCAAAAATTGAAATTTTGACTCAGAACATGTTAGTATGCCAGAAGGAGAGTTTTGAAGAAGTATACTGATGCCTGTCTGCAGCCTTCTTTGAAGCACAGTGGCAGCTGTGTCATGGTCTAGGGGTGCATTTCAGCCAATTGTGTATGGGATCTGGGCTACACTGATGAAACATTGATTGCTGAGAAATGCCAACGCATTTTATTTTCATTATGTTTTAACTTTGGTAAAACACTTTACTGACAAAACTATTGTTTCAGCATGATAAAGACTGCAAATAAATTTCAAATACAATTAATAAGTTCATGAGAAATGTGGAACACTTAACAACATTAGACTGTATTCCTCAGAGCCCCAATCTTCTTATTTAATACGCTACCGTGGCTATTCGTTTGTCTGCCCAGGATTTTAAATCACCTGTAGCTCGCAAACCATTTCACCTATTGACTTGAAATTTGGTACACATTGTGGAAGCTGGCCCGGAAACAGACAGACGGACATCGTTGGCTCCACCACACACTGTTTATTTACAGTCATATATTTACAATTTACATGCACTCACAACCCCAGTGCCTCCGGCACCGATCCCCCAAAGTCCAGGCCACACAGTCCTTTGTGCCTCTCTCTTGGCCGCCTCCAGTCCTCTCTCCAGCTCTGTCCACTTCCACCCGACTTCCGCTACTGACTGAAGGGAGGCGGCCCCTTAAATAGGAACCCGGATGGGCTCCAGCTGCTTCCCAGCATTCCTCCGCAGACACGCCCCCGTGTGGCGGAAGTGCCGGCTGCGCACCCGGAAGCCCTCCGGGTGTCCCCTGTCTTCTTCCCCCCAGCACTTCCTGGTGTGGCGAAAGTGCTGGGCTCCAGGTTTCTACAGGCACCGGGGCGCCGCCTGGTGGTGGCCACGGGTCCCTACAGGGCTGGGCTTCCAAGCCCTTTACCCGTGGCTCCCAACGTAACCAGGGCGGTCGCCCCTCGCGGTCTGGAGGAGGTACAAGCCCTCCTCCGGTCCTCCTGGGCGTCCACAACATATACTACGTGACGTTTACTATGCGCTTTCGGGGTGATGATTTCTATTACTCTTTTTATTTTTATTTTATTTTATTGTAGAATCAACTCTCGGCAGCGCGCAGCTTTGTTCAGTTTTGGATTCTAAGGATGGCTTAAAAACCCTTTTAAAAAAAATAAAAAAGCAAGAGATTCTTATCATTTTATTGTATCAGTGTTTATTTCTTTTCATTCTAATGTTTTATAATGCTTTCACAAGCAAATAAACAGTGCCATTACAAGCAGGCTAAATCATAGCTTAACTACTTCCATTTCAACCAGGGCAGGCATGTGGGAGTGAGGTGACGAGGCGATTGTCTCAGGAGGCACTTTGGTTAGGTGGAATTTTCATGGAACTTTTTATTGAAATAACAGTACAGTAAAGTGTAAACATCAAGGATTCAGTGTACATCCAGTGCCATATTTATTTACTACCTCTAAAAATTGTTAGAAATATTTTCATTTTTAAAGTTTTGTATTTTACATAAGAGTTTAGAATGCCTTCACACACTGCAAGTGTCTGAGAATCAAAATAACACATGCTCATTTAAAGCCACGTGTCAACACATGGTATTGGCATGCATTTTCCTGACTTTTTTATGTATCACTGTAGGCAACATCTTTTTTTTGTGCAATGCTGCTGAGTCAGTGGTAGAGAAATGTCATGATGGTGACAATGAGTTGAAAACTCCCTACCAGTTGTGTCTGACTCTGCAACCATCTCAGGCTACATTCAGAGTGACATTCAGTTTGGCAAGTGATTCAAGACTGATACGATTGTGTACTAATATCTATACTGAATCCGTAAAAGTAATTCATCAGACAAATCCAACTTAATAAACAAACATGAATACCAGCTACATGATGCCCTCAAAGATAAACTGAGTGCAGGATGCCTGCAAATTGGATATCTTACAGTGGCTAGTGCTCATTGATGCTTTTAGTAAAACCATCACTGCTAAATGTGTCTGCAAGATTCTCTTTGAAAAGTAAGCATTTGAGGAGTGACATTCCAGAAAACAGTAATTGGGCTGTATTGACATTTTTCGTTCTCATTTCACAATTCTGTAAAAAGAATGAATCTTTGTCACACGAGTGAAAAATAAGTTATTTTTGAATGGCAGTATAATCAGCCTTCGATGAGAGTAGCTCTCTGTTTAACCTGCCAGCCTGCCAGGTAGCTTACAGTAATGGTGACAATGCTATTATAGAATTACGAGATTGGCTGAAAAAAATGACCAAGACATGATGCTTGTGATGCATCATTTATTGTTGATATGATTGCTTCATTTAGTTTCTTTATTGTGCACATTTAAATCCACATTAGAGGGAATTTTTAAAGCAACTACTGTAGGTTATTTACTATTGGGTATGTTCTAACTATATGGAGTGTATATACTTTACAGAAAGTTGTAATTTTTACACTTTCTCTTAAAACTTATGTTCGCTATCACAGTAAAATAATGCTTATTTTTAAAAACTTTCAATAGGAAATAAGAGTATACTATGCAACTGGCAATCTAAAGAAACAAATCTATAGTGATTTAATGATTTAACACTAGAATTACCGGAGCCTACGAAAAAACTCGTAAATCCGTCCCACCTTAAATCGCTTCTTAAAATCGTTCACAGCTCTCCACCAACGTCTTTTGTCATCTAAATGTGCTGATAAAATCAGACTGCAAACAGCCGGCTATTCCATCCCCCCACCGACTTAGAAGGTGCACAAACTTCTCCCAGCTCATGCCTTGATTGATTTTCTGGGAGTGAAGTGGAGTTTTAGAGTGGAAATAATAGATCCTTATTTGGAATCAGAAGGTCATGAGTTCGATCCCTCACGACTCTGTTTTGAGAAGTAAACTGATCTTATTCTTACTATTTTAGAATAAAAACATACATTTGATTTCAGTCTGTAACAGCCGGTGTAATTTATGATACTTGTAAAGGTTAGCTTTGTTTTTTTTTATTCACTTTTCATTCTCTCAGTCACGTTCAGGATCCTTCCCTAAGCCCTTCATTTCGCTACCATTGGTAAGAGAATGTATCGTGATACACTGCAGATCTAGCATCTGAGCAAGAATGCATATCGCACTTTTGCCATCGCTGTACTTTGTATATGTATATGGGAAGCTCTGCATTTTACATGTGCCTTTATGCTGTAGGAAGTGAGTAAATAAATAAAGGTAACTAAAGGTAAATAAAGAACTGAAGCTTGTTGATGCTGCATCATCTTTTCTTTTTCCATCACCTTTTCCTGTAAGAAGCGTTGTACACACTTCTCTCTATGCTGTGGTTTCTATTACACACCTGAAAGAAAGAGACAATATATGTGAAAACATCATCGCACAAATGCAATATTATTTGAAAACGAACAGCGTCCGATCAGCTGTAAAAGTATGGCATTCCTAAATGTTTGCTTTTTTTCAGTCTGATTCTCTCAGTCAGACTGTATATTTGTCTCTTATTCAGTGCGCTCAAGAACATGCAGGTGGCCAGATGCTGTGTGCTACAACATGCTGGCGGTGATCAACGCACATTTTAAAAAAAGAAAGAGACAAATATATGTGACGTTTTGAAGAAATCATTTTATGACACGATTTACCTTTATTTATTTACTTACTTCCTAAAGTCTAAAGCCACAAGTAGTGTGCAGAGGGCATGCTCAAAAATGTGTGTATTGCCATGAAAAGTGCCTGCTGACACTTTAGTATGCAAGCAATGGTATGTGCATTCTTGCTCCAATGTAGAAGGGAGCTGAGTTTACCTCTGTTATAGCGCGTCTATGTGAAAACAGCAGTGTCAGATGCGGGGGTGGGGTGTGTTTGGGCTCGTGAACACGGCCGAGATAATAAAACTGACTAATAAAAAATGAAAAAAAAAGCTAAGCTTTACAAGTATCATAAATTACACTGGCTGTTACAGACTGAAATCAAATGTATGTTTTTATTCTAAAATAGTAAGACTAAGAGCAGTTTACTTCTCAAAACGGATTGGTGCAGGATCAAACTCGCGACCTTCTGATTCCCAGTCTGCAGCTGATTCTATTGCTCCACGGAGGCAGTCATAATACACACGTGTCAATGATGCATGTTAAGGCGGCTTTTTGTTTCTGCAGTTATATTTTTGAATAAAAGCGCAATTGTTGTGTTAGATTTGTACCTTTTGTGAAAGTATTTATTTGATATTTGGACTTCAGGCTTCATACATTATATAGTTTATGCCTACATTTTGTCATCTACTACAAGAATATAAAAAACGTTTCTATTTTAACAATGTGTTTACACAGATTACTGTAGAAATGGAACAGACATGAAATGCGTGTGTTCCAAACAACGATCTATTATTTCCACTCTAAAAGTCCACTTTACTCCCAGAAAATCAATCAAGGCATGAGCTGGGAGAAGTTTGTGCATGTTCTAAGTCGGTGGGGGGATGGAATAGCCGGCTGCTTGCAGCCTGATTTTATCAGCACATTTAGATGTCAAAAGACGCTGGTGGAGAGCTGTTAACGATTTTAAGAAGCGATTTAAGGTGGGACGGATTTACGAGTTTTTTCGTAGGCTCTGGCAATTCTAGTGTTAATGATTCACTGGTTCATTGACAACTGCTTTGAATCACATATTTCTTGCTCAGACTATGCGATTGGCAAATAAATTAACTGATCGCTAGTCACATGTACAGTGTACTTCTAAGTTTCCACATCTGCCAGTAAAGCAAATTAAGCAAGTTTAATTTCAAGCTCAGTTTCATATCAAACATTTGTATTGTTTATAATGCCTATTTTGTGTTTTATTGTTTTAAGCCTAAGCTTTTTCATTATTTCACAGATTTCTCAAAAACAGTATCTTATTTGTTTATTTTCAGATGTTCAGAGAATGCACTCGTTGGTGAAGGTAATTTATCAAAGTGTGCATGTGAGGGTGGAAAAAAATGGGCAGCAGAAATGCACCTCACCTTAGGTGGCATTATTTATGCACAGGGCCTAATTTCAATCCCCTGATTAGGAGCCTCATTTATAAAGCTTGATGGGGAAATGTGTGTATATTTATGGCAACTCTGACCAATGCGTACGCAACAATTCGGAGAAACTGGGAAAAAACAACACCATTGACCAAGTACAGTAATGCAGCAAAACCAGCTATATGATGACTTGCATGCATTATTATACAGTATAATAATGGTTCTGTGATATGAATTATAAAAATCACCAAGTGGTTGTTATGTGTTTACATGACAAACATATTAAACCTCAAAAATGTTAAATTTGATACACAGAATGTATTTCAGTTCCCTTTTAACTTGGCTAATGCTGCACATGTTTTTCAGCAGTTTATATTGGCTACCTGTTGCCACTTCTTAGAATGCTGGCTGACATGTCAGCAATATCTACACCAAGCTTTACTCCTTCATGTCTGCCGTGTGGGAAACCATTAGCTGATGAGTAGCTGCTATATCCAGTTTTCATACATAAAACATAACATATTTTTGCCAACATAAAAAGGCAATTTGGTGCAATGTCCAGTTCTCCTAACATAATTAGAACACATTACTGCACTCATATTGCAATAAGGGCATCTACTGAGAATGAAGCTGCTTTTGTTAACTGTAATCTGTTAGATTATATTAAAGCACAAGTCATATGTGATGCCAAGATGAGGCTGACAAACATCACATCTGCATGAAATCAGTGAACCCACAATTCATTTATGTTGAGGCTTTTGCAGACCTCAGTTTTTCATATGTTCTGTGCTTTTCATTGTGTCAACAATCGTGTCATTACTGTACATGTACAGGTAATAGCGGCTAATCGTTCAGGCGCATGCACCATATGTGTTGTCCTGGACCCCAAGAACACAGAGAAGAGGCACTATAATGCTTCATATGATCTTGCACATTCAGCTACAGGGGCTCTGACAGATCCTCTTTAATGTAGGTGGCGGGGTCTCAACACATCAGGAGAAAGGATACTCTACCAGCCAATGAGCGTTTGCCCCTTTGTGATTACATAAGTATGAGGCATGTTTACAAATGCACATTTACAAGGTGACTGTGATTTGTAAAGTGTAAGTTGTGTGGAAATGTGCATATGCCAGGTTTTATGAACTGTTTTTTATTTTTTATTTTTTTGGCCATATTTTTTTCCTGTAGTTTTAGAATGTGTATACATGGTAAAATTCCACAAACCTTTATTTTGTGTAAAAAGACTTGAAAACAAACATAAAATGGAACTCTACATGCCAGTAAACAGCCAGCCTATATGTTATGTGTTTGTCTGTCTTGTCTGTCGGCATCCAGTCTTATATGTCAATATATATGCATGATTCTATAATCCGTTTCTGTATACTAATCCATACTTCTATAGTCCTTATGTTCATCAATTTATTGTATCACTCTATTTCTTAAAATGAGTGTGCTTCAGTTATATTGATAGACGTCTAAAGACCGGAGACCCGCCTCCTACAACAGAGAGCAGTAAGGTAAATAAAGTAGGAGTCTTGCCAGATTATTGGATTAATTACCGGAACTGACGAAAGGCAAAATTGATAATAAATTAATCAAATTCAAATTTTCTTTTTCAAGTTCCACATTATTATGATATCCTCCTGAGTGGCTATCTTATTGCTTATTAATCAATCAAAAGTCCTACAATATGTTTAATGAGATTTTGTGTAGTAAAGAATAGGGAGAGAGACTGCACTTTAGGATAGCTTTGTGGCGGGTAACATTCACCTCATCAATATTCACTTGCTTCAATATTAACTAAAATCATGGCCAACCGATTGACCAAGATTACCTTCACTAAGTTTCATAGCTGCTGATGTGATACAATAAGAGTTTATTCATAAATGCCCACAATGGAAAACTGGTCTATGGCTCCAGCTGTGCTAGATACAGATTTGAACAGAAGCATTTGTAAATGGCACAGTATTGTAGGCCAGACCAGGAAGGACAATGTGCATTTTATATAGATACAGTAAGTGGGGCTCTGAATTATTCATGCAGTTGTATTCTAATTGTGTTAAATATTATTATAAAGCAGTGTGACTCGGTGACTAAAGCATTGAGTTTAAATTCAAAAGGCTGTCTGTAGTGTTGCCAGTGTGACCCTGTGTAAGTTACTTAAACTGCCAGTGATTCAATTGAAACAAATATATACATAAGCTTTGTAGTGGTAAAATGCCCTGGGAGGTTGTTTACTTTGGCAAGGTGCTATATATAATAAAAATCATGATTAAATACTTATATCCAATTAAATTTACAAGTGGCATTTTATCTGCAAATAGCCTACAGTTGCTCCTTGATGATAAATGCCTTGTAAAGACTGCATTTGCCAAATAAGTAAATAAACCTGCTTAACCCACTGTATGCATATTATCATCTGTTTTTATGCAGATCCTTAGCAATCTAGGATGAAATGCACTAGAAAAAAGTGTGAAAAGAATTTCACCTGGGGCATTACAATCACTAAGAAGGCCCTGTGTCTACATTTCAGAGAGGCATATGTCTCTGCCTTTTAGGCTAAGAAGTGCAGCGTTGCACACATTTCAGTTTTATAAGATAAATTTGTCCTGCTATTAGTATGAAATCCCAGGGTGTTTAATATGCTACCGTTTGCTTTTAGTTACCATTTAGATAGCCTTAAGAAAGATAAATCATTTACATGGTAAATTCCTTAGAAGGAATTTGCATTACAGGCTGGGCTGAAAGCTTTTAAGAGACTATCTTCTGCAAACACACAAACCTGAGAGGAATTCATTTTCAATTAGCCTACTAAAGTGGACAGGCATTGAAACTGGGCAGCAACTTAAACAGCCAGTATGGTGGAGAGGTTAAGAACCCTGGACTTTAAGCCTCAAGGTTGCCTGGGGCCTCATGCATAATGCCGTGCGTAAAACTCACACTGTAACATGACGTAAACACAAAAGCCGAAATGTGCTTATGCACAGAAAAATCCAGATGCATAAATCTGTGCGTTCGCCAACTTCCGCATTCTTCCACTACATAAATCCCGGTCAGCGTGAAAAGTAACGCACGTGCACACGCCTGCTGTCCCACCCCAACTCCTCCCAGAATTACGCCTCTTTGAATATGCAAATCAATATAAATAGCCCTTAAGCTCAGTGTTCTGTGAAAAGGGAATGGGAACAGCAAGGGGGAAAATGGAAGAATTTCAGCGAATACAAAGTGGAGGCAAGGAAAAACGTACTATTTGTTGGTTTAAACAGTTGTATAAATAACAAAAGGAAGTTGATCGAGTGACATAGCGTGTCGGAGAAACTCGAAAGCTCAAGTTCACAAACTTGCACAGTGTCCTAAATAAAAAAGAAGTTGTCAGACATCAAAGTCACCATGAAAAGGCGAGTCGTAGCCCACCGTCTGAGTGTCATATGAAAGATTTTTAGGGTACAGAGAAAAAAAAGGCACACAGTGGGGAAAAAGCACGAAATGTCAACTTTATTCTCGAAATTTCCACTTTAATCACATAGTTTATTTTGTCATTAAAGTAGAACATCATAAACTTCATCTTAAAATCGTTTAACTAGTTTCTCAAATCACATCGTAATTAAAGTAGCACATTAAATGCAATGTTTTGTATTTGATCTTCTATGTGCTCTATGTGTGTGAATCACTATGTGCTTCCAGGCTTTCTCTTCCTTCGATAGGACACAGAATCCATTACATTCGTAATATTACAGCTCTCTGAATAACTAAAATACTGAGATGTATACGTGATATCATTTTCATGATGATAGGAGTTAAAGCACGTTATTGAAAATGGGAACACGGTGCCGCTGTGACTGTGTGTGACCTTCGATGAAATAATTTATTACAGCAGTACTCATGGGCGGCTCTAGGCTCGTGGCGGCCCTGGGCAGAGAAAGAATCGGTGGCCCCTTCTCCCGCCAATGTCAATATGGTATCTTATGCACGGCGGATGGCCACGCCCATTGCGGACACTGCATAGCCGCCTCATGCTCATGATACAAGCGTTTAACTTTTTCCAAAATTTGCCACTGCGTTTTTAGCTGTGTCGTTATTTTTTCTTTCTGTTTTATATTCAGTATATATTGGCGTGGCGGCCCTGTGCAGGTGCACAGTTTGAACATGCCTAAGGCCGCCCCTGCAGTACTGTCTCTTTCAAACGTACTAACCTCCAATTCCTGTCCTTCCTTTTCTTTCTCCAAGTAACCGATCGCCAAACAATCAGCTCTGTAATAGACATTAAGCCATCTGTAAGCTTAGAACGACGGTTCTTCAAAACTTTTAAGGAACATTGAAATATCTTCGTAGTACATATTTAATTATTCTATCCTTCACGCCAGTCCCAGTGAAGCATACAGTGCGAGGCACGATTATCGCATGAACAATCCGTGAGCAGAGCGCCAGATCCTTGCTAGCGTAGCGACACCGTGTCCTTTAATTATTAACAATATAGGTTATTTAAATGAAGTTAAAGTTTTATCCGCATAATATAATAATATTTTGCTGCATTTCATCTTAAAAATTATATCGTAAACATATGTAAATACACTCTTTATAAAGTGGCTCAGGTTGTGCAATATTATAACTGTTGTGCAAGTTTACAGTGAGGTGATTGTACTTAAAGTACAAACAGTTCTACAAGGAGCACTTGATTGAGTGTGTTTAGAGCTCTTGGGATGAAACTTTCTGAACCGCGAGGTCCATACAGGAAAGGTTTGAAGCATTTGCCATGTGAGAAGCAGTTCAAATAGGAAGCATGGCTGAGGCAGCATATGCTTGATGCTGTATAACAATAATTCTCTTTCCGATCATCTTCTCTGATTGGTGCAGTGAGAGTAATATGGAAAAAGATGATCTGCTGTGCCAACCCCTAACGGGAGCAGCTGAAAGAAGAAGAAGAAGGTGCAATGAGAGTAACAACGCTAAAGCAGCTATGATATTTAGAATAATTTGACCATTCCGTGGACCATTATATTGTTACAGGTTAATTACAATCAGATGCATTAAACTAATAAACAATATGCAGTTAATTTCAGTGTATTTATAAAGCCACGTCAGGAAAAGAAAGGATAACCACACAAGAACAGTAGCACTGCTTTGACGTTAGGTGACGCCAGTCTGCAAAACCGAATGGAGAACTTGTGTATAACAGGGTATTAGGTACCGTGGAAATGTGCATGGCTTTACGCCAAGTTTAGGTTTTATACATCGCGATTTGAACGTGGAAACATTCTTACGCAACATTTCTGTGCGTACGCACCGTTTATACATGAGGCCCCTGGTCATTTTCTGGCTTTGTCAGTCATTGTTTGACCCTGAGCAGGTCACGTAACCTGGCAATGCCCCAAGTGTAAAAAAAAAAAGAACATATCCTGATCATGTGAATCACTTCAGATAACACTTTCTGCCTAATATACTGTATAATAATAACAATAAGGGTGTGTCTGAGTAAGGCATAGTAACTGATGAGCTCAGTGATGTGCAATGGCAAAATAAAAAGATAGCAGGCATTTCACTCGTGATGAAGACCACGGAGCGGCTGCTGCTTAACCACCTGAGGCCACAGGTCCACCACGCCCTCGACCCTCTGCAGTTCACATACCAGGAGAAGGTGGGAGTGGAGGATGTCATCATCTATATGCTACACCGATCCCTCTCCCACTTGTATAGAGGAAGTGGTGCTGTAAGAGTTACGTTTCTGGACTTCTCTAGTGCCTTCAACACTATCCAACCTCGGCTCCTTAGTGACAAGCTGACAGAGATGGGAGTAGATTCATACCTGGTAGCATGGATTGTGGACTATCTTACAGACAGACCTCAGTATGTGCGTCGCGGGAACTGCAGGTCTGACATTGTGGTCAGCAGCACAGGAGCGCCGCAGAGGACTGTGCTTTCTCTGGTCTTGTTCAGCCTATATACATCGGACTTCCAATACAAATCAGAGTTCTGCCACATGCAAAAGTTTGCTGACAACACTGTTATCGTGGGCTGCATCAGGAGTGGGCAGGAGGAGGAGTATAGGAACCTAATCAAGGACTTTGTTAAATGATGCGACTCAAACCACTTACACTTGAACACCAGCAAAACCAAGGAGCTGGTGGTGGATTTTAGGAGGCCCAGGCCCCTCCCGGACCCTGTGACTATCAGAGGTGACTGTGTGCAGAGGGTACAGACCTATAAATATCTGGGAGTAAAGCTGGATGATAAATTGGACTGGACTGCCAATACTGATGCTCTGTGCAAGAGAGGACAGAGCTGACTATACTTACAAAGAAGGCTGGCGTCCTTCAACATCTGCAATAAGATGCTGCAGATGTTCTATCAGACGGTTGTGGCAAGCACCCTCTTCTATGCGGTAGTGTGCTGGGGAGGCAGCATAAAGAAGAGGGACGCCTCACGCCTGGAAAAACTGGTGAGGAAGGCAGGCTCTATTGTAAGCACGGAGCTGGACAGTTTGACATCTGTGGCGGAGCGACGGGCGCTAAGCAGGTTTCTGTCAATCATGGAGAATCCACCGCATCCACTGAACAGTATCATCTCCAGACAGAGGAGCAGCTTCAGCAACAGACTGCTGTCACTGTCCTGCTCCACTGACAGACTGAGGAGATCACACTATGCGACTCTTCAATTCCACCTGGTGGGGTGGGGGGACCTGAGGGTAAACGTTAACATTATACAAGATTATAGACTGTTACACTTGCCTTGCGCTCTTCACCTTGCATTTTTTAGCTTGCACTGCATTTTTATCACTCTTTAATTAATATTGTTTTTATCAGTATGCTGCTGCTGGAGTATGTGAATTTCCCCTTGGGGATTAATAAAGTATCTATCTATCTATCTTTCTATCTATCTATCTATCTATCTAGTAGAACATAAGACATCTCATTAAGCAGTGGCCAATAATTTTTGATTAACTGCAGAGAAATTGAAACTGAGACTGTACATATTTATTTTAATCATTCTGTAAATCTGAGATTTTGCTTTTTCTACATGTCTTAGATTCACTTCAGGTTCAGGAATATATACTGATGGTAACATCCATAACAATTCAGTATTTTCTTGTAAAGATTCTCAGTGAATAGAAGTGCCGTTAAATGATCTGTAATAACAACATCATCATAAATCAAAATGATGTTATTTACTGACTCTATTTAATGCATTTTATGCATTTATTTATCCACTCAATCATACAGAATAATCATCTTTTGTATATAGCCTAAATTTACAAACTGATGGCACTATATGTAATTAATAATTTAGCTCAGCTGTACTGCACCTAGCAACATGTTTTATGGCCAAAAACGATTATGCTTCGAAAATGGCAAAAATTGTATTCAAGAGAATCAGATTTTGTAATTATCTATGCCCCTATTTTGGATATATTTGAAGAGACTACCAGAAAGGTCGCTTTAAATGTGAAAATTTAGTACAGCAGTTGGAAGCAGCTTTTTTTCAGTTTTGCTGCTGGAGGCATAGTTTAATAGAGGAAGTCATGCAGCGTGGATAACGCTTTAATCAAACAATGCAACCAGCAACTTAGTGTGAGACAAATTTCAAGTATTTCTATTCTGTTCCTACATTAACAATTGGTTGCTCTAGAATTCATGCCTTCTGAGCTTATAGTTGTGTACCAAAAACTGTAATATTTAAGTATTCAAAGTATATATACTGTATTTCCAGGCTATAGCTGCTTATGATAGTTATACAGATGCTGGAACAGTTGAAGTTGTTCATAATGATTTTTTTAAAAAGTTATAGAAATCATTGTTATTAGCTTTCCTAGATCTTTCAATTCTCTTTTTGTTTTCCACGTAGATTGATGTTGCATGGCATCACTGGCTCTTTAATCAAGGTATTCCCCAATGTGAAGTCCTCAGATTGGATAGCAGATATTGGCATCATCAAACCCAGAATCACACTGTCCTTATGCTGTGTCAGCCTCATGAACACTAATTTCAGTGTACTGTGTTGCATATACAGCAGCAAGTCCCATATGGGGCTGAGTGGTCCGTTATCCAAGATCAGAGAGGTTTTTATTTGATCCTTCCTTAAGGATAGAGCTTCAGAGATTTATTGTTTCTTAAATCGATGAAGATGAGTTTTTTTTTTCTCTGTTTTGTTGCCAGCTAGCCATAGATTAATATATTAATACATTATCAATAATTTACTTTTAGGTACTGTATATAGTTTTGTATTAAATCCCACATTTCCTTTTTACAATTTTATGTATCGGGTATTAAAACAGTCATTAAAATAAGTCTTCTCTAAGTCCTAAAATGTAATACATCTACCCAAAGTTAACCAATTCCATGTAACAGAATTAAGTTTCTCATTATTAAATCATAAAGGAAACATGCAGAAGCAGTATATGAAAATGTGTCTGTAATAATTGTCCATAGTGACATGCTACCATGCACAGCAAGGCTGACCCTAGTAATTCCAAGCAACTACACATTCACAGGTAAAGCTGCAGCATTGTGTTGGATTATGTGAGTAGGCTTTATGGTGTAGTGAGGCACTTTATTTTTAAACACACTAAAATACTAATCAAACTTGACCCACTAAAAGTGCAGTTTAATTGAAAATCTTATGTTGAGTGTTAGAAGTAGTGAATTTTGTGCAGTGGACTTTCCATTTTGATTTAAACATTTTATATATTGTCACTTATACATAATAGTAGCTAGAATTCCACAAAGGGAGAAAATGAGTCATGTATCTTAAAATAACATTTTATTCCTATGCTTTCAACAACGCACCAGGTGTCTTCATCATAAGAAATTGATTAGACATACAGGAATCAAAGGCAATATATAGCAAGTAAGTATTTTTTTCTGGCAAATGAAAATGCCACTAAAAGACACTTGGACTTGAATCCTGCATATGCTGATAAAAAGAAGAACACTCAAATTATAAAAAAAGACTTAATGACTCATATGTGGATTTCTAGCTACTGAAATGCAAAACGTATCACAGATATATATTTTATAATTTTTTTTATATATATCGACTTATATAGATATGTTAACATTTGAATGGTGGAAACAATTTATTCACAAAACATACTTCATATGTGCAAGATGATTTACGGGAATGACTCAACCTCTTCGCCATCATGCTCAACACACAAAAACTAACGAGCAACAGTACCATTTAAAGCCCGAACATACATTTTGTGGGGAATAGATGATACCACAGTCTGTATTCTGTCCTTCAGGTCATTGATATCATCAACTTTCCTGCTGTACATGCGCTCATTTACCATACCCCATAACCAGAAATCACAGGGTGTCAAATCAGGGGAGTGTGGAGGCCATGGTAATGGTCCACCACAACTTATCCATCGACCTGGAAAGGTGTGATTGAGATAAAAATAATCCTTTAGTGTTAACATAATTTTGACTCACTCTGTGTATGTGTAAATATATATGAAAAGATTAGCAAAATCACGCAATGTTTTCATGCAACTCACATGTCAATACAACCAATTTAACACACATACACTGTATATCAAACAAAATACCTTATATACCTCTGCTTTAAGAACAGTAGTAGTTCAGCTGTGTGTTAGCAGTCGACAAATAAAGCCTATGTAATGGGCCATGGACACCCCCTAGTGTGTGTGTGTGTGTGTGTGTGTGTGTGTATAATATATAATGCAGCTGTTGACATGTGTGATTAATGCATTCAATATTTCTGTGATTAAATCTTCTAATAAAACCCCTAAATGTATCAAATTAATCTGTTCAATTTGTCCGTGCTTCACATTTAATGAAACAGCTTTAAATGAATCCAAGTTTATTTTGTAGCACTTGATTATTTCCTGTGTTCTTTCTTCATCCACACACCAGCAGGTTCAACACTGGTCCCTTGTAATAGAGGATCGTTCCATATAGGAACACAAAATACATGCACCGTATTAATGCAGTAAGGGACACAATTTGATATGTATTTTCATACACATTGTTTTATATACAGTATACAATAGCTCTTCACAGTGCAGAGAATAACATGAGAACAATTGAAATCAAACCAGTTATATAAGCAGAGTGAATTAGTTTAATTTTTGTGCTGCGCTAATGGCGCACATGGGCAAGCGTTGTGTGTTGAGTAAAATGGCTGAGATCAACGTCATTATTGCCATTATGCTGCGTTCACATATTGACATAAAAAATGTCACATCATGCAGTATAGCATAACCGTCCAGAATAAGACACTGCACACTGTGATGTCTGCTATTGCAAGCTGGCTCTTGAAATGTAAAAGGCTATTGAAGAACAGGTCTCAGTGTGGGATAGAATGTCAGTGGTTCAGCCCTGTTGCTGTCTATGAATTTGATTGGCATGGAGCTTTTCAGTCACCCTGGAGGGATATCTCACCTGAAACATCATGGTGCAGGACACAGAGTGGAATCGCTCGATTTCTTATACCTCACTTACACTTCCTGCAACTCAGAAATGGTACGTTGTTGTTTTTTAATTAAATGTATTTTGCCTACTGTAGTCTACATTGTTACCTACATTAGCATATATTATATTGGAACCAATTAAATTAGGCCATAATCAGTGCAAATTGATCATGCTAATATTTCCATCCATTTGACCTCAAGGTTGAGATAGTTACTTATTTTATAATTTATAAATGACTAGCAGAATACCCGCGCTTCGCAGCGGAGAAGTAGTGTGTTAAAGAAGTTATGAAAAAGAAAAGGAAAAATTTTAAAAATAACGTAACATGATTGTTAATGTAATTGTTTTGTCATTGATATGAGTGTTGTTGTCATATCTATCTACTAGCAAAATACCCGCGCTTCGCAGCGGAGAAGTAGTGTATAAAAGAAGTTATGAAAAAGAAAAGGAAAAATTTTAAAAATAACGTAACATGATTGTTAATGTAATTGTTTTGTCATTGACATGAGTGTTGTTGTCATATTTATATATATCTATCTATAAAGTGAAAACCTGAATATATAAAGTCAGCGTCGGAATTTATAAAGTCATTCCTGATTATATATAGTCAACATCGGAGTATATAAACTCATTCCTGAATATATAAACTCAAAGTCAAAATATATTGATTGAAACGACTCTGAACTGAAGTAAGTTAACAAAAACGTATTCAGAAAAATAAATTAAAAAAACACTGTTCGGTTAATGTTTTGAAAATGATGCATTTGCCCTGCCCAGGATTGGTTCCTGCCTTGCACCCAGTGTTGGCTGGGATTGGCTCCAGCAGACCCCCGTGACCCTGTGGTCGGATTCAACGGGTTGGGAAATGGATGGATATTGCAGCACTGACTTTGTATATTCCGACGATGACTTTATATATTGAAGTTTTGACTTTATATATTCCAGCGCTTACTTTATATTGTGAGCTGGAGGGCTTCGCTATTACGTGTGGGGATGAAACTTCACTTTGGTAACTGATCATGCTCCACTTCAATGGTCATACCGACAGAAAGATACAAACTCTCGCCTCATGAGATGGTTTCTGGGCTTACAACTTTTACCGTTTCACAGTAAAACAACGACCAGGTTCTAAACACGTCAACGCAGACGTATTATCAAGACTAAATGAACCTGGTACAGAGAGTCGCTTGATTCACGGAAATGTGAATAAAGCTGAGGGGGAGGGTGTGAGCTGGAGGACTGATCGCACCCCAAGAAGATACAGACGCCTCTGGGAAAACCACAACCCCTGAAACACAGACTACCCTCACATTGCTCCTTACTTTCTCACTTGCGCCATAACGCGTAATGCAAACCTTGCGCGATACTCCGCTAACTTAAAAGCCTTGTGCAGCGCCTGTCCGTTGAAAATTGATTGTTTGCTTGCTTTTATCGCTCTCTCTCTCTCTGCTCCTAGCGGAACTGTCATCTCTGACTTGTCATGGAGCACGTTTAAGCTCATGTGTTTGCAGTGTTTGAATAAAAATCCTCTGCAGTCTCTGCAGCAGTATATTGTTTCCCTCTTCTGCTTGTGTGACAAACACACTACACATCTCTTAAGAGATGTCAGCTCACCATGCAAACATCTCTCTTATCCTTCCACTTCCATGCCATCAACTTATTTCTGAATGCAGCAGCAATTTCTCCCGATTTCAATTTTTTTGTCATCACAGATATTGGAAGGTCCTTTCTGTTTGGTCTCACTGCTCCATACCACGTCAGTTTCCATCGAATTCAAAAAGTTATACAGCTCAGGACTGTTGTAGTAATTGTCTAGTCCTATCAGATAAACTTGATTTAGTAGCTTCTCCGCAAGTGTTTGCACAATCCACAATGATTTTGTAAAATTACACACATCAACTCCTACTGTATCGTTTACAAGTTCTGTATCTTTTTAAGCGTACATCATCATATTCCACACATATCCACTTTTTGCCTCACAAAGCTTATAGAGGATTCCATCCAAAAACGTGATCTTTTTTTCAGAATGTATACATTCCACCCTAGATGGCTTTTCCATAGCAGTAAACTTTCATTGATTGAAAGATCTCACTCTGGAATATAACTTCCAGAAAGTTTTTGATTGCACTGGTTAGTGCTGGGAGGTATACCGATTCATACCGAAAATCGTTTTTTATTTTTGTTATGATATAGATTTTTCTTATACCGCAATACTGGTTTGAATAGCCTAAACAACGTTCGGAACATGGCGCAGTGGAAAACTGTTTAAGGGGGGACCTTTTTCACTGCTACACTGCTAAACACACATGCAACAGAGTGCATGTGTTAGTGGAGGTATTGAGCGGTGAAAATGGACAGAGAACATTCAGAAACTGAAGCTGTAGCAGACGATAAAGTTGAACATGATGACACAGAAGAACTTTTGCCGAAAAAAGGAGCCGTGTCTGTTGTCTGGAGATAATTTGGCTTTAAAAGGTTGGATATGGACCAAACAACTATTTATTGCAAATGCTGTCAAGCTAAAGTTGTCGCCAGAGGCAACAACACGAGCAATTTGCTGCACCACCTTAGCCGCAAACATCCTTTGGTGTATCATGAATGTATGGAACTAAGATTGCCACCCTCCACATCCTCAGGTAAAACTGAAAAGGCTAGAGGACACTCGAGTCAGACGTTACTTGTAGACGCATTTGCTAGAGGTACTACATACGACAAAAAAAAGCAAGCGGTGGATCAAGATAACCTACGCCATTACAATCCATATAGCTAACGTGCCAGTGGACAGAGATTGTTAACACTAACAGAAAGTGTAGTTGGTTTACAAAAAATATTTACTATTTATTCCTTTTCTAAGACATGTTCAGTGCAATGCAACTTTTGACAAGCACCTCTGGATATTTTACTAAGTCTAAATGCCTCTTTGGATGGTTGAAAATATGTTGTCAATATTATAGTTTAAGTTGTTTGCAAAAATTTGTTCAATGAAAAGGTTCTATATTTTGACTGCAACTGTCATGCAGTGTGATTCCTTCTGTTCATTAGTGCCACCTCCTTGAAAACTATCACTTTATAGGGCCATGCAAACCTGTATTAATACTTGTGTGCACATTAAAATGTTTTTTTGTACAATGTACAATTCTCATGACAGTGGAATAGGTTATTCTTAGCCAGTCTACTGCAGTAATTGCAGTGGAAAATGTGGTTAACATCCACTCGTGCATGGGAAAAAAATACCATCAAATACCATTATACCAGTATAATTGTGAAAAATACCGCACTATAGAATTTTGGTCATACCGCCCAGCACTAGCAGTGGTCAAAGAAAGGCTTGATTTTATACATCTTTGAAGAAACTGGTCCGGTGTCACTGTGTGCTTCATTATCAAGTAATGTGTAACACGTGTATAATTGTTACACAGAAGGAACAAATCTCAAAAAAAACTTATAAAACACCAAAATACAGGCAAAACTACTAACTGAATTACCACTCGCAAAATAAGAGTGGTAATCAAAGAAATTTCAAATGTTCAGAACATGCTTGTAACTTTGTGCATGATAAAAACTGCAAAGGTACACTGCTGAAAGAAAGATTTTCGTCCACTAAAAATAAATGCCAAAACTAAATCCTTTTCACTTAGAAAGGTGACTGAGGGCAAGTGAAAGAAAAAGTACTGTTACGGGTTCTTGCTTTCACCCAAGTAAAGGATGTCTGTACCTCTGCCACTAAGACCACCGAGTTCAAAAAAATCACACTAGACAGCAGAACTGTGCCGAGCACAGATCCAAAGGAATTGCGTCCATAGACACATTCCCAGAGGAGGGAAAAATTTTTTTATTAAACACATCTATAGACGCTCACCCCGATTCAATGTTGTCTTTGGAACGCATCTAAAAGGGGTTAATATATAATATATACAGTGATCAGCTAAACTTTAAATACAGTATATCTGCCTAATATTGTGAAGGTTCCTGTCATGCTGACAAAGCAGCTCTGACCCATTGAGGCATTGACTCCACAAGACCTCTGAAGGTGTTCTCTGGTATCTGACACAAAGACATTTTTCCAGCACATCCTTCAAATAATGGATCAGATTGACATCTGGGGAATTTAGGGGCAAAGTCAACACCTTGAACTTCTTATGTTCCTCAAACCGATCCTGAGCAATTTTTGTAGTATGGCAGGGCACATTATAATGCTGAAAGAAGCCACTACCATCAGGGAATAACGTTGCCATGAAGAGGTGTACATGGTCTGCAACAATCTTTAATAGGTGATATGTGTCAAATTAACATCCACATGAGTGCCAGGATCAAAGGTTTCCCAGCAGAACACTGCCTCTGCTAGCTTGCCTTCTTCCTATAATGTGTCCTGCTGCCATCTCTTTCCCAGGTAAAAAACACACACACACCCAGCCATCTACTTCATCTAATAGAAAATGTGATTTGTCAGACAAGACCACCTTCTTCCATTGCTTCATGGTCCAGTTTTGACAATCACATACCCATTGTAGGTACTTTCAGCATTGGCAGGGGTCAACCCCAGATACAGTAAGGTGTGATGCACTGTGTTTCATGACATCTTTGTCTCATGGCAATCAGCAATTTGTGGAACTGAACCACATGGGCTAGCCTGTTCTCCCCACGCACATCCATGTCCCTGATGCTAGTTGTCCTTCGTTGGACCACTCTTGGTAGGTACTAAAGACAGTATACTAGGAACACCCTATAAAGACCTGCCTTCTTGCAGATGCTCTGTCCCAGTCATCTAGCCTGACTGGGTCCAAGCATCTGTCAGAGCCCTTGTTAAAGTCACTCAGATAAAAGTCAGAGCCCTTGTCAAGGACACCCGGATTCTTATACTTGCCCATTTTTCTTGCTTCAAACACATTCGCCCTCAAGAACTGACTGTTTACTTGTTACCTAAAATATCCCACCACTTGACAATTGCCAAACAGATAATCAAGGCTATCCACTTTACCTGTCAGATGTTTTAATGTTGTGGTTGATCAGTGTGTGTATATATGAATTTGTATATAGGTCATATATAATATATATGAGGTCTGTAATGAAATTAGTAAGACTGATATTAAAGAGAATTTATTGTAAATATTATTACATGGTATTGCATGTCGGTCCTTTGAACGATTTTTTAAAATTTCAGCTTTTTAGATGTTTTCAGTTAGTCCTATTAAATCCTTATGGACCTCATATATACACTACACTAAAAGTTTTTAGAAACCGCACTTCTTCCTGTTTTTATTGAAATTTATACAATTTAATGTCTCAGTGTTTACTGAAATTAAAGCACTGAGCAAATTAAAAATGGGAGATAAAACAAAATGATAGAATTGTTTTGTTTAAAAAAGTTTAAACTTTTGACTCATCAAAGTAGCCAAATGTAAATATAACAGCCAAATACACTCATGGCATTCTTTCTAAATTGAAAATCAAATATGCTTCAGAATGTTCTTTCCAACACTGTTGTAGAAGTTCCCCACAAATGTGTTGTACTTGCAGGTTGCCTTGATTTCACCCTTCTGTCCAGTTCAACCCAAACCAGCTTAATGGGTTTTAAGTCTGGAGACTGTGCTGGCCAGTCCATGATTTGAATCCAACCATCTTTTTTTTTCCTTCTAAAGTAGTTATGACATAGCCTGAATATATACTTTAAGTCATTATTTTGCTGTAGGACTGTCCCCCAGACAAATGACAAGAGGGTACTGCATGACACTGCAAAATGCTGTGGTAGGTTTTTTGTTTCAGTATGCTTGTCACTCTGTGCAAGTTGCTGAAAATGTTAATACAATCAAATATAAGCCAGAGAAGATTCACAGATAAGTAACAATGCCCAATGGTGTTGCTTTTGCCAGTTACAGGTGGTCTTTCACATACTGTATATATATATATATATATATATATATATATATATATATATACATACAGTATAAATAATAATATATAAATATATAAATAATATATAAATAAATCTCATCGGTCACATGTTTTAAACAAACAAGGTGCACAACATGCACATGGATGAAATAATTAAGTATATATGAACACAGAGCCAATTGGCATAGGCGATGGGGCTTCTAGTGCAGAAAAATGTAGGTCTTTTTCTTACAAAAGCTGCAAAGAAAGCCAAGATGTCAATGAGTGCATTTTCCTAAACCATCAAAAGGTACTTGGAAACCAATAGAAACTCTCAAATGACCCAAAAGACACAAAAGTGTCAAGCACAGCTTGACAGTGATCAGAAAGTAAGCAAGTATCACTTTCAAAAGAGAATACAAGACTTTGTGCTGCAGGCTTAACAAGTCATGGTGCAGTAACAAAACCATTGCTAAAATTGCAAATTAAGAAAAAGAGGCTTGCCTGGGCCATGCATCAGTGCCAGTGGATGACTGAAGACTATAAAAAGGTCTTACGGCGTGATGAATCAATACTGAAATCTGTGTTCTTGTATGGCATTAAATAAGTAAAAAAATTGTTCCTCAGTGTGTGACATCAACAGGCAAACATTACTTACTTCCTGCAGAGTGCAGAGCTATAGCGCGTCTTTATGTGAAAACAGCAGTTTCAAATGGGGTGGGTGGGTAGAGTAGGATCGTGAACGTGACTGAGGGAATGAAACTGAATAAAAAAACAAAAAAAAAAAACAAAGCTAACCTTTACAAGTATCATACATTTACACCAGCTGTTACACACTGAAATCAAATGTATGTTTTTATTCTAAAATAGTAAGAATAAAAGCAGCTGACTTCTCAAAACAGACTCATCTGGGATCGAACCTGTGAAGTTTTGATTACCAGTCAACACTTGATACCGTTGCGCCACCGAAGCAGTCATAGTAAATGTGTGTCAATGTCGCACCCTAACGCGTGTTGTTTTTCTGCAGTTATATTTTTGAATAAAAGCACACTTGTTCTGTTATATTTGTACCTTTTGTGAAAGTGTTTCTTTGATATTTGGACTTCAGGATTCATGCATTATTCATATCTACATTTTGTCAAATATTACTAAAACATGAAAAATGTTTATTTTTTAATGATGTGTTTACATAGATCGTTTTAGACACGGAACAAACTTGAAATGTATGTGTTCCAAATAACGATATACAGTAGTATTTATAAAAGGTGTGATTTTGCTTGACTTCTCAGTCTATACAACTCTAAGCAACTGACATGCAGGTAAACAGACTTGAGCTGAGAAAACTGTGTGCCGGTGGGGGATGTGATAGCAGACTGCTTGCTGCTTATCAACACATTTAAAGGACAAAAGATGCTGACGGAGAGGTGCAAAGCGATTTAAGGTGGAACAGATCTACAAGTTTTTTCGTAGGCTGTGGTAATTCTAGTGTTAAGACACTACCAGAGAAACTCACCCATTGTCTAAAGTCCATCCATCCATCCTCTTCCACTTATTCGAGATCAGGTCGCGGGGGCAGCAGCTTGAGCAGAGATGCCCAGTTTTCCCTTTCCCTGGCCACTTCTACTAGCTATTCCGGGGGAATCCCAAGGCGTTCCCGGGCCAACTGAGAGACATAGTCCCTCCAGCATGTCCTGGGTCTTCCCCGGGGCCTCCTCCCGGTTATACATGCCCGGAACACTTCACCAGGGAGGCGTCTAGGAGGCATCCTGATCAGATGCCCGAGCCACCTCATCTGACTCCTCTCGATGCGGAGGACCAGTGGCTCTACCCTGAGCTTCTCACCCTATCTTTAAGGGAAAGCCCAGACACCCTGCGGAGGAAACTCATTTCAGCCGCTTGTATTCGCAATCTCGTTCTTTTGGTCACTACCCACAGCTCATGACCATAGGTGAGGGTAGGAAAGTAGGTCGACCAGTAAATTGAGAGCTTTGCATTTCGGCTCAGCTCCTTTTTCACCACGACAGACCAATGCAAAGCCCGCATCACTGCGGACGCCACATCGATCTCCCTCTTCATTATTCCCTCACTCGTGAACAAGACCCCGAGATACTTGAAGTCCTCCACTTGGGGCAGGATTTTGCTCCCAACCCTAAAAGGGCACTCCACCCTCTTTCGGCTGAGGACCATGGTCTCAGATTTGGAGGTGCTGATTCACATCCCAGCCACTTCACCCTCGACTACGAACCGATCCAGTGAGAGCTGAAGATCATGGCCTGATGAAGCAAACAGGACAGCATCATCTGCAAAAAGCAGTGATCCAATCCTGAGCCCACCAAACCGGACCCTCCTCAACGCCCTGGCTGTGCCTAGAAATTCTGTCCATAAAAGTTATGAACAGAATCGGTAACAAAGGGCAGCCCTGGCGGAGTCCAACTGTCACCGGAAACAGGTTCGACTTGCTACCGGCAATGCGGACCAAGCTCTGACACCGGTTGTACACGGACCGAACAGCCTTTATCAGGGGGTCCGGTACCCCATACTCCCGGATGCACCCGCCACAGGATTCCCCGAGGGACACCATCGAACACCTTTTCCAAGTCCACAAAACACTAGGACCCTGCCAAGGGTGTAGAGCTGGTCCACTGTTCCACGACTAGTACGAAAACCACACTGTTCCTCCTGAATCCAAGGTTCAACCATCTGACAGACCCTCCTCTCCAGGACCCCCATATAGACTTTTCCAGGGAGGATGAGGAGTGTGATCCCTCTGTAGTTGGAACACACCCTCCGGTCCCCTTTCTTAAAGGGGGGACCACCACCCCGGTCTGCCAATCCAGAGGCACTCTCCCTGATGTCCATGCGATGTTGCAGAGGCTTGTCAACCAAGACAGTCCTACAACATCCAGAGCCTTGAGGAACTCCAGGCGTATCTCATCCACCCCTGGGGCCCTGCCACCAAGGTGTTTTTTGACCGCCTCGGTGAACTCAGTCCCAAAGATGGGAGAGCCCACCTCCGAGTCCCCAGGCTCTGCTTCCTCATTGGAAGGCATGTTAATGGGATTGAGGAGGTCTTCGAAGTACCCCCCCCCACCTACCCACAATGTCCTGAGTCAAGGTCAGCAGCGCACTATCCCCACCATACACAATGTTGACACTGCACCTCTTCCCCCTCCTGAGAAGCCAGATGGTGGACCAGAATCTCCTCAAAGCAGTCCGGAAGTCATTCTCCATGGCCTCCCCAAACTCCTCCTACGCCTGAGTTTTTGCCTCAGCAACCACCGAAGCTGCATTCTGTTTGGCCTTCCGGTACCAATTAGCTGCCTAGCTGTCTAAGGTGATTTATAAAAATACTGTGGTCTGTGAGGTGAAATGCTGCATTCATGTCTAACAGAACAAGAACAATTATTTGGCCTCTGTAAGCATTAACCTGAAAGTCATTTTACCACATTAACCAGAGAAGGTTCTGCACTTTGATTTGTTCTAAAACCTTACTGAAACCTGACATTTAACTGCAGAAAAACTAATTTTTCTAGAATTTTACTGAAGCTATATTGAAGGCATATTTACTGAAGCTATATTACATTTACTTAAGCTTTATTGAAATGCTGGAACATGTCCTGAACCACATACACACATACAATCACATGTTTTAAATCACATACATAAATCACGTACATTGGTTTGAAGTCAGATGCGTGCGTAAGCAAAGAAAGTGACTGTATATGCATGCATTTTGCAGTGTTTGTTAAGACATAAGTGAGCTGCCTTCCAGTACGGTGCTGTTCACTCGCAGCTTGCTTCATCCACTATGTGCCATGTTATGTGTACTTCTTTCTCTGTGTCAAATTGGTGCTGGCGGTGTTCTTTGTATACTGACAGCTTTGCAGTAATATAAGACAACTGGAACAATCTGTGCAGAACTTCATAATGTGTCATAAATGAGGACAGACATAACTATTGATGAGCAGTTTTGCTTGATTAAATGTTGATGCCTCTTTACGCAGTGAAGGCCACAAAAACCTGATTAAAAAAACAAGCCTGCTCCATACTAAACTGTAAAAGATATGAGCTGAAAGCTGCAACCCCACTGTGAAGACTAAAACTAGAGATAGACAATGAGACGGACACTGATAAAGTGTGGAGACAACACTGAACAATGTCCGGACTTACAGTATGAACTGTCTTGGAGTAGGAAAGTGGTCTTAACTGACTCAAAAATCTCAAAGTCATGCAAAGTTGGTTCTACTTTTAGGAGTAGGAGTAAAAGTATTTTGGCATTTTTCCTAATTTAAGAAGCTAATTCCTAACCAGAATTTAATTTAGGAGATCTTAGGATGTCTTAACTCATTAAGAGGTGCCAGAAGATGCCATTCAGGCAGAAACCAGCACATCATCCTGGCAAAGGCATAATGTTTTAGAAATTCTGGACAACAATAAACTAAAAAAAATGTATTTGAAAAATATAGACTAATATTCATAATAAATAACATTATATGATGATTCAGCTACACAGAGAAGCTGCACACAGCTGGAATGAAGTTGGTAACGTTATGTGTAAAATGCAGCATAGCGATGATATGACCAACTGTTTCTCAAATTTTGTGACAGACTTTGAACATCCGTACAATGCATGAAGTAATATGCAAATTAAGACATTTCTCCTCCACTCCTCATGAGGTTATGTTAAATCAAGCTGCATTCATGCCAATCAGTACTCACATAAAGATCATTGCCTCAAGTCTAGATGAGCACACCTATGTGACTCGTAAGCAATGTCAACACACAAGTGGTCATGGATGCAAACTACATTTTGTAGTAGACTGCATTATCCACTGAAGATAAGCAGGGCTGGATGTGTGACTGACAGTGAAATGTCACATAGGTACACTTAGCTCTGCATTCCACAAACTCCTGGGACATTCGCAGGAGGCACTTCACTTCACCATTACAGCAGGAAGATGAGTTTCAGAATCACTTATGCAATGTGTGAGAAATGAGTGATTATCATGGCAGTAATGGTTGCAAGGCAGGATTCAAATCTTGGCAGGTAAGCGGTGGTGAATGGTCCATAGAGGGCAGTGCCCCACCTAAAATAAACTAAAATAATAACATACTATAAAATAAATACATACTGTATATATAGTATTTTCTTCAATTATAAGGGCCACATTATTTCAGAGACCTATAACTACTGCTTCCCATGGGCTCACCACCTATGGGAGGTGCCAAGGAGGTCGGGTGCAGTGTGAGTTGGGTGGAGGCCGAAGGGGGAGACCTTGGCGGTCTGATCCTTGGCTACAGACACTGGCTCTTGGGACATGGAATGTCACCTCTCTAAAGGGGAAGGAGCCTGAGCTAGTGCGTGAGGTCGAGAGGTTCCAGCTAGATATAGTCAGACTCACCTCGATGCACAGCTTGGACTCTGAAACCAATCTCCTCTAGAGGGGCTGGACTCTCTACCAATCCGGAGTTGCCCCCAGTGAGAGGCGCCGAGCAGGTGTGGGCATACTTATTGCCCCCCGACTTGGAGCCTGTGCTTTGGGGTTTACCCCTGTGGACGAGAGGGTGGCCTCCCTCCGCCTTCGGGTGGGGGGAAGGGTCCTGACTGTTGTTTGTGCGTATGTGCCGAACAGCAGTTTAGAGTATCCACCCTTTTTGGAGTCTCTGGAGGGGGTGCTAGAGGGCATACCTTCTGGGGACTCCCTCGTTCTGCTGGGAGACTTCAGTGCTCATGTGGGCAATGACAGTGAGACCTGGAAGGGTTTGATTGGGAGGAATGGCCCCCCCCGATCTGAACCCGAGCGGTGTTTTGTTATTGGACTTCTGTGCTCATCACGGATTGTCCATAACGAACACCATGTTCAAGCATAGGGGTGTTCATATGTGCACTTGGCACCAGGACACCCTAGGCCTCAGTTCGATGATCGACTTTGTGGTCGTGTCATCGGACTTGCGGCCACATGTCTTGGACACTCGGGTGAAGAGAGGGGCAGAGCTGTCAACTGATCACCACCTGGTGGTAAGTTGGCTTCGATGGTGGGGGAGGATGCCGGTCAGGCCTGGTAGGCCCAAACGTGTTGTGAGGGTCTGCTGGGAACGGCTGGCAGAGTCCTCTGTCAGAAGTAGCTTCAACTCCCACCTCCGGCAGAATTCGACCACGTCCCGAGGGAGGTGGGGGACATTGAGTCCGAATGGGCCATGTTCCGTGCCTCTATTGTTGAGGTGGCTGACCAGAGCTATGGCCGTAAGGTGGTCGGTGCCTGTCGTGGCGGCAATCCCCGAACCCGTTGGTGGACACCTCGGGGAATCCTGTGGGGGGTGCTCCGGGAGTATGGGGTACCGGACCACCTAATAAGAGCTGTTTGGTCCCTGTACAGTAAGTCGAGCCCGTTTCCAGTGAGAGTTGGACTCCGCCAGGGCTGCCCTTTGTCACCGATTCTGTTCATAACTTTTATGGACAGAATTTCTAGGCGCAGCCAGGGTGTTGAAGGGATCCGGTTTGGTGGACTCAGGATTGGGTCACTGCTTTTTGCACATGATGTTGTACTGTTTGCTTCATCAGGCCGTGATCTTCAGCTGTCTCTGGATCGGTTCACAGCTGAGTGTGAAGCGGCAGGGATGAGAATCAGCACCTCCAAATCCAAGACCATGGTCCTCAGCCGGAAAAGGGTGGAGTGCCCTCTCAGGGTTGGTGGAGAGATCCTGCCCCAAGTGGAGGAGTTCAAGTATCTCAGGGTCTTGTTCACGAGTGAGGGAAGAATGGACCGTGAGATCGACAGGCGGATCGGTGCGGCATCCGCAGTGATGTGGGCTCTGCATCGGTGTGTCGTGGTGAAAAAAGAGCTGAGCCGTAAGGCAAAGCTCTCAATTTATTAGTCGATCTATGTTCCTACCCTCACCTATGGTCATGATCTATGGGTAGTGACCGAAAGAACAAGATCGTGAATACAAGCGGCTGAAATGAGTTTCCTCCGCAGGGTGTCTGGGCTTTCCCTTAAAGACAGGGTGAGAAGCTCAGTCATCCGGGAGGGGCTCAGAGTAGAGTCACTACTCCTCCACATCGAGAGGAGTCAGATGAAATGGCTTGGGCATTTGATCAGGATGCCTCCTGGACACCTCCCTGGTGAGGTGTTCCGGGCACATCCAACCGGGAGGAGGCCCCGGGGAAAACCCAGGACACGCTGGAGGGACTATGTCTCCCGGCTGGCCTGGGAACGCCTTGAGATTCTCCCGGAAGAGCTAGAAGAAGTGGCCGGGGAGAGGGAAGTCTGGGCCTCTCTGCTCAAGCTGCTGCCCCCGTGACCCCGGATAAGCGGAAGAGGATGGATAGATGGATGGATGGATAACTACTGTTGGGATTTGTTCATTGTTGCCCAATCATAATTCAGTCTTCACCTAATCCTGTCTGTTCAAAAACAACATTGAATTGTTCCTAAAATTTTTAATAGACAATAATACATCGAGACCTAATAGCATTAAAATTCCATAAAAGAGTATAGGGTTTGGCGGGGCTAGGTCCTTAGCTACATAATATGTACAGCATACAGAGCTTACATGCTTTGTATAATTGTGTCGCGTGGGAAAACTAAAGATGGCCAGTGCAAACATTTAAGATGTGATTCCAATTGCTGTTATTTCAGCGCAACTACAGCCATTTTGCAGGAAATCTCTAGCAGAAAAAATGTCCAGTAAAGAACTTGGGAGCACCGACAGCATAGCAACAAAGGGAGGAAAAACGCAATGACAATTGTTCTCTTGGACCTGATATTCCCGCAAAACCCAGCAAAAAGACATAGATCACTAGGAGCAGAGGAGCAACACAGGATAGCTAGAGAGGTTTGTAGTTAAGACATTATTTTGTTGGAATATGGAATACTGACAATACTGACAACTTGGACTTTTAGTATAGATATGGGGTCTCATTCATGAAACGTTTGTAATTAATAAACACATTTGCGTGTATAAGGTGTTATTAGTAAAGTATTTTACCACCATGAGTAAAACCTCGATTTTTTTCTTAATACCCTGTATAGGTTCATAAATACCAATCAATCATAAATTGTCAGACATGTACACGTTGTCAGTTCATTACCATAATCCACACTCCCATCAATGCCCCACATCTTACCATATAAGGATGCCCTGCCACACGTGCTCTGGATCTGGTTAAATGTCAAAAGTCAATGGAAGAATGAAAAAAAAAAACTTCAAAGATGCAGAGATCGAGATACTTTTCACAGAAGTTAAGAAAAGTGTGCTCGCTGTTGTGTGTACATCATTAAAAGCCCATTCCTGTGGTATCTTCAATGGGTAACCCCTGTCCCCATGAATATAAACTGTTAGCCTATTTATACCTCTCAAATAAATACACTTTAATCTATAGTCCATGAAAGATAAAAGACAAAAGGATGTGGGATGAAAATTTTGAATTTTTTTAAAACTTGTCTGTGACACAATAATCACCCATACTAAAGAGCGGTTTGCGTTTACTAATCACCTTGTAAGTGCAACCCTGGATGCAAGAAGAGGTATTCGGAAAACCACACATCAACATACCCAGATCAAGCAGTCAACATAGCTTTTGCTGAATAAGGCCAAACACATATTGCAGTGGTGTACTGGCTCTTAACCAACTCCTGATGGAGTACTATATAGTCTTGGGGAAAACTTTTCAGAGCCTGTGTGTCTTCTTAAAATCCTCATTATTACGCATCCATAACCACATCAGAGGTGTTTTTTTCTACCTTAAACAGATAAAAAAGACTTTTCTAAAAAATGCTATGAGCCAGGAGCGTTTCAATGCCTTGGTCATGCTATTCATATCAATGGAGAGGGTAATTGATAGGTTTTTCTCTCAAAAGGAAAGATGGGCACAATTCCAACATAAAAAAACTCATTTTCTAAGGAAATTCTTGATAATTACTGACCAAGGCACACATTTTGTAGTATTTTTTTTCTTGTAATTATGTATGAAGATAATTTGGCTGTAGGTTGTGACTTGGAAACACCTTTGAAAAATGTCAGTAAGAATATGTACATATATAACATACTCACAGGATTGTATATATTTTTGGTATACCTATTTCTGTTGTTTCTCAGTCAGTCATTTTCCAACCCACTATATCCTAACACAGGGTCACAGGGTCTGCTGGAGCCAACCCCAGCCAACACAGGGTGCAAGGCAGGAACAAATCCTGGGCAGGGTGCTAGCCCACCACAGAACACACACCAAGCACAATTTAAGATTGCCAATGCACCTAACCTGCATGTCTTTGGACTGTGGGAGGAAACCTACACAGACACGGGGAGAACATGCAAACTCCACGCAGGGAGGACCCGGGAAGCGAACCTGGGTCTCCTAACTGCGAAGCAGTAGCGCTACCCACTGCGCCACCGTGACTCCCTCTGTTGTTTGTATTCTGTTTTTTTTAAAGTGTAAGCAATAAACACTGCAATTTATGTAGTATGTTGTGTGTATTTTGCAGAGCAATTATGTTACATACTGTTAAGTGTTGACCCACCTGTTTAAGAAACATCATTAACTGCCACTGCAGGTAACATCTATGCACTCACACAAAAGTTCTCTACTGAGGTTGTATGAGTGTCCTCTAGAGGTCAACCTCTATAGTAAATGTGTATTTCAAATACTGGAAATGATATATGTAATATATGCTAAATTTGATTTTATGTTACAGAATGCATACTGCTTTTTCTTTGCAAGCAAGAATATGTTTGATGTTTTAGTAATTATTTGTATAATCATATGTAAATTTTGAATAAATGTTAAATTGTATCATGTCACCATGGTAGTAATAAATGTGGGCTTTCCCTATTTTCTATCAACACTGACAATTAAGAAAATCACATTTATGGCAGAGAACTGCATGCAACATAGATTAGTGACCAATGCTGAATAATGCAAAAGGGTATGTGACATGTCTAGCTTATATTTGTATGCAAAATTAACTGTCACCAAAACAGCTCTCATCCACTAATAACTTGATTATGTACTGATTACTCTTAAACTAAAATTATTCCTGATTGCTGCTTTTCAAAACACCAAACAGGAGGCATATTTTCTCTGACTTTAAACTGGCGGCATATATATTGCTTATGTAAAAATTACAAACATGTGTTGCTAAAAGTGCATTGAAATGCAGAACATTTAGTGCTTTCTAAAATTATTATGTCCTGTTTTAAAATGTTAGACTTGTAAGACTGTAGTTCTTAGCTAGTCAGTTATTGTTCATTAACTATAATGATTTATAACTAATAGTGATTTATATATTAGTATAACATGTGACTGTGTTTGTGACGTCAGATGTGAGAACTCAAAACAACTCTGCTGGGCTGCAGCACAGATGTTGTCTGCCTGCTTTTTAATTTTCTTTTCGTCTTTGAACAGCCCACTGATAAAATAAGCGAGAGAGAGAAGCTGCTTGATGTTACTAGCAAAAGACCAGGATTGTTTGTGATTTTCACAACAGAGACTAGAACAGACAGGTTTCTAAATAGACTGTGGATTGCTGTTGAAAAAGGGCTTAACCATTATTGCTGTCAAATAAGAAATGCCAGGACTAGATATAAGAGCACAATAATTCAACAAGAGCCAACATGCTAAGACTGAAAATAAAATTTGGAAAAGTATGAGTCGTTACCAAAAATTCAGAACCTTTACTCAGACTTGTTCACCATTCAGATCAGTAATCTCTGACAAAGAATTAATGTTGCTGCGCTGGAATTTATAAGAAGTGTTTGTGACAAACATCATGCTGTC
The DNA here is from genome assembly GCA_026402145.1 of Polypterus bichir lapradei. Lineage (NCBI taxonomy): Eukaryota > Metazoa > Chordata > Cladistia > Polypteriformes > Polypteridae > Polypterus > Polypterus bichir. The sequence goes on along the minus strand of JANRMT010062842.1, from coordinate 10,139,182 downwards.
TTCTGGGAAAGGGTCCCTAGGAAATGCAGTTGGTCTTAGTAGCTTATATACGTATATATAGTACATGATCATTTTCATGCAGTATATGCACATAAATGATTTTAAAAGCTAGCACAATTAACCTAAATTAATGCCCCTTCCCCTGCAATTCCATATACGGACAAAATTCATGTGCTATCACAGAAGGAATGACAGATGACCAGTGATGCTGGTGGAAATTTGATAAGGTTAATAGAATAACAAAATGAGGATTGTTCTTATCCAGATGTCAGTCTTGGATACTTGAGGTAATGTCCTCCCTAGCAACATTAGTTCATTTTTCTTTTTATCTTATTTCTTTTGGAGAGCCCACCTTCACTTCCAGACATGTTTTTAATGGTACAGAGCACACAATGTCACCTAAAAAGGACTGAAAGAATACTGAAAACCAAAGGGAGGATTCAACTACATCAGGATTTCCAGACGCAGATCTTGACAAGCCCAACATAATGAGCTATAGTGAAGATGTGAGCCCAGTTGACAGCTTTGCTTCATTGCCATGCTCTTCATTATCACCAGTTTATGTATCATCCTCATCCTTGACTCCAGTTGGTTACAATGTAAATCAGATAATACAGAAAATAGTATAGCATCTGGTTTGTAATGGGAAGACTGGATCTTCAACAGTTAGAGAAGAAAGTTAAGCGAAATCTACATTATTAATTTTCCCAGCTGGAAAATGTAAAAATAAGTTAACATGTTGTATCAAAATAGTAGAAGAAGTGGTAATTGAGACATGTGCTTTGGAAAAAGTTAACTAGGGCTATTTGAGATTAACTATCCTATTCTGAAAATAAATCTCACAGGAAAACAAATCTTTATTTCCTGGGATTTCTAAACTATAAGATTTTTCAAAAAATCCATTAAAAATGATATTAAGGAAAACATGGAAACTGAATCTGGGAAATATTTTTACAAAGGTTACATTGTTGAATTTCTAAAATTTCAGGATAAAGAAAATCGAGATTGAACCTGGTTGCAGAGTTTAGATGTGAAACTTTTCAACAGTTAAGTGCAAGCAAAGCAAAATATGGACAGGATATTTTACTAAAATACTTGCAGGATGAAAATGAAATACCAAGTACCCGAGATCATTCATTAACCTTCATTAGTAGGAATGTCAACCACTCAACCATAAATTGAAAAGGGAAAAAAAGGTGTTATCATATCTTACCTCATTAAACTCAAATATATCCTTCTTATAGGTGACATGTTTAAAGATCGACAAAAGGATAGGTTAGACTGGTGTTTTATTTAATTACTACAAAGAAAAGTAGAAGTATTAATTCTTACAGCAATTCTGTGTCTCTATAGTAATTACTAGCTCAGAAAGCCGTTTGTAGTGAGAAAAACTGAAATAAAATAGATTACTTCTAACTATATACAGTATAAAATCAAATTGGAATGATCAAGAATATCTTTTTTGTTTAGAAATGCATGTGCAAACAAACTTGATATTCCCTAAAGCTTGTACTAACAATCTTTTAATTGCTGGAGATTTTAAGTATATTAGAATCTGCTTCAATCACAACCACCAAATTTAAAACCTCAACTGTTTCACATTGTTATAAACAATCATAAACTATTGCATCAATGCAGTCTTCTCCACCATATTAGGAAATGTTTTTCTATTCAGTGCCTTAATATTACTCGTGAATTGAATATTAATGATTGATAGTAATTTGCTACCGTCTGTCAAATCTTGCAATTATTACACCATTATTATTAATGGCCATGCTCCACTTATCTCGAAATGTAGAATATCAAGCACTAGTAATTCAACTCAGGATTGTTAGAAGACTGACATAAAATTTTTGTCCTTACTTATATATGCTTATAAATTTATTAAATACACAGAATGGAGCCCCACTTGTTGTAGAATTAATTTCAAAAAATATTATGAAGAAAAAATTATAGACTAAAAGTAACACGTGGTTAAAATGCCAGTGTCCATAAAAGGTGTTATGGAGAAGAAGAGTCTTGAGCCATTGTTATACATCAACTACAAACATAGGCATCCTTAATTTTACGCCTACAGTTACCCATATGCTCTTGTTAATGCAGCATTGCATACTAAAAAAAATATGCATAGCACTCTCTTTTATCAGCTATTACATAACACATTTGGATATATTTTAATTTTCACCAATCAGCTTTTAGATAAATACTATACTCCAAAAACACACCTCTGAATTAAGTATTATGTACAGTCCCAAACAAATTAAACATACTAAAAGTACCAAGTATAAGAAGTAAGACTTCTTATATGTAAACTGTGTAAGTGTCAAGGAGGATGGATGGGCATCCCGACTAGGATGGAGGGTGATTTCTTACCTAGCCAGGACGGCATAATGACAGGACAAAGGGAGGGGAGGCACAACCCAGGCGGGATGCCCTGCAATCTTAGTCCTGGTTGGGAACAAGGAATATTGGGTGGACTGGGAAATGGTAGGTATCAGGAACAGTTCATTCCCTCACATTAGCAGGTAGCACATTTCCTGTTAGCTGATCCTAGTTAGGACAATGGCAAGATGGCTTGGGAATTAGAGTTTGCAATTGCAGCCCTTTCAGGGTCCTTGGGTACCACTAGAGGGTGTTGCCTGGAAAGGATTGCTCTGGTTTCCACACAACCCGGAAATGATTCAGACATCTAGTGTAGTAACACCAGAAGCAGACCCAGGCCCGGTTTAAAGGAAGTCTCACCTCACCTTGGTGATGTGAGAGTTGGGAGGCATCGGGCGACCTCACCAGCAGAACAGAAGGAGCAGAAGAATCTTAATGTGATTGTGTATCTTGGCTGTATTCACTGGAAAAGATGTTAATGAGAAATAACTCCATATAAAAATAAAAGATTTTTTGTTCAGTGACATTGTGTCTGTGGTTTGAGGTTTAGTGGCACCCCACCTTGTGGATACAACTGTTAGCAGAGAGCAAAACACAAAGTTAAATGTTATAAATGATCTAATTTCTAATGTAAAATATACTGGTACATATGAAGTCAGGATGTCCTAGTTTAACAGGCAGACAGTTTCAAGCACTTTTTTCTTTACCCTTACACAGGCCAGAATGCATAGTCGATAATATCATTATAATTACAGGAGAAGACTGTGCTGTATCCACTAAATCATTTGTTCCCAAACTCGATCCTGGGGACCCCCTATGGCTTAAGGTTTTGTTCCAATCAACTTATGTTCTGAATAGAACTCATCACCTAATTAAGTTAGCTGTTAGTTCCAAGTTTCTGTGCTTTGAGGTTGATGTAATAATTAAAAAACAAATTCTTATTAAAATGTACTAAGAAGTTATAATTTTTTTATTTTTTTTTTACTTTTTAGTAATATTTTCATCCTGATTTTCCACTTATTTAATTCATTATATACTAATTACTGACTCTGACACTGAAGTAGTTGCACGTTTTCATCATTTACTGTCGTTTGCTCTGGCTGTGTCTGCTCTGCTTGTTGTTAATTGTCATTATTAGGATACAATGAAGGGAGGAAACTAATTGGAAAAGGGGTAGAATAATAGGAACACAACATAAGAATGTTTAAAGCATTTAGAAACAAATATTTGTAAATGTCTTCTAAATAGACAAATAATCCATAATAAAAAAAGAGAAAAAAAAAACAGCTAATCAAATGAGATCCATTATTATCACCCATTGTGAGCCCAGTTCAAACAAAAACCTGCAGGTCCCCAGGAACGAGTTTGGGAGCCACTGCACTAGGCATATTAAACAATTCTGTAATTTTCTAAGCAATTCATATGATAATAACTTACTAATTAAGAGGTTGTCATTCCAATTTGGTGCATAATTACACACAAGATGAATGCTAAACTGTTTTCTTACAAATTTGAACATTTACTCACAGAAGCTTCCTACTTGGAGAAATGGTCATGGGAGTCTGCATTATACAGTAGTTTAACGCATTATATGTATTTTGTCAATGTTTATACATATTTATAGCTCAGTGAACAACTCACCATATAATTGTAAGTTAGAATGACTGGTCAGTTCATAACTCAAAGGCCAGGTGGGGTTCATCCATCCCCAGGGGCCTGAACACAGTACAGACAAACACTCTTGATAACATAAGGTCTTTTGCACTTGCTTTTATGATTAAAGCTTGTAGGTCGAGCCACCCATCATTAAGGCAACTAACCAATTATCTGTGTGTAACATCATGGGGTCTAGAACCCCACATGGGCAACATAGCATAAGGGATGGATTGCCTAAAGCTAAGAAGAAAAAGAAGAAAAGCTCATCCATCTGGATGTCAGCCTTGCCCTCTGAATTCTGAATCAAGACACTCTCTCCTTTGCACAGATTTATTCTTTTTGGGCACTACTCAAAAGGTTTCATACCCTTACAGAAAGTGTAATTTTTTTACAATTTGACTTTTTGAGTGTATTTTTAATAGGGCTTTATATTCAGGCATTTCTATTATTAATTTATTTCTGCTGCTATTACTTATTTAATTTGTTAATAAAAACTGCTTTGCAATTAAATCCTTCTCTTTACCTCTTAATAATGAATGTAATTGAGGAATAAACTAAATAGAGGGTGCACAGTGCATATGGGTGAGCAGATTATTCTGTAAAAGTGAGAAGTAAGTTTAAAGGCATATAAGCATCCACTTTGTCCACTTTAGCCTATGCTAGGGAGTCCCAGTCAGAAGCACTGGACATGTGGCAGGTTGTGCAGGTACCATTCATAGTAAGTACCTGAGCTTGCATGTGTGTGTGTGTGTGTGTGTTTATTTCAGGGTGTGCGGTAGTAGACCAATCAATAATGTATCTAGAGAGCTCCACCCCACAATATTACACAAGGATACATCTGTTGTTAGACAGTTGAATGGCACTTCTGCCAATCCAAATACAAGTTGTAGCACATACAAAACATAAACTAAAATGTTCTTTCTGCAGGATAGCAAACAATTTTGCAATTGAGCTGCTATGTTCCTTCAGTTCGTGTGGTTGTTCCTGTTTTTGTTCACACACAATGACATAACTCAGCCTTTCCCAGTCTTCGTTACGTTTTACCATGCTAAATGTAATGCTGATTAGCAGAGGGCCAGTTGGTGAACAGCTATGAAGCAATCTGCTAAATTCATGTCACAATGCCAGTGGCAATGGAACGTCCCTCTGCTAGTGTTAAGTCACTTCATATCCAAGAAGCATAAACTCTGCTCCTACCTATCCAATAGATCATGAAATCCAAGTGTTATGGCCATTCAAGCTAAAGAAGGGCTCAGTCTTAGTAGCTGTTCTGGTTTTTACAACAATAAGCCATCACTGTAACAGCATTGTAAGCCCAGTTACATATGCTTGGTTTTTTTTATAAGAAATTTCCTAATAATAATACAGATTCAATTGTATTCTACATAGAGTTTTATTGTGAAGAATGTTAACAATTGTTAAGGTTTCTGCCAGTGTCTTGGCGAATGATACTTCTTATTTATATCTTGTTTTGTTACAATCAACGGCTGAGAAATAACGTGTTTCTTTGTGGAAAACACAGTGAAGAGCAAGTTTCCCTAATACTGGGCTATGTAGTTATATTTTACATGATTTCTTCTCTCCCTTTTCTCTGACATCTACATCATTAGTTTATGAAACTTCATGCACAATTGTTCTTAGTACTGCTGTGTTTGCTTTGTTGACTGTCATTTCAGCTGTCAAACAAGTGAAACAGCATAGCTCTTCGCTGCTTGCTTCCTGCAGTACCAAATTGCTTTTTTGTTTGTTTTCTTGACAGGTAGAAACTATGCTGCATGTCTAACATAGCCTTGTTCTACTGCAATACATTGGTGACAGCTGAGATATGACAGATGTCAACCACAGGCAATGTTTGGCAAGCACATTTTTTTCACCTCTGTCTCACATAATAAAAGAGTGACAATAACGTGTTTCTATAAATGACCAGGACACTGAAAACAGAATTCAGAAATCACTAGACTACATTTACTGAAAGAAATAAAATGATGTGCATTGTGCAGTTCATCTTGCTTTTTTTTTTTTTTTTGCTTTTTCAAATATGAAAAACTCTCTGAATAAAACTGAAATTGTCTCTTTTTATAGAACTGACACAACTGGAGCTCCAGTACATCAACCAAATATTCAATTTCATCAAGAGAAAAGCTGAAGGATATAACGACACAGCAATATGTGAATTTCTGGGCGGCATTTAAAACTGCTTTACATTGTAAACTACCCTCATTATTGGACAAGTTGATCTAGACATTTGTTAACTTTTTTTTTCCTCCCACTGTAGCAGCATGGGATGTTAGAGTCTAGTCCAGCTAAATTGATTGTGAGCCAGGGAGTAAGCTTGGACAGGGTAGCAGTCTGCTGTGCACCATATTTATACATACTGTACACCCATATTAGCTTATCAAAGGTGCTGTAAAGGGGAACTGCAGTATCTTTCACTGGAGGGGACAGCACTCAGAATTTGTGAGAAGTAAGTTTAAAACTTGCTTAATTATTTTAAAATTAACATATTGATTAGAACAGTTGGTTGAAGAGTAGAATGTTATATATTAAGGTATTTAACTGAAAAAAAAAACCGCTTACCGCAACCTGTACTTGCACTAAAGTTTAGCTGCCGTATCGTATTCTGGATCTACAAAAATGAGGACAGTTCAAAAATGGATTACATTTCCGTTTTATAAAAAATGTTATCTGCTGTGTGGCACACTGATGCAGTTTGTAGTGTTTGTACCTTATTTCTCTTCTAGATGTGAGTGGGTCCTATGAGTCTAAAGTGTTGTAAGCAAGTTGAAGAGTTTCATGCAATGCTATATGATTTATTAATCAATGCATTAACGAGAATATTTACCCATTATAGGCTCACAAGCAGTACAGTTAGCGAAATGAAGGAGTCAGCACTAGACATAAAACATTAAAAATGCATTATGGTGCCATCCGGCAGTAAAGGCAGAGATAAAAATAAAAATTCTTTACATTTTTATAGTAACTTTCTCACTGCTCAAAGCGCTTCAGTGAGTGGGGAGCCACTTCAAACCACTAAGGTGCAGCATCCACCTGGATGATGCAATGGCAGCCATTATTATGCGAGTACACTCACCACACATTAGCTGTTAGGTGGTGAAGTGGTGAGAGAGAAAGAGGCAGTTAGAGACGGGGATAATTACGGTGGTAGACTGACTAGGCCATAGAGTACAGTTTAGCCAAGACATCAGGATATACCCTGCTCTTTACGAGGGATGCCCAGGAATCTTTTATGACCAGAGAGAGTGAGAGCCTCAATTTTACCTCTCATCCTAAGGATTGAACCATTTGTACAGCACAATGTCCCCATTACTGCACTGGGGCATTGGGATCAACATTCAGATCACAGGGTAGCAACCCCCGATGGCCTCTCCAACACCTCTTCTAGCAGAACCAAAACTTTTCCAGGTTGGTCTCCCTTCCAAGTAGTGGCCGGGCTCAAATGTGGTTAGTATCAGGTGGATTACTTTTTCTGAAGTGCTTGTGGTAGGGAGGCATAGGATTTCTCTTGTGCTCAAAGTGTTAAATGAGCTGCTTTTAAGGATGGCTTTACAACCCAAATGTTGCAGGTTTGCGTAAGTAAGTAAGTAAGTTGCAAATCAGGAAGAAAAGAGAAGATTGAAAGAAGAGAAGAAGAAAAGAGAAAATTGTTAATCCTTTTACATTACCTGGATTTCAGTAGTAACTACTCATCAGTACTCACTGCTCTGCACTTGGTGCCACTGCTCTACTGTCAGACTTCTCTCCTGCATATGGAAAAGTCATCTCAGATGAAGGAGCGTTGAAATAATCAAATAGAAAGATTCTCTCATTAGATTGGATGGGCAGCATGGACCCCACTATAGAAAACCCAGGAGCGCCTAGGCAGCAATTTGGGCCATGGTCTCCAGGACTGTGACTTTTATCTTTATCTTTCTCTTCCATGATTTTACTCTCTTCCATTGTCAACTGACCATAGTTCATCAATTAATAAAGGACAGATTTTATTGGCTTCCATTTATGTTTAATCAGTTTCTAACTTCTTCTTTGTGTGTATTAGCAAATCTGCATTTATACGTATACCAGTTGTGTATTTAGTAAGTAGTATAATCTGTACTTGCATTTTCAGTGAGAATTGTTCACAGCGCTCTAAACCTGCACTCAGTGAAGAGCGCTATACAAAATATTGTTGTATTGCATAAAAATGTGGTCTGATCTTTTCCTAATTCGTAATAATAGACCAACACAATCTGGTTATACAAAGTAACACACAAACAATTGTACTTTTTTTCTGTGAACGCTGAGTACATTTTTCAAACTACACATTCTGAGCTGGAAAAAGTATGTTCACCTTGCCAGATGGCAGGAAGGACAGGTGCCAGAGTGGCATGGTACTTGTTTGCATGCTGTTTGGAACATATGCAGCAAGGAGAAAATGACAGGATGACATGAACATGTAGAAATACCAGTGTAAAATTCATAGGGGGTAGACGCATGTAGTGGGGTTCTGGTTAAACTCATTTTTACTGCCATGTACTGAGACTGGCAACAACTTGTAAAGGCAACTTGGATTCACAGAGAGGGGATCAGTGCAGTTTAAAAGGAGATCAGATAGGATCGACTCTGGGAATGATCGGTGTCTGGGGAGTCCATCAGATATCGTACTGTAGCTTCATGTTTGTTATGAACACTTGCAAGCCTAAACATTGAAGATTTGTGAAAGTGTGTGATAAACCTCTAGGTAGACGAAGGGGAAGCCAGAGTGTTTTGTTAGTTCATTTGAAGTGTGGAGGACTTTTTTGAATGAATAGCAAAGCTGCTGTTAAAGTAAAAATTATTGGAAGTGTTACAAGGAAATTTAATCTTTTACTTCACTTTTGAAGAAATGTGTAATAGGAAGACTACACAGAAATAAACTTTATGCTCGTCTTAATTCGTATTTTTATTTACTAAAGTTTTTGCAATTTGATTTTCACTATTTATTGGATGAAAATTAAAAAATGTTACTGTTATGCGTTAAGATGTGATACCTCTATCTTTACAACCGTTGTTTCTACAGTAGATAGTAAGGAAATGTTAGGAAAGTTGGATAGATTTCTTTGAGCAATATCTAACTTGAATGTAGTTAAACACAAGTTTTGATAAATGTTATGGCTGAGGCTCAGTTTTGTAAAGAATGGAAATATATTGTCAAAGTACAAAACCCTAAAGGTCCCAAAAATGAGCACTCCATTTGTGAATATTGTATATTCCATGGATTGAGGAAATAGGATTATCTTCCTGCACTGGTACCAAATATTATGTGTGTGTTAAACTGCCAAATTCTGACTTAATTGACGGTAATTAATTGTAACTTTGGGATTAACTACTGTATTGCAGGATTTCCTCCTCATTCCTGATTAAGCTGGTACAAGTTCATTTGTTTTTTATTCCTTCCACAGTCTCATAATACTGTATGTATATTTGCAACCCAATAGAAGAATTGAAAATTAGATAATGGTATTTCTAAAGCATTAGTTCTAAATGAAAGAAGTTACAATAGCAATCATATTTTTTTTAAATAAGGATTTTTTCTTTTATTTTGAAATGTACTAAAACATATGTGCAAGTTTAGGGCAAGGTATTAATTAATTTTCACAATGTTAATTTTGCCTACTAACTATTTTTTTGTTAAGTTTTTTAAAGTTTTTGTTTAACAGTTTCAATCAGGCTGCTAAGGTTGAATGTCAATAAGTTTTTAAATTATTATTTAAGATTCCAAAATATATAGAGATATGCTCCAGAAATGTCCCATTGGGCAATGGCACAGGACATGCTGGACAGATTGTATCTCTCGGCTGGCTTGGAAGTTCCTCAAGAAGATCTTGAATTTGTAGCTGGGGACAGGGAAAGCTGGGCTGACCTGCTTGGCTGCTGCCACTATGGACCTTCACCAGAAAGAGCCATTTCAGAAGATGAGATGGGATGAGAAATATATAAACTGCTGTAAGACAGTGAAAGAAATCTGATGAAATTTAGGCTGACATTCAGGCTTTATTCCAATTAATTTTGAACCCTGAAAGTTTATAGAGATCCTCCAATACATTTAGTACATACAGCTTGGATCAGTAATATAAAGCAACATATCATGTGCAAAATGATTATTTTTTGATGCAGTCTCTTTCCTAAAATTACTTGAATTTCTGGAAATATACATGGTGAACGGTTCAATGGTGAAATGGTGATGACTATCTGGTTCTAAGTTTTAAAACGAAAAAAATATGTATATGGATTTTGGGATTCAATGCAAAGTTTTTAAGATGATGAAATAATCCCAGGTGACTCTGTTGCCACCAGGGTATCTATTACCTTGCACCTACTTCAAGATTTGGTAGTAAATGTCTTCTTTCACATCCTCATGAGCCAGTTTCCATCTCCAAGAGTTAGTATGTCTGGATTCATCTCCTTTTTGCTTGTTGTGCTTGCATTGAAATTGGACTTTATTGTACATCTTGTGGAAGGTGAGTGCACATTGCAGATCATAAAGGTTTCTTGGACTGAATGTGATGCTTTCTGGTAAACCCCACATCTACTTCTAGCACCAGTAAAGAGTTCCAGCATCCCTATTCCTGGAAGAGTCTCTCTTCATTTTTTCTGAACTATCATGAGCATCATTAATGGACTGTTCTTTGTGTGGTGCTCCTTCAATGCCCATTTGCCATGAGTATCCTTATCAGGAGCAGATATCTCCAAACAATATGGCACATAGACTTTTTGACAGCTCTAGAAGAACTTTGAGATCCTTGTAGAGGTCAGGAAGACATAGTCTGAATGGACGGACCCTGTTTAAGGCTACAATAGTGGCAGCAGTTGTAAGGAGCTGTAGCCAGTAGGATGTTGGTACCTCTCAAGGCGGCAGCCCCTAGGATCAACTGGTGGACACCAATAGATAGCAAGATATCTTTACTTAGAGCATCATGTGCATTAAGTTTTAAGGAATAAAGCATCTTATAAAAACGTTTATTATCTATAAATGTTCAGTAAGATTGGTTTCAGCTATATTTTTGATTTGTGCTGTAGTGTGTCAAACTTATTTTTTATGTATTAATGAGCTATAATCTTATTGACGTTTTCTGTGGGTTAAGAATATTAGTTGTTTCATTTCTCTTGTGTCATTAAATTGAATTCTTTTTGCAAAACCAGTCTTCTTTTGTGGTGCTGCACTTTAATTTTCATCATCGGCTTTGTGATTAGTTAATCCTGTTGCCATTCTGGTTTACTATTTATTTTTATTTGAAATTAAGAAACTATCTATCCCCTCAGATGTGCTTTAAGTGTTATAATGACGGAGACAAAAGCGCATAAAGGTTTGGGGTTTTCTGGCCCCGTATACTGTACAGTTTGCAGAAAAAAATAATGTTTTGCAGTTCTATTAGGTCAGTGTTCATACAAGGTACAACAGACAACAGGCGTGTGGAGAAAGGAACATTTATAAAGAGGTACCGGAAATTGCAGAGTAGGATGCTGGGAAGGAACCAAGGTGCAGTATGGGAGTCATGACGTCATCTTTGGTGTACCGGGGAAAATGCGGAAGTGATGGTGCTTGGCTAAGGGAAAGTCGCGTGGATTATGGAGACGTTGTTTCTCTTCTGCGAAAACAAAGAAAGAACGGTTAGTACAGTGATCCCTCACTATATCGCGCTTTGACTTTCGCGGCTTCACTCCATCGCGGATTTTAAATGTAAGCATATCTAAATATATATCACAGATTTTTCACTGGTTCGCGGATTTCTGCGGACAATGGGTCTTTTAATTTATGGTACATGCTTACTCAGTTTGTTTGCCCAGTTGATTTCATACAAAGGACGCTATTGGCAGATGGCTGAGAAGCTACCCAATCAGAGCATGTATTACATATTAAATAAAACTCCTCAATGATATACGATATGCTTCCCGTGCGGCGCTTCGCAAACAAACGCTCTAGCAGCACGTATTGATTTTTGATTGTTTACTTTCTCTGTCTCTCTCACTCTCTCTGACATTCTCTGCTCCTGACGAGGGTGTGTGAGCAGAGGAGCTGTTTGCACAGAGGCTGTTTGCTTAGAAGATATGGACGCTCCTGTAAAAAATGCTGAAAGACTACCTTCACATTGATCCCTTCATTGCGGCTGCTTTATCGCGGAGCTTCACATACATAAAAGCCCAACAGCCCTATTGATTTTTGATTGTTTATTTTACTCTCTCTCGCTGACATTCTCTGCTCCTGACGGCACTCCTTTGAAGAGGAAGATATGTTTGCATTCTTTTAATTTTGAGACAGAACTGTCATCTGTCTTGTCATGGAGCACAGTTTAAACTTTTGACTAAAGGGTGTTATTTCATGTCTAGAAGGCTCTAATAATGTTAAAAAATGCATTTAGAAGGTCATAAACAGGTTTTCAATGCTCTAACTGCGAAAACATTAGATTTATAAATAAAGAATCCTACTTCGTGGAAATTCATTTATCTGTCTGGAGCGGATTAACCACGATAAACAAGGGTTTACTGTATAACTGTGCGGAGAATATTTATAAACAGTGTGGGAGAGTTTCTAAGGGCTTAAAATACATAAAAATAACCATACAAACATATGGTTTCTACTTCGCGGATTTTCACCTATCGCGTGGGGTTCTGGAACGCAACCCCCGCGATCGAGGAGGGATTACTGTACCCCGTCTTCGTCCCCTGGCATGGTATGTTACACTGCTTATTGGGTCTCTCCACGACTCCCTATGCGCACATGCATGACATGACCCGAACCGAGAGGTCGTGTGCCTGGGAGAGGGCATCAGCGTTGGCCTGAAGATTGCCCCGACGATAAGTGACAGCAAACTTATAAGGCTAAAGGTCCAAGAACCACCTGGTCACCCGGGGGTTAGACTCCTTGTGAAGAGCCATCCATTGGAGGGTGGCATGGTCCATCACTAGATCGCCAAAGTTTCCCGCTCCACCACTGCATACCTTGTCTCCTGGTCCAACAGTTTCCGGCTCAGGTAACTCACAGGGTGTTTGACACCGTCGATGCTTTGGCTCAGCACAGCGCCTAGACCTGTGTCTGAAGCATCGGTCTGGAGGATGAAAGGGAGAGAAAAATCAGGGGTTCTCAATATTGGTGCTGAGGTTAGGGCCATCTTCAGGTCACTGAATGCTTTTTCTGCTGCGGCATCCCATACCACATATAACGGGGCCCTCTTCTTCGTTAAACTTGTCAAGGGTGCTACCCTCTCGGAGAAGCGGGGTACAAACCGGCGGTAGTAACCCGCTTACCCCAGGAAAGCTTGCATCTGCCTCTTGGTACTCGGACAGGGCCATTCAAGGATGTCTTTGACTTTTGAGCATTGTGGCTTCACCATACCTCACCCCACCAGGTAGCCTAAATACCTGGCCTCGCTAAATCCGAAAAAACATTTCCGCGGATTGATGTGGAGGCCAGCCTTCGCTAGTGTCAGGAGGACAGCGTAAACCTGCAATATATGTTCCTCCCAGGTGCCGGAATAGATGACCACGTCATCCAGGTAGGCAGCACAATAGGACTGGTGGGGCTTTAGCACTCTTGTCTACCAGACGCTGGAAGGTCGCTGGTGCTCCGTGCAGCCCAAATGGGAGGACCTTGTATAGCCAATGCCCGCTAGGGGTGCTGAAGGCTGTTTTTTCCTTGGTGGATGGCGTTAAGGGAATCTGCCAGTACCCCTTCGTCATGTCAAGGGTAGTCAAGTATCGGGCCGTACCCAAGCGCTCGATGAGTTCATCCACTCGAGGCATAGGGTAGGCGTCGAATTTGGAGACCTGATTAAGACGTCTAAAGTCATTACAGAATCTCCAAGAGCCATCAGGCTTAGAAACGAGGACAATTGGACCGGACCAGGGGCTGTGGCTTTCCTCTATGATATCCATATCCAGCATCCGCTGAATTTCCAGCTCCACCTCGGTCTCTTTGCTTCTGGGAGGCGATAGGGCCGTTCCTGGACCACCACCCCCGGGTCTGTCACAATATCATGCTCAATCAGCGCGGTGCGTCCTGGAGCTTCGCTGACTACCTCCGGGACAGACAGGATTGCATTCCCTAGCTCCTGTCTCTGGCGGGGGGTCAAATCGGGGCCGAGGTTAAGAAGCGATTTTTCTGAGAACAGGGTGAGGGTGTTTGCCGTGCCAGGGTGGTCTGCTCGATCCCTCCACGGCTTTAACAAGTTTACATGATACACCCTCTCGCACGGTCAACGATTTGGCTGTTTCATCAGATAGTCGATGAGCCCCTTCCTCTCTTTGACCTTGTACGGGCCCAGCCAATGGGCTAACAGTTTAGAACGGGAAGTAGGCACGAGCACCATCACACCAATCTCTCACACAGTTGCGTGATAAACTCCAAAATATTGGTGGAGGGAAGAGCCTCCCCTTCCCATCCTTCCTTGAGTATGTCCAAAAGTCCCTGGGGCTGACGTCCATACAACAGTTCAAAGGGGGAAAAGCCTGTGGAGGCCTGTGGCACTTCCCGATAAGCAAAGAGGACTAGGGGTAAAAGCTGGTCCTAAATCCTCGAGTCCGCATCGACTAACTTGCGGAGCATCTGTTTAAGGGTTTGGTTAAAACGTTCCACTAACCCATCTTTCTAAGGATGATAAACAGACGTTTTTAGATGCTTAACACGGAGTAACTTGGCAACCTCCCTGAACGTATCCGAAGTAAAGGGCGTACCTTGGTCCGTGAGGACTTCTTTAGGTATTCCCACTTGTAAAAAGAGGGCTACCAGTTCCCATGCGATATTTTTTGTAGTAGCAGAGCGCAACGGAACCTCCTTTTGGTATTGAGTAGTGTAATCTACAATGACCAAAATATACTTATGACCATGGTTCGAAGGCTCCAGGGGTACTACTAGATCGACTCCGATCCTTTCAAAAGGGACATCAATAAGGGAAATCGGAATGAGAGGAGCGCGGTCCCTCCTAGGAATCTGACGTAACTGGCAGTCTGGACAGGATTGACAGAAACGGCGGACCTCCTCGTTGATCCCGGGCCAATAAAATCTGAGTTTTATTCTCTTGAGTGTCTTTTCAGCCCCGAGATGGGCGCCTAGGAGGTGGGCGTGAGCTGGTTCACAGACCTCACGCCGGTAGGTCCGCGGTACTAACAACAGCTTCCGTACCTCGCTTTCGTGATCCGTGACTCGATACAACAGATCATTTTCTAATACAAAAAAGGGGCCCGTGGGAATGGGAATGTTTGACGTAACGTCATTAACAGAAATGATTGCATTCCTGGCGAACTTTAGGGAATCATCATTCCACTGTTCTCTTTTAAATGAGGACGGCATGGATCTAAATTGACTATCCAGGCTGCTAAAGGGATCTTGCATAACCAGGAACCTCTCGTGTGAGCAGCCCAAAGCATCATTGGAGTAAACTTCCGGCTCAAGGTCCGTCACCTGAAAGTCATCCCCCTGGTTCTCTACGTCATCCACATTCGCCGAACTGCACGGCCTGGGAGCCGCTGGGACAGTGCCTTGCCCGTCCATAGTTAGACCCAAGGTGGCCATAGGAGTGGTAATTTGTCTACCGCTGTTAATGTCAGACCAGTCTTGTCCTAAAATAACGGGATAGGGTGGTTCGGGTAACACCGCCACTAACAACCGCCTCGGCTCACCCTTCCACGTTATATAACAATGAAGGAATTAAAAACATAGCAATGTTACACTTTTGGGATACACACCTAGGGCACAACTTTAGCTGGCTTTAGGATATAAGTCTGCAGTGTGGTAGGATGATGAGGATGAGATCTGTAACTCAGCCCCCAGGTGAAAGCAGGGATTCCCTTTGCCTTTTACAGTACAGTGTCAACACCCCCATAGGTGACACCAATTGTAAGTATATGAGGTGAAGAAGGTCATCTTTAAATCACCTGTGCATCTGCTCTTTCTCAAATGGGCATTATGAAAGTCACTATAAATTATATGCATTTTAAACTGCATGTTTCCTTAAAGCATTTCACATAACCTTAAGTGTATAACCTTATTAGAGTTTTA
Source organism: Polypterus bichir lapradei (assembly GCA_026402145.1). Lineage (NCBI taxonomy): Eukaryota > Metazoa > Chordata > Cladistia > Polypteriformes > Polypteridae > Polypterus > Polypterus bichir. The sequence continues at coordinate 10,123,116 of JANRMT010062842.1, read as the reverse complement.
AAAAATGTCCAAAATAACTAACCAGTGCAAAACTAAAAGGAAGCTTAATTCTTAATTCTTCATTCCTGATTTGTTTCTTGTGGCACAAGGACTACAGTGCTTTTTTGTTGTTATTATATTCCCAAAGGGAAAGGCCAAACCCACCAGAACACCTTACCAACACAACACTTCAAAATGTTGTATTTATTACTTTAATTAAAAGATTTTTTGAAAAATGAGAAATTCAATTATATCTCAAAACTCAAAATTCAGATCATAATTATAATAACTGAAAGAATAAAGGAAAGAACAAAGGACTGAAATAAATTAATGAAACCAGGACAAGATTAGCTATTGAATCCATATCCAATATCCAAAACCTAAAAACACTAAAAACCAAAAATACAAGTCAAAAAGCCAGAGAATCAAAGACACGGCAGTCACAAAGACTACTAATGTCACACTGAGGGGGAAAAATGCACAAATGCAAGCTGAAAAACACATTTGCAGGAAACAAATTGATGCCACAGAAAAGAGGCTGTGGCCACATGTGTCTTTAAATGGCCTCCAGGTAACTGTAGCCATTACAACTACAGTATTATGTTCAAGCTGGAAAAATCATGTTTGTTCTGAAAAGAATACTTAAAAAATGAACCTGGAGAAAAACAGCAAAGATTGGTCTGAAGGCAGGCAGGAGTCAGAGCCAGTAGAAAAGGTGATTGTTCACCAAAAACAAAGTGAGTAGAAAAAAAATCAAAGGTCATAAAAAATATTTGCAAGGGTCTGACTTTCAAAAATCAAAGCATAAAGTAGCACAGATTCATTTGGAATATGCAAATATTTGGAAGCCGACTGTTAACACTCCTACATTGGGACACGTGGGGTATATAACAACCAGTGATTACTAACCCCAATGTAAAACACCACTGTTGCAGTAAACAACAAATAACAATATTTTAATGGACCATAAGATCCTTCAAATTTTATTGTAATGCACTCTGTTTAATTAATTGACTTATTTAATTAACCTACAGTATGTTCACTAATTACTTTTGTGTTATTATTTTTCTTTTGTTCACAGAGACTGAAAGAATTAAAGCAGAGAGAATTTGCTCGCAATGTGGCATCTAAATCATGGAAAGATGAAAAAAAGCAGGAGAAAGCACTTAAACGACTTCACCAGCTGGCTGAACTACGGAAACAGACTGAATGGTTAGTAGAAAATAGCATAGCTCACTCTTTCACTCATTCTTTGTAATCCTTGCTGTATTCTTTAACTAGCTGAGACACTTATTCTTCAAATGAGTTACTGATTTTCAGAAATTTAAAAAACAAATTGAATTTCAAACCATTTTGAAATAAATATTATAGTGTCAACAATAATAAAATGTTGGCATCGAACTCAGAATGCATAGCCCATGGTGGTCTGAAATGAACATAAATCAATTTCTTACCTTGATTTTTAGAAGCCATCATACCATTTAAATATTAAAAGCAACTCCAATACAGTAAACTCATGAAGCATATGCAGTGTATCAGGTAATGGATTTTACTGCAGTGCTTCCAGATAAACTATTTTTAAGTTAAGCTAGGAGTGCAAAGATATACAGTACAGTGTCCTCCATAATGTTTGAGACTAAGACACATTTTTCCTTGATTTACACCTTTGCTCCACAGTTAAAAATTGCAAATCAACAAACAATTCAGACGTGATTAAAATACATATGCAGACCTTTAGAGATGACAATACATTTTCTACATGGTTCCCCCATTTAAGGTCACCATAATGTTTGGACATAGCAATGTGGAAGGTCTTTTAAAGCCATCATGTTTGGTACTTTGTTGCATATCCCTTGCATGCATTGACGGCTTGAAGTCTGCAATTCATAGACATCACCAGTTGTTGAGGATCTTCTCCAGTGATGCTCTGCCAAGCCTCTAATGCAGCCACCTTCAGCTCCTGCTTCTTTCGTGGGCTTGTCCCCTTAAGTTTTCTCATTAGGGTATGGAAGGTATGATCAATTGGATTTAAATTGTGTGGCTGACTTGGTCATTCAAGATTTTCTATTTCATTTTTTCGCTTTAAAAAACTCCTGTGTTGCCTTAGCAGTATGTTTGGGATCATTATCTTGTAGGATGAAGCACCATCCAAAGAGTTTGGAGGAATTTACTAGAACCTGAGCAAATAAAATGTTTATATACACCGCTGAATTCATTGTGCTACTGCCGTCAGTAGATACATCATCAATGAAGATAAGTGTGCCAATACCTCTGGCAGTCATACCACCACCACCATATTTAACAGATGACGTGACATGCTTTGGATCTTGGCCAGTTCCTTCACATCTCCACAATCGCCATCACTCTGTTACAGGTTACTTTTTGAGTTGATGGTCTGACATTCTTTCCATGAATTCCTTGATATTTTTTAAAATTCATGATTCCTGTACTTATGTCAAGTCACCCAGTGCCAGAGTAAAAAAACAGCACCATGCTAGGACATTCACAGCACCATGCTTTACAGTAAGGGTAAGGTATTGTTGGAGGTTAGCCATTGGCTCCTCAACTAACACAGGCCCTCCTGTTGGGCCAAAATAGTTAGATTTTTTAGACTAAAATAACTCAACAGGCTACAGGCTATGCAAAGTTCAAGATGGACAGCTTTGTTCCTTTCTGACAGAAGATGCTTTTTCTTGGCAACCTTTCCATAGATAGTTTTTTTTGGGGCTCTTATTGTTGTTAATCTATACACCATTGCGGCTCAGACAGCAAGGGGAAATGTGTAAATCACTGGATGTTATTTTAGGATTACATTTTACATCAATTATTTTCTTTATTATTTTTGTTGTGGCCCAGAGTGAAATTTGGCAGGGTTAACGTGGTTTGAAATGCCCTCCACTTTTATTCTTTTTGCATAATAGTATTTATTTATTTAGTCCACATATTTTTTAAAACAGATTAATGAGCATCTTTTACTTTTTTTTCTCAGTTCCGCTGATGTTATCTTTTATGCATTAAGAAAAGTAACTGACCTAATTTCTTGAAGTTATTTATGTTTTCGCTATCATAGAAAAGTCAGTCAGTCAGTTCCCAACCCACTATATCCTAACACAGGGTCACGGGGGTCTGCTGCAGCCAATCCCAACCAGCACAGGGAGCAAGGCAGGAACAAATCCCGGACAGGGTGCCAGCCCACCGCAGGGCACACACACACCCACACACCAAGCACGCACTGGCTTGGTTAATTGGTCAAAACTCTGTTAAAGACCCACCCACTCCTGCTTTACCGTAATGAAAGTTGTAGAACTAAAGGTTCACTTGTTTTTTGTATCATTTAATGCTGCATGGATATTTTCTTTCAGAACACTCAAATATGAGAATACTGTACTTAAGTTAAATTAGGAAGAGACAAATGCCAATTTCTGGAAAAAATAATGTAATGGGTTTACAAACTTTCAACTGTACATGAATCGCAGGTTTGATGCTGGTTGTGACACTAATTATGTCAACATTACACATCAGCTCTGTGGTTCTTTTCGTAGGCCAGAAGATTTAGCTAGGACAATGCAAGAGTGAGGCAGAGAGGCACAGAAAAGAGAATGGAAAAGGCTTGCTAGCAAATGATTGCTGTAGTAGCAGAAGAATGTATATCGGGACTTGTTCTCACATTTTGTATGATTTTTTTTAAAGCATTTCCAATTATACTTAGCTTTATGCAAAATCAGAAAATCTAAAAAGCTGTCATACTTTGGTCAAAGTCACCACCAGAAATTGCCCTTGCAGAATTGTGAATTATCACTTTCCTGACCATTCAATTGTGTTCTTCAAAACTTTGACTTTATATTATCGAAATCAAACTTTTTGGCCATAATGCTGCAACCTGTATCCCACCCACAGAACTGTAAAGAGAATGACAAAGTCTGCAAGAGAAAAGCACTTGTTTACTAACAGTTTAAACTACTTTACCTGCTAGAAACACATGGTGCATTTTTTATCAACAGAATCTCATTTTTAAAAATACAGGTAGTCCCCAGGTTACAGACATCTGACCTACGACAAACGAACGGGGCTGCAGCTGCAACGCATGCGCCTCAGTAACTTCTACTCCATCATCTTCGGCCTGGGGATGCTGCAAGTGGTGGCTGGACGGAGGCTGGAGGGGGGGCGATTTCGCTGCCTGCGCAGTGTAGTGTCCCTCGGGCAGTTTCACTGCCTGCACAGTACAAATGGCTGCCTCGTTTGTTCTCAGTGGGCGGCTGGTAATGCTGCAAGCGGTGGCTGGATGGAGGCTGGAGGGGGGCGATTTCGCTGCTTGCACAGAGTAGTGTCCCTTGGGTGGCTCCCGGCGGCAAGCGGTTTCACTGCCCACCCACCACACACGACTGCCCCGTTCGTTCTCGGTGGGCGGCTGGTAATGCTGCAAGCGGTGACCCGGTTGTGGCTGAATGGAGACCATTGAGGTTGAACGGGGTGGCGGGGGTAGCATTGTAGTGTGCATCGGGTGTCCGCCTGTTGAATGGCCGATTCACTACCCGCCTTTGGCCGCACAGTGTTTGTTCTTGGTGGGCGAACGCTGCAGGCAGCATACTGTAGTGGAGGTGACTATGAGGTGGGCTGGTGATGAACTGCCCGTCAATGCCCCCATTCATTCTCAATAGCAAGCCTGCTTGTACTGTTACGCACATAGCAGGAAGTTGTCTCTTATCAGTACATCCTGCTGTGATAGCATGTACAGTGCTGTGCAGAAGAGCTCATCTTAATCTTTTGTCTTCACCCTTCAACAATGTCTCTGAAACACAAATCTGATGCAAGTGCTGGTGATACAGTAAAGAAGAGAAAAACCATCACCATTAAAAATAAAGTAGAAATAATAAAAAGGTCAGAGAGAGATGAAACTCCATCATTCTTTGGCAGAGCACTTGGTTACAGTCGGTCAACAATAGCATTTATTAAATTTATGTACCTGTTCCAACTTTCATACAAATTCAACTTAAGGACAAACCTACAGTCCCTATCTCGTACATAACCCAGGGACTGCCTGTACAATGATAACAACCATTAATCAGCATGAAGGGAAAGGTTGAACTGTAGTTCATGTAAAAAGCTGTTTCAATTATTATTAAAATATTAATATCAATTATTCAATTACTGGCTAATGAGAATATTTTTTCAGCTTAATTTTTGTTTTTGTACTCATTTTTATTATTCTTGATTATTTAAAATATAGCCTGCATACTTTTTATGAAATTATAGCCTGTCTTTTTTATGCTTAGTGACTATGACATTAACATTCATGTTAAAAAAAAAAAAAAAGTAATCCTATTCTAGGAAATGAAGAATTCTATTCTTTTACTTTACCACATGGGGAGTCCCTGTGTTTTTTTTATTCTCACAACCATCCAAAAACCAAGATACTTTAGGGTCATGTGTATCTCATCTCTTTCTGGCCTAATTGTTTTCTGAATTACAAAAAAATACAATAGCAGCTATGGGAAACGTAGGTCTCTGCACTAATATTAAAAGGTTAGGAAGCCTGATGGCTGTCTTGAAGGCCTAGAACTCTTTAAGCAGATCATGGCTTGATGGTGCAGTGGCCTCGGAGGCCACCAGAGGTTACTCTGACTTGGTGGTCCCTAGACTTTATGGGCCTATCACAACCAGAAACCTTAGTTATTGCTAATTTATTGAGGGTATTTTTACCTGTATTTTAGATGATGGTGAAACACTGCACCATTTCAAAGACATCTTTGTTTCCCGGAATTCTTTCTTTAAATACAATTTTGCCCATTATGATTTGCCAACTCTGAAAACTCAAAAGCAGACCTTAAACAAAAATCTAGGCTTCAGTGCTCCTGTGAATTCTAGGAATATCAGCCTGGCCCCTAAATTGAGGAGCAGCCTTCACAGTGCTTTGAACTTAAGAGTTCCAAAGCATGAAAGTCCCAAAAATTCTCAAAATGCCCACTGGAAGGGGGAAAACTGTCTAACCCCAGCTAGTTTTAAAAAGGACAACAAAGAATCTTTATCAATAAAAAAGTTTATACAAAAGGCTACGTTAAGTAGTGAAGCTCAAAAGAGCACAAAAGGCACAGCAGAGGCTGTCTGAAAAGGTAAAGGCAATCCAAGGCAAACCAGCCCAAATGCATAATCCAGTAGGTGGAGTCAAAAAACAGAGGAAAGGTTCAACATATCCAGGAAATCACAAAAACTTGCACAATTACAATAATCACTAGAGAACTCGCCTCACTATATGCACATTCAATGAACCGCAACGGACTAAGGGATTTCCTCAAACTTTATGGAGGAATATTAAAAGGATGTTCTCTAATTACAAACACAACAGAAAATACATACAGATATGAAAAGTAAAATTTCACAAACTACAGTGTAGCCTTATATATACATACTGGAACACTAGAGGGCGCTGTCACTCCTCAAACCACGCAGACAAATGTCCAGGACATAAGGGAAAAGTACCAGAAATAATTTTAATTTCTTCCTTTCGATATTGTGCCACAGTAGACACCACAATCACCACCACAAATCAATAAATCAATAACAATAATAATAACAATAAATCCTCCTCTCCTCCCAGCAGCTCCGTCACACTACCTCCCAACTCCGGCTCAGCTCGCTGGGTTTCCCAAAGTCCTTTAAATAGTCCATGACCCAGAAGCGCTCCTGTTCTTCTGTCCATTTGATTCACTAGCACTTCCGGGTCAGTTGAAGATTTGTATTTTTTCTTCAGCCCGGAAGTACTTCAGTTCTTCCATCCCCCTGACTTGGGAGTACTTCCAGGCTATAGGGAAAATAGAAATCCCT
>JANRMT010062842.1:10078837-10089724 GCA_026402145.1 Polypterus bichir lapradei | reverse complement strand
TGGGGGTGGTGGCCTCAAGGAGGGGCAGACATCCATCAAAATGCCCTTGACAGTTTCTTGGGGTAAACAGGTGGATGGGTGGGGGTGGTGGGGGGTTCAAGGAGGAGGGCAGACAGGTGGCCGAACAGGTGGTTGGGGTGGGGGCAAGGAGAGGGGCAAACAAGTGCAGGGGCGGGGCGCATCATTCAAATCCACCAATCAGGTGGAAGGGGCGGGACTTCCGGTCATAAATCAAAAGGGGGCAGGACATATTACTATAAGTGCATTTCATCTTGAAAATTCATAAAAACTCAAGTATAAATCTTAGTATACTAAATGTTCAAAGAATTGTCAGGACTTGAATGAAATGTGCTGTATTGCTGCAGTTGGCTGGAGATGTAGTCAATTTAAGAAGCAGTGAGTGTGTCAAGGAACATAAAGATTATGAAGGATTTACAAAGGTGCAACTTTAGTTACAATGTATTTCAGTAACCCCTAGTTAACAACTGATTATAATATCATGTTTACAATGTTTTTAGTGTTATAAATCACCCCAGATCAGCATAAATTATGAAACCTGTGTGTTAGGTGGTTCCCAAAATCTTTACATTCACAGTAAAATGTCCTGTCCCAGTCTGACCCCAGTAATGCAGTTATATTTATGATGTTATTTCTGAGCAACAGATATTCAAAACATATTGAGAAAAATGGAACATGTGGATGTGTGAAGGGCAATCAAAACCTCATGTACTTTTAAGACTTATTTTTTAACTCTAAGCATGACTTTAATACTAGAGGTTTGCTGTGAGGACATGCTTATCTGCTACTCTGCACACTATAGCTGATAATGAGTATTACATATTTGTTAGTTTAATTTATTTGGGCAAACAGTAGTGAGTGTATTCAGTTTATTCTGTTACAACATTAATTATGATTGATCAAATTATGAATAATTTTAGAGAGCTCTGACAAGTATGCAATATTCCTATATACTCAATGTTAAAAGAAAATGATTGTTATCTTTTAGAATGTCAGAGTATAAGATTAATAAAAGGCCATATTCACATTGCAAGCTGCATTGCTCAATTACAATTTTTTGCTCAGATCGCATTTGCCTAGCTTGACGGTTCACATTCATTAATACAAGTGTCCTTTATCTAACTGTAGTCTGAACACATCTGTCCTTTAAATGTGCACATTGATATGTTTGTGCACGAGTCATCTGCACCATCAAATACAAAAACCATCATATTTGAGAGACAACTCATGGTATTAAAAATCGACAAAATGGACACGCTAGTAGCTAGTGTATGCATCCCATTTTGCTGTGGAGGATGGCAAAGAATTTGCCAGCTGTACCTGATTAGGTCGAGAAAGCGAAAAAAAGCCAGTTAGCTAAGTTTTGGTGTTTTTGTAGCTATTGCTGGCACAGCTGCACCAAGAGACAGCAGCAAGAGCTATTGTCACAGCTATAGCTCTCCTCCGTTGTTGTTTTGCCACACTGCAAGTGCTGGCTGATGACGACATGTGTTAGGCAAAAAAAACACATCAATTCTGATCTGACCATTCGTGTTCATGTCGCATGGCCATGAATTGAATACATATCCGATCTATGACCGCATATGAAAGAGAAACAAATCTGATTTGAAAAGATCAGATTTCTATGTTGACACAGCCATGAAAACTTAGACTTATGTCACATTAAGGCAAAAAATCAGATTTGAGCCAGATAATGTGAACATAGCCTAAAACTAATTGGTTTGCATCGGAAACTATAAGGATATCGGCACTGAAAACAGTCGTATAGCATGAACATCATCAATAGTTGCTGGAAGTCCTAGTAGTTAGACTTTCATTTCACAATACAACTGTAAGCTATTTTCAGGTGGTGTTTTTTTCTGCATTTAATTTCATTTCAATTACAGTGATAACATTAATATCGGATATTTTTGTGTCTTCTGTTACATTTTATTCTTTCAGTTGGGACAATTATCAAGACAGGTTTGAATAACATTTTATTTATTGCTAATTATAAGAGAAACAAACAAAAAAAACTCATTAAAATTAATCACAAAAAGCGTGGCGGGCTCAAAATGCTATTGATTTTCACAAAATATGTGAAAACTGTTGGGATGGTATAAGTTTGCAGATTGTTTTCTGATGATGACATATTGATCAATAAATAAATAGCTACATGAAAATGCAGACTAATTTTACATATTCATTTTTCAAACATGACATTTCCAATATAGAATCATGAGGTGTCTATCCTAGCAACACTGGGCTGAAATCAGGAACCAGACCCAGATGGGCTGCAGGTCAGACTCTTGCATAATCTGATCCACAGTTATTCACAGCTAACCAGTTTAGAGTTGCTCATCAATCTAGTGGATGAGAATGTAGGAGTAAACCAACAAAACTGGAGATAACCCATGCAGAAGTGAAGAATGCCAAGTTGATATTGAACTGATAACTACTATAATGTGAGGCAGCAATGGTCACCATTGCACCACCATACCACCTCTTGCCTTATGCAGTTTTCTATTAAATAGTAATTAAATGAATAAAACTAATAAAAGTTTCTCTTTGTTTGTATGATCACTTTCAAATCTTTTAAACATCATTCCTTATATACAGTATGTAAAGTCATGCCTGCAATTCAGAACACTATCATATACATATTCCCTATGACCCCACACTGTATTCTTTTCACATTAGCAATTACGATTTGACACTGGAATCTCATTCTAGCACTTCTAGATGATAATTGTGGCTATTTTTTGGCATTAACTACCCATATTATACATTATATTATAAATGCTGTGTTTTACCAAATACACATTAACATAATAGTTTCATATTGTATATTAAGTGAGTTCTAGTTGAAAGTGACTGTGTTGTTAGTCATGTTATCAATACATTTGGCATTATCAGTAAATAAATAAATATGTTCAGTAATTCAATTTTCTTTATTGGAAGGTCCAGATTTCAATATCCTGAATAATGAAATCCTCTTCCCTGGAAAGTGGCTGGTTTCCAAATGTTTTGCACATATGGCTTCTCCCATGATAAAGATCTCCATCTACCCACAGACCAAATGCTCCCTCACCACCACCAAAGCCTATGGAGTCTGTATCCCCCTTTATAAAGAACATGTTGTCCTTAGTCCACTTAAATACTTTAAACTCAGGAGAAAAGGTAAATAGAAAAGTTTCTCCCGTTCCATAGTAGGACGTTTGAACCTTTAAAGGTTCAGATGCTACAGCACCAAATATCTCTCCATTACTGTTTTTTATAACCATTAAAACTGGTGAGTTCTGATCTGCCATTGCCCGGTAGAGTGTTTTTATGCTCATGCCATGTTTTGAAGCACTGAATGTCAGAGTCCAGAGATAACCAACTGTCCTTGGTGGAAGATGCTTAGCAAGTATTTCAATTTGTTCTGGCAAAAGAAGGTTGCTTGGTTCACTAAGACTTGGTCTTGACATATCTGTTTCCATATCTGTCTTAACAGGCTGCCCATACGTTGAATTCATCTTTTTTTGAAGTTTTCATGATCTTCTTTAGCTGAGTGAGATGGTGCTGTTCTTCTTTCACTATGATAACATATCCTTTGCAAGATAAACATATAAGTTAAAAGTTATTTTTATACCTTCACACATAGCTCATTAGTATCTATTCAACCATGTTAGTGATTATTAGACAATGCTGTCAAGAGAGGTGTGGTTTGTTGGTGTTTTACAATAGAACTTAACAAACAGGCAACTAACTCCACACCAAATTATTATTCCTCCTGAAATTGTTTAAAAAATAAAATCTGGAATCAACATTAAAATACCAAAAACTTCTATCATATTTACTTGTATTCTCAACTTACATTGATGAAAACATGCAGCACCTTCAGTCTTCATTAATCCCAAAATTAATCAGGTATTGCTGCTTTTTCTTTCCTATTCAAGTAGTGCATCTTCATCCCGGTGACATAGTGTATAGCAAACAGAACCTTGAAACACAACTCCAGTTTAAAATTCAGCCATGGGATCGCATCTATACACTTTAATATACATTATACATCAGCATTTTATTTCCTTTTTTACTACTTATGGCAGTGACTGTGTGATATTTACTGCATTTTGTTTTGAATGTGTTTCATTGTTCCATAAGATAATGCTTACTGAATATTAATTTCAATTGCTATTTTTTTGCAGCATAATGATGGGGATTGGAGCACTGCACTTTTTATATATACTAAAAACCATCGTTAAGCTTTACAAGGCCATCAAAATAAAACACTTTCTAAAAGTTAAATAACACAAATCATCTCAACAACAGGATCTGGAAAGGAACAAAGGTTTTCATGCACCATATATATATATATGTATGTATAAAACATCATGCAGGACAAGAATCAGGCTATCAAATGCTTTCAAGAATTTGTTACCAATGAGAACACCCGAGCTTTGTCCAGTATAATGGATGGTGCCCAGGAGTTAATTATTCCTGGAACATAAATATACTATAAAAGAAGGTCAGCCAGGAGTGATGGGAATCTCCACAAGTCTCCCAAGCAAATACTATGTGCTGTGCTCCCAAATATAATATAAAGATGTTCTGCGAATGGCCTACACCTTAAAGGACCACTTGGAGTTAAGGATTGGAGGGGCAGGTGTGGTGGCTATTGAAATTCTAGTATCGCAGCTTGAAAATTGATGAAGCCTTTTCCAAAGCTCATTGTGCTCAGAGCCTACATAAAAAGGCAGTAGGGCATTCAATCAAAGGCCTTTTCTGTGTCAAAAGAAAGTACTGCAGAGTGCAAACTAAAGAGAAAAACCTTAAATTATATTTTTAAATGAAACTTTTTTGTGAGTCTGCAAGGTTTGATTTAGTATTACCCATAGTCTTTGCAATGGATTAATCTGTATAGTTTGTATATACAGTAGTTACTGTATTTAGAAAAGTAAGTAACTAACAAAAAAATTTTATGAATGAAAAAATTCGGACATGAGCATCAATAGGTTTTGTGCCATAGGAACCAAGTTACCTGAGCTTTTCTATAACATTTCAGTAATTATTTACTGCTCTGATGCTGAACTTTCTGATCATAAAATAGGTATTTAAGATAGCATTTGACAAAAAGAATTCATAATTAATTGCACAATTACAGTATTTGAGGGTTCTTCTAGAGTGCCTCTTTCTTTTACACAATGTGGCTCAAAAACTAATCAGTGCATCGTTATCTCATAAAAGGCTTAAGCTTTGAGTTTGGTATTTTTCCATCCAGCCATTTTAGCTCTAGACCATTCTCAAGAAACTGGGACACATAGACACACACCAATCATCGAGATATCAATGTTTTCAGTATCAGGGGACCCTAAAACATTGAGATCAGCCGAAACCAGAGATCAAAATATTTTACAAATCTAAAACTCCTTCTCCATAGACAATAAGTTATGATGGGGGAGAGCGCAAAGCAAAAATATTTAAAAATATATCTTGTGATAGATGGCCAGGAACCCTGCCCCGTCTGGATGCCTGGAGGAAGGAGGAACCCAGAGAGCAGAACTTCTTTTCCCTGGGTACCCGGCCAGTCCTTGATCCCTGTAGGACACCAGGAAGTGCTGACAGACAAGGGATGGTTTAGGCCGGAGTGCTTCCGGGTGCAAGGGCAGCACTTCTGCCACACTGGGGAGTGCTGCCGTAAGTCCATCATCAGGCACCTGGAGCACATCCGGGGCTGGATAAAAGGGGCTGCCTCACTCCAGTCTGAGAGCCAGAGTCGGGTGGAAGAAGGAAAAGAGTTTGCGTGGCAGGAGTGGAGGCAGCCGAGAGAATCAAGGACTGTGAACTGTAAATAATAGTTGTATATATTTCTGTAAATAAACGTGTGTTTGGTGGACACTGCGTTGTCGTGTCTGTCTGTGGTCGAGCTATCTTTTACAATCTCTATTACAATAAAAAAAATCTTGAGACAAGACGAGACTAATCCTGCGAGACGAGATGTGTCATTTTGAAGAGAATTTTTGGAAGCAAGTCACGTGAGACGGAGACTTTTGCCATGAGATTCTTTCAAGTCACGCCCTACTTACAACTATTTTCAAACAAGACCACAGTCATCAGGTGCATTCTGGCACTTAACCTGGACAGACACCAATCTATTTAAGGGCTTACTTATGAACACACATACACTTACGAAGATCCAGTTTAGAATCACCCATTCATCTAAATATGGCAGCGAGAAAGTCAAGCGAGTGAATGTGAAAATTGTCAATCGGTTACATTGCAAATTTATTAAATGCATATCAATAGACTATGCTGAAGCAGTTGGTGGTGATCAGGCGGAAGATGAAAACATCAATTTACAATGTCCCATAGAATATCTACAAGCGTTAACACTGTCAGGCCTTCCACCGGCTGAATTACTGTTGAAAGAAGGAGGTATCGTAATGTTATTGCATAATTTATGTCTAAGTGATGGACTATGCATTGGAACAAGATTACTTGTATTAAAAATTGGTCGAACAATTCTAACATGTAAAATTTTAACAGGTGACAAGAAAGGTAATGTAGTACATATTCTGCGAATAACATTAGACACAAAAGGAGATCTTGATATGCCATTCGTATAAAAATGTTTACAGTTTCCCGTGAGAATAGCCTTTGCTATGACAATTAACAAATCACAGGAACAAACATTAAAAAAGTCTGTTTATTTATTACATAGAAAGAAACGATATTCACTCACGGGCAGTTATATGTTGCATTGTCACAATGTAAATCCAAACACGGAATCAAAATTCAATGCGGTCTTGAAGAAAAGTTCATTCCAAATATTGTTTTAGTTGAAGTTTTAAAGTAAAAGTGAAAATAATGCATATATAACAATTCCCATGAAAATAACAATCTTTTTAAATTGTATATCCGGTTAACCAAACCCAAGGGTTGGAAAGTGAAGCAAGCAGGGGGCAAAGCCCCCTAGTTAAACTAAAGTACAGGTCTCATAACATTGACTGATGAACTCAGTAACATCAAACAATAAAAAATGTCCCTAATTGTTTACAGCAGTCATACCATGTAATCCCTCTGAAGCTAAGCATGTTTGGGCCGGCCAGTACGTGGATGAGAGACCAACCAGAAAAAGCTTGTGTTGCTGCTGGAAGAGGTGTTGGTGAGGACAGCAGGGGGTGCTTAAGCTGTGGTCTGAATGTAGATCCCTGTGCAGTGATGCGGTCACTGTACTATAAAAAAGGTGCCCCCTTCGGATAAGACGTAAAATCAAGGTAATGACTCTATTTGGTTATAAAAGATCCCTGAACATCATCCTTTGTAAAGAATGGGGTGTATCCTGATGCCATTGCTTATTTGCCCCACACACACACACACACAAAGCCTAATTATCCCTTGTTGGCTAATTCTCTCTGCCCTTCATCACATGAGAGTGTACTAGCGCAGTAATGGCTGCAGTGGCATCATCCAGGTCGATGCTGTACATTAGTGGTGGATGAAGTGGCTTCCTACTCTCTATGTAAAGTGCTATAGAAATTCAAAGACTTATTTTTATTATTCAAAAATGGAGTTAGATTTTTAAGGATAACCTAGTCTCATATTAGACAAGGAAAAGCAGCATCTAGTCCCCTTCAACTGCACATTATTTTACAGTTAACCTAGAAATTTTTAGTAAAAGCAAAATTCCATTTTGTTCCATATTTCAATTCCATGCATCCTCCTTTTTTGTCCAGGAAAGGGTTGCAACGAACTAGAAACTCTATCACGTCTAAAGGCTAAAAATCTGAATAGGATAGTAACAAATTAACAAATTTTTAAAATTCATTAATCGTGTATCTGTATACTGAATTTATTTTGTTAGCAAAATAACATATTCTTGCTATACTGAGCTCCTAGAATCAGTACGGAAATTGCACTTCTTTTTTTACATGGCTGACCTTATATACTGAATTGACTAGCTAAAAAAAAGGCACTGACTGGCAAAAGATCAAGCTGTATCTTAACAGTTAATGACTGGAGACGTTCATGTGGTATTTACTAGCACAAAAAATATTTTTTTGTCTGTCTTATGTACTTTGTGATAACAGTGTCATTCATTTCAAAAGAACTTGCTGCACCTGAATATATTTGCCAAGTTCATAATAGATATAATATGGAAGGGTCTTTAGAAAACAAATTCAAATGAGAATATTTTAAAGTCTGTCCGAATCAAATGGCATGACAGACATATTTGATCGGAAATATCTGGTTGTATAACCCTAGAATCATGGAGAATGCTGGCTCAGGAGTGAAATCAATGAATTATTACCTAGAAGCAAAACTTTAAATAAAAAATTTCTGTTCAATTTGTTCTTATAAAGCACTCTTCAAACTTGGAAGCCCGGTATTCAAGTCAAACAAGGTAATCTTAGTGCAAATATTTAGCAAGGCTCAACTGAAAGATAGAAATAGCCACTTATGCATTTTCAAGTAAAAATATAAATACTGTATAATGCATCCAACAAAATGTTATCAGGTGAACCTATAAAATAAATACATGCAGTAAAGTTACATTTATTTCTGTTTCTGTTGTACCAATTGCTGAATAGTTTGATTAGAAAATAAGTCAGTCTCCATTCTGTTTAATTGTACAATGTTAGGCATTTATCATCTCTATTACAGAGTGTAAAAAGCTGGAAGGTGCTCAGTGCAAACACTGCCCATACTGTAAATACCTGCTACATTAGTAATATGTTGTGAGATCTATTTTTTGTATAGTTTGTTTAGCAGAGTATTGTATAATCTGTTTTTCTTATTTTTGTAGATATGAAGCTACAAAATGGGCTTTATCTAAATTATTTACTCTCTGAATGAATGGTAGCAGCAAAGAGAATTTCAAAGGTGAAAACCACACATTGACAATAATTTCCCAAAATGTGCCTAAAGCATGAATTGATTCTACGTGATATGTAACAAAATTAACCTTCAGTTGTTCTCTTATACAGTATATAATACTTTAATGTCTCAAAATAACAGATATTTAATTTTCAACAAGCAATTAGACATGACATTCAGTCTACTCAACAAAGTTTCATATTAAGTTTTGAGGAGCACTAAGATGCATGCCAGAAAAAATCAAATGTAAACCTATTCAAAAACGGGGTCTGAAAAATTATTTGCGAACATACCAAAGTTTGTTCAGTATATTAGTGTTTAACTTACCCATTAAAATATATTTAAACAATATACTTAAAAATTTCTTTTCATTAACAATGCATTTAATAATTATTTCTGTTCATTAAGCCATTGATTTTCCAGAGCTTCTTTCGCTAGTATAGTATTCTAGGTGATGCGGAGTACAAGGTCAATCCGACAGCAGTGGATGATGGAAGGTGTTTTCAGTGTAAACCCAGGCACACTCTTAAAAATAAAGGTGGGGTTCCTCAGAGCAATGCCATAGGGGTACCATTTTTGGTTCCCAATAGAATTACCCAAATGAAGATTCCAGAATTAATTTTTTCCTTAGATCCGTAACAGTGTCTATGTTCTTGATTTTATAAGGACATTTGCTGCTTACATTATGTGGACACTTTTTCTCTAGTGTCACTTCTTGTGACTGAAGACAGAGAGATATAATTGAAGTTAGTAAAAAAATCTTTTATTAATACACACCAGGCAAAGGTAAGAATGACAGAGAAGCACAGTCCTAGGACACCTGCCCTTCATCTGCCCCGAGAAGTCGGTGTCCTAAATCTTTTATAGGGCAAAGCTTTGTCTTAATTTTAGTTGCACAAGAATTTCGAGACATTACATCTTTACAACAATTTGCTTGGATCAACAGAATTTCGAGACATTACATCTTTTCAACAATTTACTTGGATCAACATTTTTAAAGTTCATCAGTTAATTTTAGAGTTCATCAGTTGGTCACTTGTGGTTTTTTGTCTATAGGGAAAAACAGGAAGTTGTATTTGCACTTGCACTATAGACATTTTGCTTAGCACGCACTTCAGTTCTGATCATTAATTCCTATTTTCCAATCTCATACTTCAGTATCTGTATTTTTCTATTTCACAATTATCACAGGCCAAGTGATTTTCTGATCTGCTAGTGTCCTGCCAGGTCACCTACTATACAAAATAAGTTTCTGTTCTATTTGCATATTAGGAATCTTTTAAAAGCCCAAACAACCAATTTAATGTACAAAAAAACCCTTACCAGAATGAAGTGGTTCTTTATCAAGCAATGGTTCTACTAGGAACCACACAACCCAGGAAAGTGCCTTTACAGAACCATTATTTTTAAGAGTGAATTATTTGAAAATACACCCTCCCAACCAAGATCATATTGGCAGGATGCTCATTCCTTTAAGGTAATAATCTGGACCATTCATTATTTAATATCTTCAAAACCCCTCAAATTTATCCTCGGTTTTTTTTTTCAGCTGGTTGCAACTGTTTTAACTGCTATTTATTTATTTTTTGTGATCTTATACATTTCTTTAATTTGTTGTAAAACCCTTTGAGCTGCATATTTTGTATGAAAATGAAGTATAAAATTGAATGTTGTTGTTATAAATGTTGTGTAATACATTATTGAAACAGCTCTATGAAGTGAGTTGTAAATAATGCTGCTTGAGATGATAAACTACCAGCAGGCCATATTTGCTGGATAAGATTCTGAGCAAGAACAATCTTAACAATACAGAATTAAGTACAAAATATAAAATCATATGGCATCAGTTATTAGTTTTTTCTTATTTATGAGAATCATGTATTTTTCATTTGAATATGTGTATCAAGTCTCTTTTGTTTTATAGTACTCATACAGCCACAAATGCAATTCAGCTCACTTGAAACAGTGACAGTCAAGATATAGAAACACCAGCATACCTCACTGTGTCTGACATCAGCAGTGGGAGGAGCT
>JANRMT010062842.1:9932910-10074582 GCA_026402145.1 Polypterus bichir lapradei | reverse complement strand
GGCACCTTTATCTTTAAGAGTGCACACTTTACCTGTGGGTGTGCATACCAAACAGGTATCCTGAGCAGTGTTATACAAGTACTTGCACAGGTCTTGGTGCTGTACTTTGTGAGATATGGTTTTCCACTGTGACGTTTTCTTTCAGTTGTATAAAACAGCAGTCATTTTCTGTTAAAGAGTATCCATAAGCTGAACATGGAAAAAAAAATCACCAAATTATGTTTCACACATTATGTTGTTATAGGTATTCAGCATAATCACCATTCGTTGTCTGGCCTCTTTTCACATTTCAAAAATATAAGCACGTTTTAAACCAGCAATCTCTTTCTAAATGTCAGTGCTTACTAGGAGTTACAAGAAGCTTCCAGTATTCCAAACCGGTAGTCATGCTAACTAACTAAAACAATAGATTACTGGAAAATTAAAGACAAATTCTCAATTCCAGAGTAAGAAGTCAGCTTGCAATGGCTGAAAGGGTTTTGACTTATTTCTTTGTAATCTGTTTTATTTTTTGTTTCAAAGCCTGTTTTTAGTATGTAGTTTTTCTTGTAGGAAGCAGTAAAATGATTAAATTAGGTTTTGTAGGAATCACAAAAGTATTTATGGAATTACATAAAGTATATTTAATTAGCATCTAAATAAATAGTATGTGTAATACCACACGCTCATTGTGGCAAAAGGAACATTTTTTTTTTTTTAATTCTTCTGTTGGTTCAAGAACTGGGGTTCACATCTTTTTTACTGAACTTCTGTTTAGGTCATTAGGACCCTTTTTCTGACGACAATGAATATGTCATAAGTACAAATAAAAATCCTTCTTTTGAGTAATTTAATTTCTAATTCACTGCTGTATTAATTATCTTTGAAACTCTACAGG
Source organism: Polypterus bichir lapradei (assembly GCA_026402145.1). Taxonomy (NCBI): domain Eukaryota; kingdom Metazoa; phylum Chordata; class Cladistia; order Polypteriformes; family Polypteridae; genus Polypterus; species Polypterus bichir. The sequence continues at coordinate 10,073,705 of JANRMT010062842.1, read as the reverse complement.
CAAATGAAAACACTGAGAGTTGACCTGTCATCCTTTTGTTGAAATACACTGTGGTGTTTCTCATCTGCCTTGAGTTCAAGGAAAAACATTTTATTTTCTTGTTTTTCTTTATAGATCAGTGACTAAAACAGACTAATAGGATTTGAATTTAACCTTGAAACATTCTATTTAATTAAGCAGTTTTAGGTACAGTATTTCAGTTCAGTCAATATGATTTTGCAGTGTCGGCAACAATATATTTAATCAGAACATGTACACTGTTAGGACGGCACAGTGGAGCAATGGGTAGCACTGCTGCCTCGCTGTTAGGAGACCTGGGTTCGCTTCCCGGATCCTCCCTGCGTGGAGTTTGCATGTTCTCCCCGTGTCTCCGTGGGTTTCCTCCCACAGTCCAAAGACATGCAGGTTAAGTGCATTTGCGATTCTAAATTGTCCCTAGTGTGTGCTTGGGGTGTGTGAGTGTGCGGGCCCTGCGTTGGGTTGGCACCCTGTCCGGGGTTTATTTCCTGCCTTGCACCCTGTGTTGGCTGGGATTGGCTCCAGCAGACCTCCCGTGACCCTGTAGTTAGGATATAGTGGGTTGGATAATGGATGGATGGATGGATGTACACCGCTAATTATAAAAGCTTACATCCTTCTCCAACCTGTATGTTGTAAATGGCTTAGAGTGTGAGTCCAGTTCTTGCACTCATAAGCATTTAGCTCTCACACAGAATATATAAAGTTGAAATGACTGTTCCATCTATTTTTGTCCCTGGATCCTTTAAAAGCCTTGCACTAATTTTTGCACTAAACACAGACTTATATATGGTCTGTATTTTTTATGATTGTCCTTGATCGTTTTAAGATTATACAGGATGAAGCATGAAAAAGTAGCCTCACGTTGGTTTTAGCAGCACTGTGGTGAAGTGGAACGTCCTGCTAGAGTTTCTTTGTGTGAGTTCAGTTACAGATTCTGAGTGTTTGCTGAAACAGTGCATTTCGATTGCTGAGCTTTATGTTCATACAGCCTCCTTCAATTTGACACATCATAGAACAATTTCCAGTTGCAAATGGTCCTGCGAAAGGCACAATTCCAGTACTGGTGAAAAAGTGGCATACTACTTGCTCTTTGAGGAATCCACCAAAATGAAGAAACCCTTTCACTGGTACCCCAGAAGAAAGGAACCAACAGAATGATTATCACGACAGATGCACTGAGGCCTGTTTTCACTAACATGTAATGACACACGCAAACTCCGACTTTACTTTGCTGCAGGTAGTGACCATTTTCAGCATAATCCTGCACAATGATCAGCAAACTTCTTAAATATTAATAACAATAAAATAACTTTTACATTTAATATAAAATTATTCTTTCATTACTAATAAAACTCTTCATGACATTCCTACTAAGAACAGATAACATTTTTATGCTCCACCCTATATGACACCACATTTAATGTTATTTATTGTTCTAAAAAATTCTTCACTGCTGACTGCCTGGAAGCACTTGTACAAAATAATAAATATTAATGAGTACAAAACCTAGATAGATAGATAGATAGATACTTTATTCATCCCCTCAGTGAAATTCAGGTATCCATTTTTAATAGTGATTTAGAGATCTATAAACTCTGCCTTGACACTTCCCAGGAAGAACCCCTTGCATATATATGGAATAGAAATCAGACTAATAGAATTGAAGATCCAAATTACAGGAGGCATGAGCAGTTGGCAATGGAGAAGAAGAAGAAGAAAATAACTGCACTTTTTAAAAGTGTCCTGAAGGAAAAATTTTTTGGGGTAAGGAGATCCAGTGGTCTGTGGCCCTTTGAAATAAGGCTAAGCTACAGCAGCTGCTCACCTTGACTCCTTTGTGCGTCTTACAATACCAATCAGCACATGTTGGAATTTAAAAACACAATACAATAGTATGATGGTGTGTGTCTCTCTTCACTGATGACAAAGTCCCCCCAGTCACTTGGTTCCATAGTCAAGAGTGGAACCTTTGTTGAGATAGTGACACCATGTACCACAACAGTAATGATGAAAATAAAAGAAAAGGGGAAAGTAGCAACTGATAATGATTATTACCAGAGTTTTATTTAAAGCAAATAACTAACAAGCTTTTTCCATCTTGAACAACACTTCTATTAAGGGCACATTTTGCTGAAGTGATATGTGCTGTTCTTGGCAGACCAGCCCATCATTTTGGGGTCAATGACAATGTTGGAAAAAGTGTGATTTATCATGCCCACAGAGGGACTACAGTAAACTTAGGAATGGAAAGGTCTGAATTTTAACTTGGTTTATTAATTAATTATCAGTTTTGCCTTTAGCAATACCAGTAATTAATCAAATAATTTGGCAGGGCTCCTTCTCTATTTACCTTACCTGTCTATGTTGTAGAAGGGGGTCTTTGGCCTTTAGACCTATATCAAGGTAACTGAAGCACACACGTTTTAAGAAACAAAATAACACAATCTCAAGGATTATACAAATAGGGTAATTGCATATATATGTTGATATATAAGGCAGGATGGAGACAGATTTGACAGACAAACATATAACACAGAGTGGCTGGCTGTTTATTGGCTGTTTAGAGTTCTAATTTAACTTGGCAGAGATTAATAATTTTACAATGCCAACTCTTTAAAGGTGATGTCCATTGCTTCATTGTTGCTCTGGGCTCAAGTGGAGGATTGTTCTTGCATTTGAGTGCACTCTTTCTCTTTGCTACATAATCCTTTGTTTGTAGTGTGAAGTACTTTCCCTAGTTGGGCCCTTTGCTATATCATCTCCAGCTTCAAAGGAAAGAGTATTACTGTTTATGGTACAAGAGTTTAGATGCTAACTTTCTCTTCTTGAAGTGAAGGCTCCTTCTCAGCCTCTAGATTGGCTCATTGTTTAGTTTGGCAAACTGGAACTCAGCTCTCAGGTTCACAAAGAGAAGAGTTTGTCAGCTTCAGCGCCTCAAAAAGAGACAGAGCAGCTTGTCAGCTTTTAGTTACAGAGAGAGGTTGTTTTAGATATTTTCAGTCATTTTTGGAGAGTGTGCTCAGGAGTGACCCTGGGCAGAGAGCTCTAGGGGATCCCCTGAGAGTTTCCTCAGAGTTCTGTTGAGAGAGCCACCTGTGAAAGCCATAGCGTGTCCTCAAGAGAGAATATTTAGGATGGTGCACGTAGTTTTAAGGGAATGTATAATTTCTCATGATTACATTAAAGTCCCTTCCATGTGCCTTTATAAGGACGTTTTTCTATCCATCAGAGTCGTCATTCATTTATTTATACTTCTTTGTTCTTGCTTGTGTCAATTTTGTGCCTTCTGGCTCAAGACGTCTGCAGAGGAGCCTCTAAAAAGATGTCAGCTCAACACCTGATTTACACCTTTGTAATCAGGCAGATCCTGGTGCAAGGTGGAGCTCAGTCACATAATATGGAATGCAGGTGGGTGAAGGTGCTGCTGGGAGGTGCACTCCTGGTAAATCTGCTTTCTAAACAAGTCCAGTGTGCCACTAAAGCCTAGCAGAATGGACAGTGCCCACTTTGTCCTACAGCACTATCTTCTACAGTACAGCTATTTATATTTTAAAATTTCAAGAAAAGAAAACTTGTGATAAAGAAGCCGCAGAACGCAGACATTAAGTTAAAGGTGCCACATCTATATACAGCTTAATATTTTAGAAGGAAGATTTTGGCATGACTGTTAAATTAATTTAGAAACCAATGCAGACAACCTGTTTAAGAACAGGAATTAAATGATTGTACTTCTTAGTTCTAGAGACATTTCTTATGACCCTGTGAACAGTAGTCAAATCTACTACATCCAAATTTTCAGCATAATTATCACAGCGTTTCCTGTATTTGAAGATATTAAATTGTAATTTGAATCTAAATCTGTTTTATTCAATAAAGTTCTCACAATTGCTAATTTAAGGAACAATGGACATTTTTATCTCAATAATATTTTTTTTTAATATTAGTGGTTGCAGCAAATACAGTAATTAAGTATTTCTTTGATTTGTTTGGGACTTCATCTAAGGGATGGATGGTTGGTTTCATTTTTAAAATGATTGGTAAAGGTTTCTGTCCAGTTAAAAAATTAAATTACTAAGGCGGTATGTGCAATGAGTGATACAACTTGACCCAGACAGATTTTTCATATTTTAGCCTTGTGCTTTCTAGCTTACAGTTAAAAAATCATAAAATCCATACTTGTAATCCTGGGAGGAATTGTACATGTCAGTTCAGATTTTTTTATTTGTCATATTTGGCACTGTTTGAAATAGCTTGTGAGAGCTTTTTCTGTTTTCATGTATTATTTTGAAGTACATTTCAGAACAAGCTATATAAAGGACTTTCTTTTTAACACTGTCATGCTATCTGGCAACCTTTAATTTTTAACAGAGCATGCATAATTGTTAAATCACGTTAACTTTCTTTCTGCTCTAATTATTTTTGTAATTAGGAGGAGCTACTAAATATAAAGCTTACTGCAGAGTCAATTTATAATCATATCTTAGCTAATCTGTACTGTTCTCTGTGTTAAGGTCTGAGTGCCTAAGTTTTCAAGTTTGATTTATTCTTGTGAAATACATGTGGCACTGTTTTTGTCCATACCCTAAATTTTATTAAGACCAGGAGCAGATCAAATTGACTTAAATAGTAGACTCAGTGTAGGAGAATGCTACAAGCAGGATGTAGCTTATTTCGATTTAAAGAAGGAAATGCAAGTTGACCAGAAATAGAGATGATTTTTTTAAGAGGCAAACCAAAAGAACAGCCGGTCAGAGTGCTGAAGGGAAAATTATGCAAACATCCTTGCTTCCTTGAAAATATTTTTAATCTAAAATGTGGATGCAACATCATGCTAGCTAAATATGGTGTGAAATGTGATACAAGGCATGGGTGTCAGACTCAAATCCTGGAGGGCTACAGTGGCTGCATGCTTTTGCTCCAACCTGTTTTAACAATGTATAAATGAAATGCTTCCACTTTTCAAAAATACGAATGAAATACCAAGGGGAAGAGAAAGCGAAGGGAATGCCAAAGCGGACATGGATTGATAAAGTAAAAGAGTGCCTGAAGGAAGAGGGCTTGACTGGTGAGGAGGTGGAGGACCAAGCTGTTTAGAAAAGGGTGAACAGGCACATCAACCCCACACAGGAGTTGGAAAAGGTGAAGAGGAAGAAGACGAATCCAAACACCAATCAATCCATAAATATTTAAACTCCATGCAGACCCCTGGCACTGTATGTTAGGAATGACAGCTCTGCGCTACTACTCTGTCTATGATAAGACATCTGTACTAAACTCACTAAACTTTATTCGGTTCTTGTTACTTGATTGCACACTACAAGCTTGTTCAGCTCCTTACTTAGCCATCACCATACTGAAGAGTATGCACAATGGTACCCGTAGCAATAGGCAATATCTTTATGAAATAATCCAGTAATTGCTGTGAAAAACATGTGCAAAACATTTTTTTAGTCCTGGAATAAGCTTCCGTATGATTCAGTTTATGTGCCAGCATAAAAGGTGTGTCCCAGGCAAACTGGACCCTTCCGACAAACCAACAGGAAACATACCCTCATCTCAATAAAGTAACACACCAAGAATCTGTGATAAAATGCATTACAACTTCACTTTCGTTGTCATAAGCAAGCCTCTGAAAAGTGGACATCATATATTTTTATATCAAAATCTTTGCTTCTTCGAGGTGGATGTATTTGTAAAGTTTTACAGCTTTGCGCAGCCCTGGCGGAGTCTAACTTTCACTGGAAACGGGTTCAACTTACTGCTGGCAATGCAGACACTGGTTGTACAGGGACTGAACAGCGCTTATCATAGGGACCGGTACCCCATACTCCTGGAGCACACCCTACAGGATTCCCCAAGGGACACAGTTGAACGCCTTTTCCAAGTCCACAAAACACATGTAGACTGGTTGGGCAAACTCCCATGCACCCTCTAGGACCCTGCTAAGGGTGTAGAGCTGGTCCACTGTTCCGCAACCAGGATGAAAACCACACTGTTCCTCCTGAATCCGAGGTTCGACTATCCGACGGACCCTCCTCTCCAGAACCTCCAAATAGACTTTTCCAGGGAGGCTGAGGAGTGTGATCCCTGTGTAGTTGGAACACACTCTCCAGTCCCCCTTCTTAAAGAGGGGGACCACCACCCCTGTCTGCCAATCCAGAGGCACTGTTCCCGATGTCCATTCGATGTTGCAGAGACGTGTCAACCAAGACAGTCCTACAACATCCAGAGCCTTGAGGAACTCCAGGCGTATCTCATCCACCCCCGGGGCCCTGCCACCAAGGAGTATTTTGACCACCTCGGTGACCTCAGTCCCAGAGATGGAGGAGCCCACCTCAGAGTCCCCAGGCTCTGCTTCCTCATTGGAAGGCATGTTAGTGGGATTGAGGAGGTCTTCGAAGTACTCCCCCCACCAACCCACAACGTCCCGAGTCGAGGTCAGCAGCGGACCATCCCCACCATATACAGTGTTGATACTGCACTGCTTCCCCCTCCTGAGATGCTGGACAGTGGACCAGAATCTCCTCAAAGCTGTCCGAAAGTCATTCTCCATGGCCTCCCCAAACTCTTCCCACGCCTGAGTTTTTGCCTCAGGAACCACCGAAGCCGCATTCCGCTTGGCCTACCGGTACCTATTAGCTGCCTCTAGAATCCCACAGGACAAAAGAGTCCGGTAGGACTCCTTCTTCAGCTTGACGGCATCCCTCACCACCGGTGTCCACCAACAGGTTCAGAGATTGCTGCCACTACAGGTACCGACCACCTTACGGCCACAGCTCTGGTCAGCCGCCTCAACAATAGAGGCACGGAACATGACCCATTTGGACTCGATGTCCCCCACCCCCCTTGGGCCGTGATCGAAGTTCTGCCGGAGGTGTGAGTTGAAGCTACTTCTGACAGGGGACTCTGCCAGACGTTCCCAGCAGACCCTCACAACACGTTTGGGCCTACCAGGCCTGACCAGCATCTTCTCCCACCATCAAAGCCTACTCACCACCAGGTGGTGATCAGTTGACAGCTCCGCCCCTCTCTTCACCCAAGTGTCCACATGTGGCCGCAAGTCCAACGACACGACCACAAAGTCGATCATCGAACAGAGGCCTAGGGTGTCCTGGTGCCAAGTGCACATATGAACACCCCTATGCTTGATCATGGTGTTCGTTATGGACAATCCGTGATGAGCACAGAAGTCCAATAACAAAACACCGCTCGGGTTCAGATCGGGTGGGCCATTCCTCTCGGGATAAACCCCAATGAACAGACTCCAAGTCAGGGGGCAAAAAGTATGCCCACACCCACTCGGCACCTCTCACCGCGGGCAACTCCAGAGTGGTAGAGAGTGCAGCCCCTCTCAAGGAGATTGGTTCCAGAGTCCAAGCTGTGCGTCGAGGTGAGCCCGACTATATCTAGACGGAACCTCTCGACCTCGTGTACTAGCTCAGGCTCCTTCCCCTTCAGAGAGGTGACATTCCACGTCCCAAGAGCCAGGTTCTGTAGCCGAGGATCGAACCGCCAAGATCCCCGCCTTCGGCCACCACCCAACTCACACTGCACCCGACCTCATTGGCCCCTCGGGGACCCACGTTGCCTCTACGGACTGTGCCCGGCCAGGCCCCATGGGTAAAGGCCTGGCCACCAGGCGCTCACCATCGAGCCTCAACTCCAGGCCTGGCTCCAGAGGGGGGCCCCGGTGACACACGTCAGGGCGAGGGAAAGCGTCATCCAAGGTTTTTGTTCTTCATAGGAGGTTTGGTTGAATGACAAGTATTATCTTGATTTATCTTGATTTATTATCTTGATCTCTGATTGTAAGACTATGTCAGACTTTGTACAATTTTTCAAAACTCTTTGTACTTACTGTAGGTAGGAGTACAAAATGTTTGCCAAGAGTAGCCATTGTCATATCCATGTGTAGTGTAAAATCCATCAATCCATTATCCAACCCGCTATATCCTTACTACAGGGTCACGGGGGTCTGCCGGAGCCAAACCCAGCAAGGCAGGAAACAAACCCCGGGCAGGGCGCATGCACACACACACTAGGGACAATTTAGAATCGCTAATGCACCTAACCTTCATGTCTTTGGACTGTGGGAGGAAACCCACGCAGACACGGGGAGAACATGCAAACTCCATGCAGGGAGGACCCGGGAAGTGAACCCAGGTCCCCTAACTGCGAGGCAGCAGCCATCATCCATCATAATTGCTTTTTCAATGTTCAGGACTAGGCCAGATAAAAGTTTGCTGTATTCAGCTCTGAAAAAAGTGTATTGTGTAGGTGTTCTGCAAATTAGTTACATAAATGTGCTTGATTCTTTATTAATATCCTATGTCAATTCAGTAATGCAAAATCAAGTAATGGGCACTGAAGTGATTTTCAGCTCATTATTAAAAATCGCTAGCAATTGGACTTTCTTTATGAAGGAAAACTGTAATTCCTTATGCTGTTTAGTGAGTAGTTTTTGTGCCATTAAGCCAAGTTTTAAAGAATAATCAGAGATGAAACCGTATATTCTACAGTGTTGGTAACCAAGAACAGCTTTACTCCAACAAAATTTTAAGAAGCTATGAGGTACAGGGATTGGTTTCATATTTATTGTGACGTATTTGAGTTTAATACTAGGTCTAACTATGATCTGTATAAGCTGGCTACATTTTTATAATGGTTGAATATACAGTTCAGTCCTTGAAACAGCATTCTGCATAGATTGTGAGTAGCAACCAATAAAGAACTGGTGGTGGAATAAAAACTCATGATTGTTGCCATGATTGTACTTTAATCAGTCTGTTGGGAAAATTTTTTTGCAATATATTGAGAAAAAAGGAAGTATCCCTACCAGCTAAAGGTAGGGACCATCCTTCTTGAAAAGTCCATACTGTTTCCACAAATTAGTAGTAAGGATTGCAGAGCCTTGATGAAAATAATAATCCAATACACATATACTGTAGCTCGACAAGAATGCACTAAAATATGGCTATTAGAAAGAGGTTGGCAGCATGTGCTTATTACAGGGTGTTGCTGCACCCAGCACACAGAATGAAATCTAAGTCCAGCTGTGCACCAGGTGAGACCTCAGCACCAAACTGAACAGTGTAAGGTTTTTCTGCAATTGCTGAAGTGCTAATCCTGCCACCAACCCTCAAGGTTTCCCTGCAAGTTGGAGGACCTGCTTGCAGGGCTGGATGCAGGTTAACATCATACCCAGGACGGAGCAATTGCAGGTTAAGAGCCTTGCTCAGGGGCCCAACGGAGTAGAGTCTCTTTTGGCATTTATGGGATTCGAACCAGCAACCTTCCGATTGCCATCACAGATCCCTAGCCTCAGAGTCACCACTCAGCCTATTAGAAAGCCATATTAAAATAATGGGTTTTTAGCATTTTTTTTTAAATGCTCCAATGTTATTAGCCTGGTGAAATCCAATCAGTAAACTATTCCAGATTTTAGGTGCACAACAGTTGACGGCTGTCTTACCACTTATTTTAAGTTTAGGTCTTGGAATTATAAGCAGACGCTCATTTGAAGATCTAATGTTATGACTTGGAGTGTAAGGTGACAGACATTCTAAAATATAGGACAGAGCAATATTATTTAAGGCTTTGTAAACTATAAGCAGTATTTTAAAGTCAGTTCTGAAAGGCATGGGTAACAAATGTGGTGACATCAAAACTGGAGAGATGTGCTCGGATTTTCTTTTCCTGTTAAGATTCTGGTAGCTGCATTCTGCACTAGTTGCAAGTGATCGATGTTTTTTTGGGGTAGTCCTGAGAGGAGTGCATTACAGTACTGAAAACAAAAGAGTGAACTAATTTTTCAGCATCTTCCAAAGTTTTAAGGGATCTAACTTTTGCTATAGTCCTTAAGTGAAAGAAACACTGTTCTGGTAATCTGATTAATATGTGATTTCAAAGTTAGGTCAGAGTCAAAAATCACCCCTCAGTTCTTTATCTCCTTTTTGACTTTTAAGCCTAATGGATCAAGTTTTCTTTCTAATACCCTCACTATTTCCATTTTTGCCAATAACTATTTTTCTGCTTTCTCCTTATTTACTTTGAGAAAATTACTACTTATCCATTCAGAAACAAAAGTAAGACATTGGGTCAGTGAACCAAGAGAGTCTGGGTCATCAGGCGCTATTGATAAATACAGCTGTGTGTCATCAGCATAGCTGTGGTAGCTCACGTTATGCCCCAAGATAATCTGACCTAACGGAAGCATGTAGATTGAAAAGAGCAGCGGACCCAGGATAGATCCTTGTGAAACACCATATAGAATATTATGTGTCTTTGAAGTATAATTACCACAACTAACAGAGAATTTTCGTCCTGTTACATAAGATTCAAACAAATTTAAGACATGGACAGAGAGGCCCACCCACAGACTAAGGTGATTTATAAGAGTACTGTGATCAATGGTATCAAATGCTGCACTCAGATTTAAGAGGATGACAACAGATAAGCAGCTTCTATGCGCAGTAACCAGCAAGTCACTGACTACTCTAACCAGTGCAGTTTCTGTACAGCGATTTGTTCTAAAACCTGAATGAAACTTGTCAAGAGTAGCATGTTTATTCAAGTGATCATTTAGCTGCGTAATGACAGCCTTTTCTAGAATTTTACTTAAAAAAGGCAGGTTAGAAATTGGCCTAAAATTATCTAAAACAGAAGAGTCAAGATTATTTTTCTTGAGCAGGAGTTTAACAACAGACAGTCTGGGAAGACCCCCGTATCTAATGATCAGTTTACTATGTCAAGCACACTATCAATTAGCACATCGGATACTTCTTTAAAAAGCTTGTTGGTATTGGGTCAAGGACACAGGTGGAGGGTTTCAGTTGAGAAATTATAAATCTATCCTGGTTAAAGAATTTGATTCACTTAACATGGAATACCAGGATTTAATAGGATCAGCTTTCGGGAGGATGTACTATATTACATCTAATATCAGTCATGTTGTGTTTAAAAAAATAAAGCAAAAGCGTCACACATTTCACTGGTAGTTTTTTGGAGGCATTCCATTGAGTGACCTGGGTTTAGCAAACGATCAATAGCAGAGAATAAAATTCTTAGATTGCCACCATTGTTATTTATAATTTTAGACAAGTAGCAGTGCCTCTCCAGACAGACTGTGTTGTTGTATTCCGTTATTTTAGCCTTCAATATTTCATAGTGAACTATCAATGTATCCATGGTATAATAGTGCTGGAGGATTTTTTAACTATTTTTTAGGAGTGACTATGTCAGCAGCAGCTCTCACTTTAACATTAAAATTTTCCACCTTACTATTGACATTATTATCACTATAGTAAGTAAACATTACAAATGGACTGGTTGTTTAGAATGTTAGCAAACTGAAGCTGTGATGTATCAAAATAGTGGGGTTTTTTAACATTATGCTTCTCGTTAGTTTACATTAGATTACCTACATTACAGTAGATTTACATTAGATTACTGTACTGTACATTAGATTAGATAACATTAGACTATCTTACATTATTTTCACATTACATTAGATTTATATTAGATTAGATTATTAGATTTACATTATATTATTTGATTTACATTAGTTTTTCAGTAGATTACCAAAGATCAAAGCAAACGAATAACGGACCGAGAAATCAATACCCAAAGAAACACAGAAGAATTTCTACACCTATAGGTAAATCTTACACTAGGGAACACTGCAAAATTTTTATTGATGAAATTAAATATCTAGGGCAGCCAGCAAGTGTGTAATGCTGACATTTAGATCATTGCAATGGTGATGTCACATGTTATGACTTCCTGTTGTAATGTGCTAGCAGCCACATTAGCAACAATACATGAAAAAAGATAGTGCAGCAACATGCTAAATAATTTTAAGTGTGTAAAAATGACCTCAAATTAAAAAACTAATTAAATAAACAAATTTAATGTATTGGAAACCCCCAGAGAGAAGAAAATAGCAAGAACAAATGTACAGGACACATGGAGAAAAAATAAATCAAATTATACCACACTGCAGTCAACTGTATTGTGTTTTCTCCAGTACAATTCTGGAGAGGCTTTAGACACAAATTCCATTATTTTCTGCTCATTCATACTCTGCTGTTATGTAAAACCTAAAAATGAATCTGTAGTGCCTACATGCAGAAATAAGGTGGTGATGCTAGCAGTGGCATCTGTCTGATTATCCTAAACATCAGATAGTCTGCCTTTTACATGTACTGTTGATTTTAAATAAACTCAACAATGGTTGCTTGACATTCTAGGTTTATTGGGGCAACTAAGAATTATCAATTTGCCTCACATAAATGTCTGAAAAAAAATTTGTCAGAGAACATTCACTCAAACACATAAAGAAACGGCCAGTTGTGACTCAACTGTGATTTATGCCACATCCCTGAAGCTGTAAGGCAGCAACAGTAATCAGTGTCACCCACATAAAGATACATTTATAGGTACAAACATTGCATGCAAACTCTTTTTGACACAATTAGTTGTTTACAAAGTCATGAGAAGACAGATGTTATTGTGTTATTATTGAATGCAAAGCAGAAACTAATCCCCGATGGTACATCAACATATCACTTGGCATACACATCATCAGTTAATCTTGCAGTAAAGTCTTTGGGATGTAGGAAGAAGTCAGAATCACTGAAAATCCACACAAGGGGAAAAAATGAAAACTCCTCACAGGCATTTTCCAGGCCAGTATTTAAATCCAGGATCCTGGAGCTCTGAAACACCACCACTAATTGTTTCAAAATTAACCAATGTGCAACACTCTTGCGTCAATATGCATATTACTAATATTAATGATTATATGGTTTAAAAAATAATAATAATAATGTTGAATATCCACATTTTTAGTCTTCTTGGCATTTTGAAGACTGAAAATGTATATCGGTCCGTTAGGCATACTGTATATGCAAGCATATGATATATCTGTCGTCCTAATTCTAATGAAATGCTTGGCCACAATAAAATACTGTATGCTACAAAATAGATACTTTAAGTCTGACAAACTGAGGTAATGTGGATCACAAAACTGTAGGGCATTAGGAAAATAAAGAATTGTGGGAATAGATAAAAGAGGTTCTCTTTAAAATTCAGTTGAGTTTGACAGATTTTCTGTCAAGGGGTTATACTATAAAAAGTCTATTTGTTTATTCTGCAACAAGTGCCATATTTATCCTATAGTTCTGTGAATTATTTGCATTTCCATTTGAAACTGCCAAGAAAGTTTATAACCCTTAAATATTCTTTTACTTAATGTATTGCCATCTGTCTTCTTTTGACTGCATTGCCAATCACTGTAGAAAGTTAACCTCAAATTTTTCATGATAGCTTAGTTTGTTTTTTTTTTTGTTTTTTTTTTATTAATATTTTGTTTCAATTAATAATGTAGCTGGTTGCATATTACAGTAGGTGTGTAATATTTTTATGGAACAGTTTAGTTTTTGCTATTAATCAATTACAGATATAATATACAGTATGCAATGATATGGTGTATTGTCTCAAAGTAGATCACACAAGGAGACACTTGTGCTATTTTTTAAATTTCAATTTTTGCACAGTTTTGAAAGCAAAAAAATACACAAAAATTCTTATGTCAGTACTATAATACTGGTGGATTCAGGAAAGATGAGAATTGCATGCTTACCTCTTAAGACAAAATGGCTACTGCTGTTTAAATCTGGAATGATTTATTTTTAGTCAGGTTTATTTTATTTTATAAGTGCACATCAGTGAGTAACGCTGCCAAAAGGGGGGGTTCATTTTTGTATAAAATGTCCTGTTTGGTGATTGTTAAATTTTAATAACAGTGTTGGTCACTCAGATTCCTGGTTTTTAAATAGGGGTCTTTGTCTTTTAACAGACTGCACAGATGCACACGGGCTTGTGGGATTTGTAGTTTGTAGTTGTAGGCACTGTACACATAAAACCGAAACTGAAGGATGCGGTTGGACTTTTTAACTCGTCCATTTTCCACTAACTACATCTTCAATCTCAGCTAAAAACCCTTTATGAAGTCATCATTTATGATGGAGGAGGATTTTGCATAGCTATCGGATGCTGGGATGGCGGTGGGTATTTTTTCTCCCAATCGTGTCTGTAGTTGCTCTTTGTGAAGTAGCAAGCCTCAGAAGATCATTCACCTTCTGGACTCTGCTGGTAGGACTGTGTTCATTATCCATTTTTCCAGAAAGCAGGTTACGGTAGAGGATTCTACCACATGTTTCGTTCTGTTAACCATTGTTCGCACTACAGGATCCACACCCTTTACTTGCTTTTTCAGGACTGTAAATATCGTTGTTGTTTGTGTCATTCATTTGCATTTTTGTCATTATCTTCCTTTGCTGTGTTTGTAAATAGTTATATCGATATATACTGGTTGGTTAAAATATTTGGACATTTTTCTGTCGTGTGTTGTTAATATTCGGGAGTTTGGGTGAATGTTGCTGTAGGGCTTAATTGTTGGCCTGATTCCATCTGTCCCTCATTTTACAAGGGTAGCAGCTTCATCGGTACACAAATCTGTTGGCAACCTCGGCCCCTTCCCAGAAGTTAGGATTTGCTACAAGTAATAGTATAATGTTAACTCATCCCATCAGTTTTTTTTGTCTGTTCAGTATTACCTCTTTAAACCATCATGCACATTATGTTTAGTATTACCAATGTAAACCATCAGGCACATTATATAATAACCTTTTAGAATGTATGCATGTAGCCTAACATCTAGATTCTATTTTCACCTACTATATGTGGTATTCCGTCAAGTTCCATGGCATGTGTGAGATTAAGCCAGTAACGCTTGATAGACTTGGTGGACCAAGGTTGCTCTTTGACGGTGGTGGTTTCCTGCTTTGCATCTGTTGGTCTTCTGAGGAACTCAAACTTCCTACGACTAGAATAGGTGCATTCGAGTACCTCCTACATCCTATATTCATTTGTTCAAAAAGCTAATTTTGCTATATATCATAAATATCTATTCTTGAAAGCATCAAAAGTTAACTTTAATGTATTAATTTCAAATTTGCCCGAAGGTAATACAAAATATCTTAGCTAATTGTGTTAAAGTGACACTTTTAGCACATCAATTCCTTTAATTTGCACAACTACTTTGCACAACTAAGAAAAGCCAATGATCTTTCTAAATCTATTAAACTACTGCTACATCATTCTGTAAGCAGCCAGCAGCTCAGGTTAGCCTGGGAATTTCAGTTTTTACCTAAACTATCATCATAAATCAAAATTACCAGTCGAATGTGTCAGGTGTCAGTCAACATTATAAAATAAAATAGCCTACAGCTAACATTCCCATTTGGATTTTTTCTGCCTGTAAGTAAAGAGTCTAATAGAAACAGCTGCAGGGTCAAATCTACTCCTGTTAACACAGAAAAGATAGTTTAAACTCACTGAAGCATTGAAATCATGAAAGTTTTAAGTAGAGTTGGTTTACTGTTATATTTAGTTATAAGGGGTCAATGCTCAGTGGTGAGAAAAATTGAGATATTGCACAAAATAAAAATAAAAAAATTCTTAGTAGAATACATTTTTGTATGTTTCCTATCAATTCCCAAAAGATTTTGTCTGCCTTAAACAGTTCAGACTTTAAAATAACACATTGAATGTTTTGCTACAGATTATATAAAACATCTTTCATGTTCCAAAGGTCTGAACACCTAAAAGAGTACTAATGACATTTTGAAAAACATTTGGATTTGTTGGCACACAGAGAATATATTTTACCTTTTTGATGGATGGAAGCTGATATTCCCCAAACCTCTACTGTAAATTTAGGGATTATTAATACTGACAAAGCACATTTACCAACACTTAAAATGAAGCTAAACTAAGAAAAAAGTGACAGATATGTATTATTTTAGGTAGCATCCACTTGTGCCATAATACAGATTTTAAATGCATGGTTAACACAGACAAACTGTTGATCATCTCACTGGATACTCCTTGTGTGTAAATGACATGCGTGTGTAGCAAGCTGTAGGTCCCAAAATAAATCTTCCCATTTCTAAATTGCACATTTTAAGGAATAGATACATGGTGTAAAGGAGACGAGCACAAGATGAAGGGTCTGGGGCTACTGGAGGCAAACCCCTTATATTAAACTTGAGTTGATGTTTTTTTGGAAGAAATACAGTGGTGTGAAAAACTATTTGCCCCCTTCCTGATTTCTTATTCTTTTGCATGTTTGTCACACAAAGTGTTTCTGATCATCAAACACATTTAACCATTAGTCAAATATAACACAAGTAAACACAAAATGCAGTTTTTAAATGATGGTTTTTATTATTTAGGGAGAAAAAAAAATCCAAACCTACATGGATTTGTGTGAAAAAGTAATTGCCCCCTGAACCTAATAACTGGTTGGGCCACCCTTAGCAGCAATAACTGCAATCAAGCGTTTGCGATAACTTGCAATGAGTCTTTTAAAGCACTCTGGAGGAATTTTGGCCCACTCATCTTTGCAGAATTGTTGTAATTCAGCTTTATTTGAGGGTTTTCTAGCATGAACCGCCTTTTTAAGGTCATGCCATAGCATCTCAATTGGATTCAGGTCAGGACTTTGACTAGGCCACTCCAAAGTCTTCATTTTGTTTTTCTTCAGCCATTCAGAGGTGGATTTGCTGGTGTGTTTTGGGTCATTGTCCTGTTGCAGCACCCAAGATCGCTTCAGCTTGAGTTGACGAACAGATGGCCGGACATTCTCCTTCAGGATTTTTTGGTAGACAGTAGAATTCATGGTTCCATCTATCACAGCAAGCCTTCCAGGTCCTGAAGCAGCAAAACAACCCCAGACCATCACACTACCACCACCATATTTTACTGTTGGTATGATGTTCTTTTTCTGAAATGCTGTGTTCCTTTTACACCAGATGTAACGGGACATTTGCCTTCCAAAAAGTTCAACTTTTGTCTCATCAGTCCACAAGGTATTTTCCCAAAAGTCTTGGCAATCATTGAGATGTTTCTTAGCAAAATTGAGACGAGCCCTAATGTTCTTTTTGCTTAACAGTGGTTTGCGTCTTGGAAATCTGCCATGCAGGCCGTTTTTGCCCAGTCTCTTTCTTATGGTGGAGTCGTGAACACTGACCTTAATTGAGGCAAGTGAGGCCTGCAGTTCTTTAGACGTTGTCCTGGGGTCTTTTGTGACCTCTCGGATGAGTCGTCTCTGTGCTCTTGGGGTAATTTTGGTCGGCCGGCCACTCCTGGGAAGGTTCACCACTGTTCCATGTTTTTGCCATTTGTGGATAATGGCTCTCACTGTGGTTCGCTGGAGTCCCAAAGCTTTAGAAATGGCTTTATAACCTTTACCAGACTGATAGATCTCAATTACTTCTGTTCTCATTTGTTCCTGAATTTCTTTGGATCTTGGCATGATGTCTAGCTTTTGAGGTGCTTTTGGTCTACTTCTCTTGTCAGGCAGCTCCTATTTAAGTGATTTCTTGATTGAAACAGGTGTGGCAGTAATCAGGCCTGGGGGTGGCTACGGAAATTGAACTCAGATGTGACACACCACAGTTAGGTTATTTTTTAACAAGGGGGCAATTACTTTTTCACACAGGGCCATGTAGGTTTGGATTTTTTTTCTCCCTAAATAATAAAAACCATCATTTAAAAACTACATTTTGTGTTTAATTGTGTTATATTTGACTAATGGTTAAATGTGTTTGATGATCAGAAACATTTTATGTGACAAACATGCAAAAGAATAAGAAATCAGGAAGGGGGCAAATAGTTTTTCACACCACTGTAAGTGTATAGGACTGGTGAGCTTTTTTGGGCTGAATGGCCTATTCTCATCTGGAGTGTTCTAATGTTCCAAAAATGTGTAAAAACAAAATGTGTGGTAATGCGCATAACTGAGACGTCCTTGAAATCAGTCCGTCTGCCAGTCTGTTGTTTCCTCCTATAATGGATTCTGGGAGAAAGAGGTGGGGCCAAGTGGTCTGAGCCCGGAAGTGACATCACAGTGGGAGAGGTGTTAATCTTCCTTTCTCCAGGAGGGACAGGAGAAGAGAAAACATTATTGTACAGTCAACTATGTTTTGGCAATAAATTGCACACACACAAGCCTTTAGGTTGTTCCCCAAGCACACACATGTGACAGTATTCCCCACCTTAGCCCAGATCCATCAGATTGGGCGACCTGAGCCATGAGGTCATGGATGCAAGACAATGCACCGTCGTTGATGTGGAGAGAACCCCAGTGATGCTGGACTTTAAACTGGAAAGGCAATAGGTCAAGAAACCACCCAATGCCATGAGGGTTGAACACCCTGTGTAGGGCCATCCACTGTAAAGGGGCAACATCCATCACAAGAGTGAACTTGCGTTAAAGAAGGTAATACCTGAGTTGGATAATAGTTTTCTTCAGTTTATATTGGCTATATGTTGTCACTTCTCAGGGAACTTGCTGACATCTCAGGAATATTTCAGGCAATCTTCACTCTGTCGTGCCTGCTGTACTGAAAACCATCTATTTACTGAGGAGACGCTACATCCTGTTTTTGTGTATGTGGATGTACATACATTAACCATAATATGTTTTTACCATCAATAAAATGGCAATTTTCAGCAGTGTCCAGTTCTAACATAATCGGATCACTATACTGCACTTATATTTCAATAACTGCATCTAGCAGAACAAAGCTGCTTTTGTTAACTATAAGTTGATTAACTCAATTAACACTCATCATATTAAATGCCAAGATGAGGCTGACAAACATAATTTCTCCGTGGCTTCAGTCAACACGTGATTCATTTATTAAGAAGCAAACTAGCTTAATGAGGCCTCAGTTTTTTATATGTTCAATACTATTCATTGTATCAGCAATCACATCATTACATTAGCAGCTACCCATTCAGATATTGGCATGTTACACCTTTTCTGGACTCCAGAAGACATGAGTGTATGGCCTTGCACACGCAGGCAGATGCTCTTGAATGCAGGTAGTGGGATCTCTACACGTCAGGATGAAGGCTGCTATACCAGACAATGAACACCTGCAGCATTGTGACTGCATATGTATGAGGTTGACTAGCATTGAGACGTGTTCTCAAACGTACATTTACAAGGTAAATGTGATTAATAAAGAGCAAGTTGCATAGCAAGGAGTGAACAGCAGGTTGTATAAATCTGATTTTTTTATTGCTGTATACATTTTCCTGCTTTTTGGCATGCACATATTTTTGTGCTTGAACCCATGCAAAGTTTTATAAATGAGGCCCCTGGTCTCTTTAAGGATACCTGAAAAATACGAGGTGTGAATTTAAACATAAAGGAAATACACATCTTAACTCAAGCATCTAAAAATTCAGCCTTAGGAACAATATGATTCTTGCTTTTGCTCCCTCACACTATTATGGACCTTGTTTTGTCTCAGTACGAAAGTCTGTATGATTGAGCAACTCTTGACTGTTTTATGGTTACTTATTGGGTCTAGTGTTTACAACCTCTGTCATTTGCTCTTAAGAAAAAACTAGCAGCACAATCTTTTTAATGGACACATGTGCACACATTGGTTTTGAAAAAACAATCAATCCTGTTTGCCTTAAACAAACATTGAATATTGTTTTTGTGTTTCCATTAGTGCCCTCCTAAACATTATGGGGTAGTACAACTACTGAGAGGAGTATAATCTGCACCTTATTGTATTCCATACAAAAGAGCAATGGAAACAAATAATTTGCATATTTCGACATAAAGATTAAATGGTGTTCTTCTTTTCCAAAGCAAGGATGCCATTAATATGTATGATAAATACAGTTCGTATTTGTACCATTATTAAGCTGCTTCTATCAAATTATTTATTCTTTCATTCTTGGCTGCATTAAAAACAAAACAGGAACCAACCCCTGATAAGATGATTATCCAATATAGGAGACACTTCCTTACACAGGTTCAGTTTGAGGTTGGCAGTGTCTCAGACCTGCACATTTTTGTAAACTGAAAGGTCAATCTATTGAATTATATTTGCGGTGCACTCAAAAATTGAGAAAATATGCGGCCAAAATAATTTTTTATTCTAATAACTTATCAATGAGATTATATGAGAAATAATCGATTCCTGTTTGTGGAGTGGATCGTGAAAACGGACTGTGGAATGGAGTAGTATTTGGTGGGAATGCTTCATATTTAAGTAGTTCTGTCGGAGTTACATTGAGGGGCAGACTTCCACTCATCCCTCTGAAGTAGCTAGGATGATGGACTGAAAACTGTGTGATTTTGTTGCTGTTCAACTTTACCTGTATTCCACAGGTTAGTATGCGATAAACTAGAAGAGAGAGAGAGAGGATAGGAGCACGCACTGATACAGCGCATTGCCACACCCACCACACGACAATCTAGAAGATTTTAACTTTAAACTATGGGTTAAGTTATACTCCTATGTGAATCTCGGAAAGATACCATAGTATGATGAAGAGTATTTCTATGGAAATGCAAAATTTAAAACTCGTTAAATGCAGGCAGTAAGTTGTTCAATTGCAAAGTCTGTCGTTTCATATCAGATAGATGACTGTTACATGAATAACTCTTCCCAGCCAAGAGTGCAAGTTTGAAAATATTCGCTTGGCTGCTAAACACTAGGTACTTTTGTTAAACAGATCTTTTGTAAACTATATTAAGTGTAAACAAGTTATAGTATGACTAAGATGTTTGTGATCATTATTATTTTACACATGTATGAATATGAAACATTTAGTTTATGAAAGTACTAGGGGGCTTCGTCCTTGCTTGCTTTGCTTGCCAAAGGGCCTGTGCTACGTGGCAGCCACTTTGTGTCTCTGTGTATGTGGATTTCACTTTCACCAAACAACAAATCTTTTAATTCTCTCAGATACGCCTCTTCATTGGGAAGAAACACTACATTTCCCTGATGGCAACACGAATTAGACGATCTACAAGTCTACGACTTAAAGTATAAATCCGAACAATATATTCGATCTCTTTTCGCTGTTCTGTATAAATCCGAACACAGGGTCACGCTGGAGCCAATCCCAGCTAACAAGGCAGGAACCAATCCTGGGCAGGGTGCCAACCCACCGCAGGACACACACAAACACACCCACACACTAGGGCCAATTTTAGAATCGCCAATCCACCTAACCTGCATGTCTTTGGACTGTGGGAGGAAACCGGAGCGCCCGGAGGAAACCCACGCAGACACAGGGAGAACATGCAAACTCCATGCAGGGAGGACCCGGGAAGCGAACTCAGGTCTCCTAACTGCGAGGCAGCAGCGCTACCACTGTGCCGCCCATTCTGTTATTTCACTGAGGAGTAATTTCCATTTGTTTCACTAATGCCATCTTTACTATAATTTTTTTGAGACTTTTTGAATTTTAATACTTTCATTATCTGTAACCTGCTCTGCATGTGTATCGCGCTAACGTTTTTGAATTCTTTACGAAGTTCTACTTTGTCATCTACGCTTTGTCTTTTATTTCTAGCCCCGGGCATGGTTAAATCTCTTGCCACAAAGTCTCGTCTTGTGGGTCATGAAAGTATCTCTCTGAAAAAGTCACGTCTCGTCCCAGGATTTTTTTATTATAATAGAGAGATATGAAACATGATGGAGTAGCATTTAGGGATTACTTATGTTACATGAGTGTATTTATGTGATCCTGTCTATTCTGACTCTTGGTTAAATGAGGAGTATTGAGGACACACCCGAGAATATGAATATAGAACAGGAAGTAGAATCCTAATGGGCATTTATAATGTTAAATCAAAAGGGGGGAAAAACGCTGGGACTGAAAAAGTGAAATATATATGCAGGGTTATGATGACTTCATTGAATGCAAATAAAGAGACACAACTTGGATGACAGACTGAAAGCTGTGTGATTTCATTCTTGCTCAAATTTACCTGTATTCCACAGACAACAGACTTCCCATTAAACACGTAGTAAAATTGAATGATTTTAGTGATTAATACAAAGTCCACTAATGTTAAAATTGACATATGGCCAATTGATAATCAGAGAAAAAAAATATTCAGTCAACAGTGAAGAAAATAAATCTCTAGGGCAGTGATTCTTAACCTTTTTTGAGTCATGGACCCCCTTTAAGAATCTGATGAAAGGTATGAGCTCCCTTCCCCAACAATATTCACATAAACACAACTTTGCATACAATCAATACAATGTACTTCATTTATCAAGATTTGATTCTCATACATATATGACATAAACAAAGTACAATATTATTAAACTTTAAAGTAAACAATTTAAAAAAACACTCATTTTTTATGCAAAAAGTAATGGCCACTAATTATAATTATGAAATGCAATCCTCTTGTGCAAATTAAAATAGATCTATTCCTACTATGTTTTCTACTACCATTACTACTACTACTACATCTATTCTAAATCAACAGTACCAGGCTTTATAGTGAATGTAAATGTTAATTTTTATCTGACCCTCATGGACCCCTTGAAACCCATCCATGGACCCCCTAGGGGTTCACGGACCTCAGGTTAAGAACCCCCTGCTCTAGGGGATCCATGCTCCAGAGAACAGCACAGTCAATGGAAGAACAAGTCATAGTTCTGATGACCTAGGCTAACCGGGCACTCCCACTCTTCTAGGCAATGCAAACAAAGATTAAATTATTTCGTCATTGATCCTAAGGCTCACAATATTTATGGTGTCACTTCCCAGAGGTTAACACTGCTGCCTCGCAATAAGGAGGCTTTGGTTCGTGTCCCGGATCCCCACTGCGTGGAGTTTGCATGTTCTTAACGTGTCTGCTTAGGTGTCCTATGGGTGCTCTGGTTTCCACCCACAGTCCAAAAACATGCACGTTAGGTGGACTGATGCTACTAAATCAGCCCTAGTGTGCAGTTGGTGTGTGTGTGTTTGTGTAATGGTGTTCGCCCTGAGATGAGCTGGCAACCTGTCCAGGGTTTGTTCCTGCCTTGTGTCCTGTGCTACCTGGGATGGGCTCCAGCACCTCCCACAACCCTGTTCAGGACTAAGCAGGTTAGAAAATGACATCCCATGGGTTGGAGTAGCAGTTTAGCATTGTATCACAGTCATCAGTTACCTCAGCAGAATACTGTTAAGAAAAACAGAATAGAGGAGTGTCAGCAATAGTTCATAATGAGTACCAAATGGTTTTAGTTCTATGCAAATCACTAACCCAGTATCAGGATGTCCATCCAATTGGAAACTGGAAATGGTGTGCTGAACTAGAGAAATTAATATTAACTTGGATTTAAATTCTAAGACCAATGAGGAATTACTTAACAACAGTTGTTTCCATCGCTTTTGGGGCTAAATATTCAACCTCTCAAAATAGTATTATTTATGTTTGGAGCCCAGAGAAGACCATAACCCTCTGACTGTAATCTATGCTACATTCTTTTAGGTAATGGCCCAAGCCATTTAAAGGTATTTGTATATACTGTATGTGAGAAAAAAGATTTGGAAATCAGACATGAAGGGTAATGAAGATATGTGGTAGTATCGCCCAGTTCTATTTATAACACTAATTTGCAGCAAGATTTTGATTCAACTAACAACAGAAAATAGAATAATTTGAGTAGCCTACGAATAATAGATTACATTAGTTAGTTCTGGTAGAAATAATCATTTACATGCTATGAACACTCAATTTTCTTGTGTTTTTAGATGTAAAAGCAGCTTCCTGATACTGTTGTCATGTGGGTGGTTTATGAAAGATTGGTGTCAAAATTTATTTAAATTCTGTAATGATTCAATAAAACTTGAGTAAAACAAATGTTTAGCCTTATTTTATTAAAAAGTAATTTTACTCTTTTGCAGTCTGTATCATCCCCAACACTTAATAACATACCTTTTTTTAACTTTATTCATAGGAATGAAGTTATTACTCATTAACACTTTTATCTCATCAGCACAATTCATTAAGAACACGGTAGGAAAAATAGAAAAAGCTGAGTTTGATCTGCTTACAGTATGATTGAAAGCCTATATAATTTTTTAGTTATATCTTCTAAAAAGAAGTATGTAAAGTCAAAACAAAGTAACTATATCAATAGTCAACCCTGGTTTTAAAAAAAAAAAATCTAATTTTACAATATAAAAATGGGAAACTATTATCACATTTTTGCAAATGCTGAAATCAATTTGATAAATATGTAGACTAAAGTATGAACGTATGTAAGTGTCAGAAGCTACCCTTATGTCTAAAAACTTCTTCTCATTACAAGACATTCAATGTCATTCAGAAAATATGTTAATGCTGTTTCTGTACTGTGACTATTGCAAAAGCTAGACTGAAAATTTTTCAGGTTACAGGTAGTCGTCGACCTACGGCGTATGCATTTTACGACCATTCGACTAACGACTGCTACCATGTTTCACGGGCATGTGACAGATTTTGTCACACCAGCTCCATTTGCCATGATTCATTCATCTCAATCTCATTTTGTTACCTGCAGTGGTTTAGTCTACATTCAATTACATTTGTCGAACAAATATTGGAAAAAAATGAAGGTGATCAAGCAGTATGAAGGAGGAAAGAAAGCAAATGCGATCATATGTGACTTTAAGTTATCCTGTTGTAACTGTTGTTTTGCCGCATGTGCTGTACTGCTGCGCACTGGCTTTGAATACGGTTAACCTCTGAAGCTTCTGTGTTGATGTGCTGCTTTGTGCGAACCACCACTAAGTCTCGGGTCCCCAGTGACCAGGGCACTCATGCTGGGGCTCTCCCTCCCAAGCCTCCTTGACTCCCACTGCCTTCTGCAGAGAGCTGTCTATGATCCTGGTCACTCCTGCTCCTCTGAAAGGCTCAGAAAGAGTGACCCAATCCATCTGCCCCTGAGTGTTGGCCTTGTACCCTTCCAGGACTGTACTTCCACCTGCCTGCCTTCACTCAAGCGAGCCTGCTGTCTCTCTCTCGCTTGCTCCTGCACTGGCTTTTTCGGCCTCCTGCCTTCTTCTCTCCTTAACCTCCATCTTCTGTTCTTTTTCCTTTTTCCCTCAATCTTTTGTGCCAGCGCGTACTTATACGGCTCTGTGGGCACAACAGGAAGCCAGTGAAGCAATAGAGAACGATCGTAACTTCAAGTGCAGGAGCATCTCAACACAACTACCTCATTAATTCCCTGAGGTTGCGCGAGCACGCCCACGGAGACTGACACGGCCGATGGATTATTTAAAGAAACCGCCATTCTTTTGGAACTGCGTACCCACTATGTCACAGTCAGCTCCATGAATTTTGGGGTGTCAGAGATTGGATAACAAACTTTTCCTTGTTAGTGTGCGCTTTCATATTTGATTTTCTGGTTTAATTGAACTCTTGCTTTGTTTTCTAACTTTGCTTTTTGTGTAAGACTGTCAGTTTTGTAAAAAGATAGGATAAGCTTTTGGATAAGAATTTAGGCTTGGCATTCAATGATGCTTAATCTTCTGGTTGTACAATCTTTTCTTGCTTGCCCCTGTACAGGTTATATCACACATAGCCATATGTCAGTTGAAATCTATAGTTCTTTTTCAGAAAACCCACTGCACTGTTGTACCTTAATATGTGATTACACTGGTAAGGGTAGGAATAAGTAGACTTCAATAAATGTAATAGAACAGTCATAATAACATTTTGAATCTCAGTACCAGAAGTGATAATTGACCTGTCATATTATATTATGTTGTATCTTTAATAATTATTCAAACATATCTTTAATTGTTACTCAAACTGAAGTATACTCAATAAAGGTCAGAAACATTGCTAAAAATGTTAATTTACACAGCTGCGTGATTATTAAAATAAATGCCACATTTACAACTAGGTCATGTAAAAAGTTACTAAATTAATTCCCAATTAATTAATATAGCTCAGATGGTCTGCAATTAGGAATACGATATTACTTTTTTTGTTTAATGTCAGAAATTACACCAAAAACAATGTGAAAATTACTTATCTTTTTGTCTGATATATATAATATGTGTTTCTTGATTTTTCCAAGAAAATAAAGCTGCCTGGTGTGACCCGAACTAAAGGAGCAGTATCAGTGCTATTAAGCTAAGTAGTCATAGCTGCCTCAGTGGTCAGTGTAATTTTATTACTCCAAACAGCTTTTTTTCCAAGTGGGCCGGCCTCCCAACAGCTGAATGTAATCAATTAATTTTTCTTGTGCTAAATTTGAAATTAAAAATGCATGTTATATAAGGAGTTTTTTAGGAGCATGCAGTTAGTTTTTCTGTCTTCCCCACTTTCACTTTGCACTGGGACATTTAAAAGATGAGTTCCATGTGTGCTGGACTCTTGTGGCAGTTAAATTTTTGTAAGCGAGTATTCCTTTTGAAAATATGTATTTTACTTTTGTTAAGTTTTGTTGAACATAACTGAGCTGCCTAGTTTTTTCCTGCCTTTTAAAGCTCCACTTTTCGCCATTTTGTATCCTGATGTATTAGTCACATAAAGTCAGCAAATATACATTTTGTTCTCTGACTCTAATACCCGGGCATAGCTTATTATTTTTTTTTTTTATTTAGTTTGTACCCAGTAGATGTTAAACATCAGTGATGGTTAAAACTGATACCAACAAAATTAATTTTCGTTCAAAAGTTTAAAAAGACTTAAACTGATGATGAAGTTAAAAACTGTGTATTTGTATTGAGCTTTGGCATATATGAGGTTTAACATGATAATTTATACAGATGCATATTAAAAACAACTACAAAAAATGAAAATCAGTTGATATCCTGACTTTTTTTGCTAAAACTGCAGATATAGCTAAAGCCACAAGGGTTAGGAGAGTGACGCAGAAAAAAACAAAATGAAGAGGCAGGGCAGACAATACATGAGTGGAAAAAGAGCATTGGCTTTAAAACACAAGTTTACTCAATCTGACTTCTCCTTGAGTCTGATAAGGAAGTTCTTCATTTTTGTTTAAACTTTGTAGGATTGTATTTGCTTTACCTTTCAAATTGCATCTTGCAAATTTAGATTCAGTTTCAAAGTTTATACAGTTGTTTTTACAATATACAATGAGTGATTTAAGAATAAGGTATTTGGTACCGAGTCAAGTAGGGCAAAGATAGTGAAAGTGCTATGTAAATGTAATTTTTGGATATGTTTGCCAAAAAGCACAATAACAGGAGAATAAATGTATATATTGAACTGTAAACAAATTTGTTAATTATAAGTATGCCTTAATACACGAACAGGAGGTAAATGAGAACTAAACCAATGGAATATCGTGCTAATGAGAAAAATGTATCACGCATGGTCTTTGGTTAGATATAAGCTAAGTATAAATGCAATTAAATATGGTTTCTTTTTTAATTAGATTATGTGTCTCAATATTTTTATTTCACACTCTTATTTAAATTTACAATTGAGTACAATAACTTATTGAAATACTCATTTGAATGCAAGCTACAACATCCAAGAATTTAGCACTGTAAATGATGAAGAATATCATTTCAACAATCTATCTAACCTGTTCAGTTGGGCCTGATATTCTATTTAAATTGGCACTGAACGGGCTACTTACTGCCAACCATTCCTGCCATCAGCCATTGTACAACAAGACAGTTGCATACAATTAATTCAGCTATGCTACTGTTTTTTTCCTTGGCCCCCAATTTTGCCTGCCTACTGAAAATTTTGAGAAGGGTTGCACTGTTTCCAAGCAAGCAAATGTTTGGGAAACAACATTTTAAATATCATTTTGAACTTTATGGAATAGTTTCATATTTGTAATTTGAATATAATTCAAGTAACTAATACAGTCACCCTGGTGGAAGAACTGATTTTAATTTATAGATCCAATTATCTTTATCTCTTTGTGTTGGCTGTTAGATGATTTGGACTCTGTTACATATAATGATTCTTGTACTTTGTTATACAATGAATGATGATTTTTTTTTCTTTCTTCAGCAGTCCAGGAAGCGGTCCAAAGTTCAGAGCCACGACTGCCACTGCTAATGAGCAGCAAAAGGAAAAAGTCTCTACAGCAAAGGAAAGTAGAAGCAATGACCATTATAGTGCTGGAGATGGGGACATTACATTTGGTTCAGACTCCAAGAACTCGCAGGTCCTTTTTGTTTCCCCGGGCAGTGGTCACACCTCAGATGGAAGGATTGGTCTGCAGTCTACAGTAGAGTATAACCAAAGATCTGGAGTCTCCTTTTGTTTCTCTAAAAAGGCCCAGCTAAAACTAGAATCCTCTGCATCGGTTTTCAGTGACACAAATGATGCCGAGGAGCCTCAGAGTCAGAAAGTAAAACAAGCCATCGAAACCTTTCTACCCTACATTTCTGGACCAGACGATACGGTTGATTTTACAGAGGATGAAAACCCAGAAAACCAAAATAAGGAAAAATTAAAGTTGGAAAGCCAGGAAAGCGAACCTGACAGACCCCATACTCCTGCCACCCAAAGCAGATGTGAAAAGCAGAACTGCCCTGTAATATTTTTGTCCAATCTGGAAAATAATTTATGCAAAGAAAAAGCAGAAATTAATAGTAATGCAGCTGCGGCCACAGATTTTGAAGAATGCAGGGCATTCACCTCTTATTCTTTGTTAAGTGACATCCACAGAGGTACCTGCAAAGGGAATATTAGTCATGAGAAACAAACCGTTAAAATTCAGGGATCAGCAAAAAATGAGAAAAGCACATTAACTGTATGGGATTCACAAATGTTTAACAGGGAAGATTTACAGAGCTTTACAAATGATATAAATGGAACATCTGCTGTGAAAGAAATATTGGAACCATCTTATGGATTAAATAAAAACATCGGACCATTCCTTGATGTTCTTAATAAAGATGGATCAATGATGCTGAAGTGGCCATCTGAACTTTTAATGTATACCCAAACAGAACCAAGCATTTCTTACAGTTGCAATCCTTTATATTTTGATTTTAAATGTTCCCGAAAAAAACAAGGTACTCAAGATGACACACAGCTCATGCAGACTAATGACACTCCACCAATTGCAGCAAATGCCAGGAGGAAAGATTCAGAGAATGAAAAAATTAAAGAGAACACCACAGAAAAACTAACTTTAAAACATTCAAATTACTCTAAACCAAAGAAACCTAAACATTACAAACGGTATAAAACATACAAACAAAAATCAATTAAGAAAGCACACTGTGGCTGGCAGCATAGTGTAATTGTGAGTGACAACGATACAGTCAATGCATATTTAGAACAGGATAATATTCCAAAAATTAAAGGATTATTCACAAGCCAGTTAGAATTTAAGAAACGGAAGAGACTGAGCTATGACAATGAGATGATGGAACAGAATGCTAACAACTGGAATTCTACGTGTTCAGTGGCTAAAAAAAGTAAGCTTTTCACCCGTGATGCTCCAACCAACATGCTAAAGAGTCATGAACATGTTATTTCAAGGGATACTTATTTAAATAGCAGTTGCACCTTTACATGTTTCCATGAGGACAAGAAAAAATGTTTGTCAGTAACCTCTAATTCGCATAGCAGTTTTTCAGAACTAGATACAGAGAGTGAAGGGCAGCCTTCTCAATTATGGACATATTCTCCCTCTAACAGGTCTTCCATTCAGTCTCCATTAGATTCTTCTTACTCCAAAACTGATGAAACCCCATCAAGCTCTAACAAATCTTACAGCAACTGCCATTTTGGAGAGGACAGCACAAGCAGTGATTCTCATGACTCAATAGCAAGAATGGATAGTAGACACCATGATTACAAAAGCATCTATCGACGCAAAGGGAGGAAGGATTTATCTTTTTTCAAGGAAACAGATTATGATGAAAGCAATGCATATTGCAGATATTCAAGGAGTAGATACTTCAGAAGGAAGCATCAACAAAAGCTCGAGCAAAGTCAAAGCAGAAGCTCGGTCAGCAGCAGCACATCTACTCAAAGCAATGATCACATTCTTTCATATTATAGTTCCGGCCGAAAAACACAGAGTTCTCGATCAAGGCATTCAAGCTGTAGCAACAGTTTAAGTAAAACATGGCCTAGTTCTTTGTCAAAAGAAAGTGCCCATTATTTGAAATGCACGTTAAGCAATAGTAGGAAGGAAGCAAAGGTTTTTGGGAGACCCCCTCACTTTGATCTTGTAAACGTTAAATTGAACAGCAAAAGGGAAAATGTATGTAATGGGAGTAATAGTGAATTCATATCTGAGCACCTTCCAGAAAAAAAGGTGTGTGTTCTGCAAAGTGCTCTTGGAAAGGACCAGTTGGAGAACTCTTCCCAAGACAAAACCAAGGATTGCAGTGTAAGCTGTGTAAAAGTAAAGAATCGATCCCTTGCATGCTCTGGCTCACGGACCGCACCTTTAATCACTAACACTTTAGGCCTACCTTTGATAGGAAAATTGCCTGCAGCAAAGAAACAAATTAAGAAGGGTGACCATGACAAAGCAAATATGCAGAAAAGCAACAGAGAGAAAGGAGCCATTTCTTATAATAAAGAGAAAGAACATATTGTTGGTGATGCACATTGTAATGCTCACCTTCCTGGTGAGGTAAAGGAAACAGCACCAGGGAGCAATAATCAGTCCTCGGAAAGAATAGTAACAGAGCAGAGTGTACCATACTCTAAAAAAGAAGAGCCCGGTTTACTAAACTGTTCTCCAGATGTTCAAGACATTACAGGAAGGTTTTCTTCTCTTGATCCTGTTGACTCCAACAATGACACGCAAGCACATTTACTAAACTTAAGGGAAAACTCTGTCTCGAAGGAAGACATGTCGCTCACTGCTTCTGAGCTCCATGCTCATTGTAAAGTGGATGCTACATCTGAACTTGAGCCAAATTCTAAATGTGTTTCTCCTCCACTGGCAGAACAGCCCATAATCTTTACACCAGATGAAATTGATAAATACAGATTATTACAGCTTCAGGCTCAGCAGCATATGCAACAGCAACTTCTCAGCAAGCATATAAAGGTGCTGCCACCAGCTGATTTACCAAACTTCAGTGCTGCCCAAGCCTTTCACCCCATCCCTGTCCAGCAGCCCAGTCCCATGGCATCTATTCGCCATGCTCTACTTCAGCACCACGCATTGGCAGCCTTCACATCAGGTCTGCAAGGCTTACACCCTCACACAAACCACCAGCCTCTGCCACACCTTCACCCATTCCCTCCGCCTCATCTTACTCCTATTTCACTCTCTCCAATTGCATCTGCCATTTTCCCTGCCCATCCAGCTGCTTTGCTGACAGGTCACCCACTTCATATCATTCCAGCGTCATCTTTGCGGCCAGCCCATCTGGCCCTCCATTCGCTCCCACATAGCTCTCTTCTGCCCGCCCTTCTTGCTCCATCTCCAGCAATGGCAGCAGTGGCTGCCTCAGCACTCCAGCTCCATCCATTCCTTCATCCTGTGTTCCCTGGCCAGGATTTGCCACCGCACTCATGTCCAAACACTTGAGCACATATACACTGCTGGCCATACTCTTTGAAACTGGAGAAGGCTGTAAGGATGCTTTATTTACTGAAGAAGTACAACATATTGTAATGGTTAAAGGAAAGCTTTGCCTCCAGTTCTTAATGGAGTGCACAAAGTAACATCTCATCTGCAGGTTGTGATTACTACCTTTTTATTAGAACTTTACAGAAGGAGAAAACTGTAGCTTTCAAATAAAAAAGTAAGGTGCCTGTGTACACCAGCAGTGTGTCACATAAAAGAGATCCTCTGCCTTATTTGTTTTACATATCTCTTACCTGTACAATTTCTTGATTTTTTTTATTTTCAGTGCATATCAGCTATTTCACCATTCCTTTATTTTTTTTTTTAAAACTTTTAACCCTCAGTATTGATGCAGTGTCAGATTTTTAACTAAGAGAAAAAAGTTAAACCCAGTGGATTCATTGGCAAGCTTCAAAATTATTTCAAAATACTGCACAATTTTTCATCAGCTAAATTGGAACTTTGTAGTTACATAGTTAAACTTTTTGATGGATGATTTCAACTGTAGTACTGCGCATTTATGTGCATGGTGCATACACTCAGAAATATATTATTCTGATTAACCAATGTTCTGATTATATTAAAATTTTTGTATTCATGCAGAAACTGTACAGAAAATTGATTTCATTTGATAATAGGAATACTGTAAGTACAGTTCAAAACTCATACAAAAAGAAAGAGGAGGAC
Organism: Polypterus bichir lapradei; assembly: GCA_026402145.1. Lineage (NCBI taxonomy): Eukaryota > Metazoa > Chordata > Cladistia > Polypteriformes > Polypteridae > Polypterus > Polypterus bichir. The sequence continues at coordinate 10,041,579 of JANRMT010062842.1, read as the reverse complement.
ATTACAGAAGCATCGTGTTCCTGTTTTTGTGATGGAGTAGAGCTAGGGGCCGAGTAATTTAAATGTCAACGCAGCATGCACCTTTACAGTTATCTTTTAAATTAAATGTAATGAGTTCTCAAGTAGCTGTTTGCAGCAAGATTATCATTAGACAATTTGTAAAAATTGCAACATTTTGTATTTTTATGTCTAAAGCCAGCAAGCAGTCAGCAAGTAAACTGAATTGCACTGACTATATCATATGAAATGCTGCTTTTTAGGCATTCCCACATAGGGGATTGTAGAATAATGCAATAATCTTTTTTTCAATATGTATAAACGACATTGAGACCTTGAAATGTATTTATGTACTGTACTTTGTAATGTACATACAATTACTGCTGATGTGAGGTACACAACACTGTAAAATATTCTGTATGATACCCTTTAAAGATACTTTTTGTTTACTGTTATTTTTCTGCAAAAACTGTTAGTACTTACAATTAACGTGTCTGTAAAATAATGTGATGGAAACATTAAATATCAATGTTATCTAAGAAGGAAATACTTAGTTATTTCTTTTAGTTTTGATATAGTGGGAGTAATTATGTTACACATTATTTGCATATAAAACATTTTTGTATATAAGGTTTATGTTTATGCTTTTCATGAGATTAAATAGGTGTGTACCTTCTTCCATTCACGATAAAACTTTCTAAATTACAGTTAATAACTGACAATATTTTAGTTAATATTCTGAAAAATATTTCAGGGTTGTTTTGTGGATACTAGTTTTGGGGATTGAGAACCTGTTGGGATGAATAGCCTGTTCTTGTCAAAATTTTCCTAATATTCTAACCTATCCTGGCAGCAAAGGACACAGAGCAGGACCCATCCTTTCATGAGGCGTTAAGTTTATTATGTAAGTTTATACTGAGCAAATTATTAGCAACACCTGTACACCTGCTTATCCATGCAACTATCTAACCAGCTAATCACATGGAAGCAGCACAATGCATAAAATCCTGCAGATACAGGTGAGGAGACTCCGCTGATATTCACAGCAAACACCAGAATGGGGCAAAAATGTGATCTCAGTGATTTTGAGCGTGGCAGGAATGTTGGTGCCAGATTTGTTTGTCTGAGTATTTCTGTGACTGCTGATATCTTGAGATTTTCACAAACAACAGTCTCTAGAGTTTATTCAGAATGGAGTTAAAAACAAAGAGCATGCTGTGAGTGGCAGTCGTGTGGATAGAAACACTTTATTGATGACAGATCTCAGAGAAGAATGGTTCAAGCTGACAGAAATGCAATGGTAACTCAGATAGCCACTCTGTACAATTGTGGTAAGCAGAAAACCATCTTAAAATGCACATCACATCGAACTTTGAGGCGGATGGGTTACAACAGCAGAAGATCATGTTGGGTTCCATTCTTGTTAGCCAAGAACAGAAAGCTGATGCTGCAGTGGCCACAGGCTCACCAGGCGGAAGAGTCGAAAAACGTGGTCTGGCCTGATGAATCTTGATGTCTGCTGAGACACACAGATGGAAAGAATTTGGTGGAAACAACATGAATCAATGCATCCAGTCTGCTTTGTATTAACAGTCCAGACTGGTGATCCTGGTATAATGATGCGGGGAATGTTTTTCTTGGCACACTTTGGGCCCTTTAATACTTATCAATGATCGTTGGAACATCACAGCATGTTGGAGTATTATTGCTGACCATTTGCATCCCTTAATGTCCATAATTTACCTGTCCTGTAATGCAGTGAAAGGCAACCTTTTTCGAGTTGCGGCACACTAAGTCCAAAAATTTTCTTTCGCGGCGCACCTGAGGGACTGCCCATAAATAAAGTCGTGACGACACAATCTATGGACAATCACCAATAAAAACAGTTCATTTTACAAATTTGATAGACATTTTATTAATAAAGGAATCAAAGAATAAATCTTAAATTTAATTAATGTGAACATTGAGATTGTTTTTCAGCACATATGAGATTGATGCAAGGATCAATTTTCGAAAGACAGATGTGCATTTCCTTGTCGATCATTTGAAGTCTCTTGCATTTCTTAGACTTCATTTCTGTAAGTGTTCCAACATAAAATATTTTTTTTTAAACATTATCTTTTTAATCAACCAAAACTTCAAAAACACTAGCAATTTTAAATATTTTACAAAAGTTTTCAAGGCCCCTAGAAAATTCCACGGTGCACCGGTTGCCCAACAATGCTGTAATGGCTACTTCTAGCATAACAATGCACTTTGTCATAAAGGAAAAGTCGTCTGAATCTGGATTCATGGACATGACGATGAGTTCAGTGTTTTCCAGTGGCCTTTCCAGTCACCAGATCTGAATGCAACAGAGTAATTTTGGGATGTGACAGAATGGGAATAATATCCGAACCAGTAATTGATTCTAGAAACAGTCCCTCATAGCTAAGTGTTCACGCTGAAACACAAAAAGATATTATGTGGGAGACAACTATTTATCATCCAGTTATAGCAGGAAATTTGCTTTTAAAAATGTGGAAGAGGTATAGCACTCTATACTGTACGAGGTGCATTCAATAATTTACCTACCTCAGTAGGAAAGATTTTTTTTATATATTTTTTAATTTTTTATTTTTCAATATAGTCCCCTGATAGATCCATAAACTTCATCACCTTTCCTGCAATGACTTTAACCCCTATGAAAAAAATCTTCTGTTTGACCTTCAAAGAAAGACGTCACAGCTGCCTTGATGTCTTCATCACTTGAAAACTGCTGTCCACAGAGAAATTTCTTCAAAACTCGGAACAGGAAATAATCTGAGGGAGCCAGGTCAGGACTGTAGAGTGGATGGTTCAGCTGCTGGAACCCACATTCTTGGAAGGTAGCCTGTGACTAATCTCACATATGAAACATGGCGTATTGTCATGAAGAAGCAGCACAACTGCTGTTAGTTTTTCTTGTCTTTTCTCCTTGGTTGACTCCTGCAAAGTGATCTTTGTGTTGGCGTAACTCTCCCCGGTTATGGTTGTCTTGTATGGCATGAACTCCAGAAGCAAAAGTCCTTCAGTATCCCAGAAGACAGTTACAATGACTTTGCCTGCAGATTTTTCTGTGTTGAACTTTTTTGGAGTGGGAGATGATGACTTGTGTCTCCACTGCACTGACTCCATTTTGGACTCAGGATCTCGGTGATAGACCCAAGTCTCATCTCCAGTCACGAAACGATGAAGACAATTCTCCTGGTCTTCATGGAGCATCTCCAATTTCTCCTGACAGTACTGGAGCCTCGTAGCGATTCTTGGAACCCATCTTGCATTAACCTTTGACATACCCAAGTTTTCATGAATTATTTTCCAAACTGTACCTGCCGAGATGCCCATTTCTTCAGCTATTCAGGAAATCTTAATTCTTCTGTCTGACAAAATTAAATCCTTGACTTTCTCACACATTTCTGTGGAAGTTGCTTCCACAGGCCCGTCCAGTGTAAGGGTCATTTTCAATGGACACTCTTCCCTCACTTAAACTGTTTGCTCCAAAATTTTACTTTATAGGATGATGCGGCAGACTCACCATAAATTGCAGTCATGCATTCATGGATCTCCTTTGGCTTTTTCCCTTCTTTTGTGAGTATTTTAGCAGTGAACATTGCTCCAAATCTAGCATTTTCTTACTTGATTCACATGAGGGCTCTCCTGACATCCTATCTCTTGGAATCTTAGACTCGCACTGAGCTACAACTGAGTATGAGTAATCTTGAGACATGCCACATGCACAGACAGTTGTTTCAACATGCTTGCTACTTTCTTTCATACTCAGGCAGATAAATTATTGAACACCCCTTGTATGTTTAAATAAAATTCCTTTATTTTCTTCTTATTTTAAATGCATAATTCACTCTTCAACAACAAAAAAGTATTCAGATTATTTTGATGACACATCTGTAGTTATTCAGAAACTGGTTTATTACTTCAGGCTTGGAGCAACTTAAATTCAGAAAGAAAGCATTCATTATGGTACTATTTAAAATCACTACAACTCTGACAGTCATCACCCAGATTGTCATATAAGCAATAGGAGCAATACTCATTTAGAGAATAAGTTCTGATATTACAGAAGATGATTTATTCTAGAGTAAAATGACAGCAGCCAGCCAGATCATTAAAAAATAAGGATGGGGGAGTGGCAAAACGCCTTAATTTAGTGTTTATAAAAATCAAGCAAATATAACGGCTTTCCTGCTGGTTTTGTTGAGGTTTTAGATTGACGAAAATATAAGCAGAGTTTTGATGCTCAATTTTAATCAATTACATTGTGTTTACAGTGTCACCTTGAGCATGGCACATGTCAGTAAATAACTGATTTTTTGAACATGCTAAAAACTGTTTACATGTTTTTGTTCAAAAACAATATTATCCTTTAAATTACATCTGTGAGTTTTACTAAAAGCTTGAGGACACTGAATCCCAAAACCAGAGTGTTCTTCATGTCGGTCAAAGGAGTGCAATTCACTGTTACAACAGAGTACTACACTTAGTAATTTTAAGACTTTTTAGCTTGGCCAAAGAAAGTACATTTTTAAGCATTTGTCTTGTGTATTATCATTATGTTTAATTTGTCTGCTCCAAAAAATTATTCTTCTTTAGTTCCTGGCAGCATTAATTCCCCAACTCCTGCAAGAAAACATCTATTAATTAAACTCTTACTAATACTAAAAAGAATTTAAAACCTTTTGAAAGCTTTATTCTGACCTGACAAAAGAACACTGAGAATTGTTACCATCATCCTTTTGGTAGCATAACAGTCTCAGATGACGAATATAGCTGCTCATTCAGACACCCAGCCACTCTGATCAATCTGGTGTTGTAGTTGTAGAATAATAAACCCCAGCAGACCACCTGTGAAACCATCCACAGAAAGAAATACATCATGGGATAATTAACCACCACGATTAGGCAGAGGAAACACAGGCTAGTACCACCAACAATAAGACTCTCTTCTGGTGCACAGGCAGGACATCAATTTCCAAGTAGGGTAGCCAGACATGGAGTGGATCCACTTGTCACAGTTCACATCAAAACAAATGCCATGGTGAAACGAGGGGACCAACCTTTTAAGGTAAATTTCAGGAGTTTGTGAAGTGAAGTGAAATAAAGTGGCCATATGCTTTAGACATAATGTTAATGCAAGAACTTCAAATGGTAAATTAGACAAATGTAGCTGAGGACACATAAAAAAAAAATCGTGAGTGGTCTCTCCTAGACTTACTTGTATGCTCGCTCAGATATGGGATTGGATATTTGAGGAGTAAACCGCAAGATAATGATCATATTTTTATATTATATACATTAAAGAACCATCAAAAACAATTTAAATCAAACTAATAATATATTGAACAATCATTATAAAAGTAAAGTTGAATAAATCAGACTCTGCAGCTGAATGAATAAAAGGTAAAGTACCACTTCCGGTTAACAGAAATTGCCCAAAAGTTGATAGAAATCTATGTTTTGTACCTAAAACCTGTGTATAAAATTTGCCTGACCTAAGTGAAAGCATACTCCGGTTATCATGTTTACAGACACACAGTCATATATCCAAACATGGTATTTTCGAACTCAGGGAGGTCTAAAACATCGAGATTCATCAAAATCTTGAAAATGAATTTTTGGCGGATTCCAAATTTTCCTTATACTTTGTATATGAGGAAGTCAGGAAGGTCTAAAATGTGGAGATTCATTTAAATCTCAGCATTGAATCTTTGGACGATTACAATACTTTCCCTATATTTCGTACATGAGAAAGTAAAAATAATAATTACATTTATATAGTGTAGTGTTCTTATTACTCAAACAGCTTTACATCGAGAGCAGGGAGCCACTTCAACCACAACCAATGTGTAGCACCCACCTGGATGATGCATTATTGTACCAGTACACTCACCACACATTAGCTGTAAGGTGGTGAAGGGGTGAAATAGATGCAGAGGATACTGAGGGTAATTGGGGGACAGAATAAACAAGGCTGTGATTGGTAATTTAGCCAGGACATCAGGATAAACGCTTTTTCGATAGATGCCAAGAGATCTATACTAATAAAAGGCAAAGCCCTCACTGACTGACTGACTGACTCACTCACTCACTCACTCACTCATCACTAATTCTCCAACTTCCCGTGTAGGTAGAAGGCTGAAATTTGGCAGGCTTATTCTTTGCAGCTTACTTACAAAAGTTAAGCTGGTTTCATTTCGAAATTCTACACGTAACGGTCATAACGGTCGACAACGTCTGCCATGTTGAACTTTCTTATTTATGGCCCCATCTTCACGAAATTTGGTAGGCGGCTTCCCTGCACTAACCGAAACCGAAGTACATACTTATTTCGGTGGTATGACGCCACTGTCGACCGCCATATTGAACTTTCCAACGTCACTAATTCTCCAACTTCCCGTGTAGTTAGAAGGCTGACCCTTTCTTCACGAAATTTGGTAGGCGGTTTTCCTGCGCTAACCAAAACCGATGTACGTACTTATTTCGGTAGTATGACGCCAATGTCGGCCGCCATATTGAACTTTACAACGTCACTAATTCTCCAACTTCCCGTGTAGGTAGAAGGATGAAATTTGGCAGGCTCATTCCTTACAGCTTACTTACAAAAGTTAAGCAGGTTTCATTTAGAAATTCTATGCGTAACGGTCTTTGTTACTTATGGGCCCATTTTCAAGAAATTTGGTACGCGGGTTCCCAACGCTAACTGAATCCTACTTACGTACATATATACGTCCATAGCCTGCAGCTCGGTCACCATGTGAGACGGCGTTGGGTCCCCCATGCCAAAGCCTCCCACGTTGTTGACTGCCTGCCTATATAAGGCCGTCCGTTGCTCCGGTCTCTACATTTCTTTCCTTGCTTCGCCACAGGATTCACGTCTCCCTGCTGATAACTGCAGCCTTTTTATTTAATCCACGGCTTCTCTGCTGTTTTATTGTTCATTAATTATGATTATAGTTATTGTGTAGGTATTTTAGACTTACTTTACATTGTTCAGGTTCCCATTTCCTTTATCGTTCTAACCATACCCCCATTAACATGTCTATTGAGGTGATCGCCATCGATCAAAGAACTGTCACTTACCGAGTGGTTTCCATGCCTGGAGATGGCACCTGCCTTTTCCATTCTCTTTGTTACATATTGCACGGCCATATCAGGCTCACTCTTGATATCCGGAGGAACATTGTGTCTTATGTATTGAATGACTGGAACAGGTTCAAGGTGTGGACTGATGACGGTACAGGAGATAATTATATTACACGGGAGCACTATAAGAGTAAAATGCTTAAGCCCTTCACCTATGGTTCTGCATGTGAGTTGATGGCTGCCGCTGAATTGTTCGGTTGTCGCTTTCAAGTGTACCAAAATGGCCAAATATTTTACACCTTTCGACACCCGCCAATGCCTCTTAAACATCTTAGATTCACAGGTGACGATTTCAGTAGTGGACACTTTGATGTTTATGAATGTTTAAACTCTCAAAAGCTGGATGTGAAGTTATCGATGAAACCGGTTGTATGCTTACAACGCTTGACAGATGCCGAATGTCACTTCAACACAAGTCCTGCAAATACTGTTGTAATTGAAACAAACCATGAAACTCAAACCGATTATGACAGCAGCAATCCAAGCTGTGAGATCTGAGACAAGATTACTTTTCACATGGCCAACTGTACGTTGCATGCTAAAGAGTAAGCTCAGCGCACAGCTTGGTCATATTACAACCGGAGGGCCGAACTGACAATGTGGTATACAAAGAGATCTTTAACAAATAATTATTGGTATATTTGCCCTCAGTTTAAAAAGGTTTAATTTTTTTCTTAATAAAAATTTTAAGGCAGTATTTTGCTAGTCTTTAATAACCACAGAGTGTGAGGTCCTCAGTTTTATGTCTCCTCTGAAGGATGGTGCTGTTTTTTGTGGACAATGTCCCCGTTACTGTGATCCTCAAGCAAATCACAGGGTAAGTGCCCCCTGCTAGCCTTACAAATACTTCTTCCAGCAGCAACCCAAGCTTTTATTAGGTGGTCTCCCATCCAAAGTACATGCTTAGCTTCAGGTAAATGACCTTTTCTAAAACGCAGGTGGTATGGCTGGCTACTGTGCTAAACTACAAAAATCTCATGCCCAACTCAATCTTTCTATAAAAGTGAGATCAAAATGAGTTTTGGTGAAGAGTGTGTAAGACTGAGTATACTAAAAATGCAGTGAAAAAAGGTGGTCAAAGTCTGAGTAGGATCATTGCCAAACGTCCTAAAAGAAATGACCAAATCAAAAGGGCTAGGCAATCATCAAACTAAGGGCAAAAAAGGAATCAAAGTCAAAAGCACAAAAAACCTTGAAAAGAATGAAGAACCTAACTAAGTAAAAACTTCAAACTCTTTCAAAAAGTACAGCTCGCTGATTGATTGAAGGGGTGCCATTACAGGCAGTCCCCTGGTTACATATGAGATAGGGACTGTAGATTTGTACTTAAGTTGAATTTGTATGTAAGTCGGAACAGTTATATAAATTTAATAAATGCTAATGTTGACCGACTGTAACCAAGTGCTCTGCCAATGAATGATGGAGTTTTACCTCTCTAACCTTTTTATTATTTCTACTTTATTTTCAATGGTGATGTTTTTTCTCTTCTTTACTGTATCACCAGCACTTGCATCAGATTTGTGTTTCTTGAAGGGTGAAGACAAAAGGTTAAGATGAGCTCTTCTGCACAGCACTGTACACGCTATCACAGCAGGAAGGCACCCATCATCAACACGTCTGATGTACTGACAAGAGACAACTTCCTGCTATGTACGTAACAGTACAAGCAGGCTTGCTATTGAGAATGAATGGGGGCATCGACGGGCAGTTCATCACCAGTCCACCACACAGTCACCTCCACTACAGCATGCTACCTGCAGCGTCTGCCCACCAAGAATGAACACATTGCAGCTAAAGGCAGGTAGTGATTCGCTCCCATTCAATAGGCAGCCATCCAATGCACACTACAATGCTACCCCCTACCACCCCATTCATCCTCAATGGCCTCCGTTCAGCCACAACCGGGTCACCGCTTGCAGCATTACCAGCCGCCTAACGAGAACGAATGGGGCAGCCGTGTGTGGTGGGCGGGCAGTGAAACCAGGAGCCGGCCGAGGGACACTACACTGCGCGGGCAGTGAAATCGCCCCCCTCCAGCCTCCGTCCAGCCACCACTTGCAGTGTCCCGAGGCCGAAGATGACGGAGCGGCAGTTACTGAGGCACATGGATCGCAGCTGCAGCCCAGTTCGTATGTCATAGGTCGGATGTCCATAACCTGGGGACTACCTATATTGAGGCAAAATTCAGTACAAACTTCCTATAATAGGATGCCAGGTCCAAGAACTCACAAACATGTTTTAATGTCGGCAGAATTGGCCAATATGAGACCACTGCCACCTTATCTTTCTCAGTGTGGATGCCCTTGCCACTCACACAGGACCCCAAGAATGATATGGGCCGAGTGATATCATATACAAACACATACATTCAGCAGGCCATGCTGCCTACAGACATGAGACATGATTTCATCACAAATAACTAAAGTTAAAGAAAAACTGAAAACAGAGTAGCAAAGAGTTAATATTTTTTATATAATTGGGACAGAAAGCAACCAGTAAAGAGAGGTTGAAGTATATATAATACATGTTTGTAGTTCAAGCTTTATAGATCTTTTCTCTGTATGTTATTTCTTATGTATGTGAAGGAACAAGCTAACAAAACATGTCTTTGTCAATAGCATGTTTGTAATACTGAAGATTCCATGTCAGACATTTATCTACTCGGGTGTATAGTCTAGTATTTTCACCTTGTATGTCACCCAGAAAGCATCCATAACTAAGTGTTGCTCTGGTAGTTGCTCATGTCTGGTATTTGATATGCTCTGGCTCACATGATCTAAGTCTGGGGGGAAGGGGAGATTTGTGTTTTACTGATCCTTTGTATCTGATGCATTCTACCCCTGCCCTGCCCCTTGTTCATGTGGGCATCATCACTGTAATCTTATACTTAATTGGGAGCCCAACAGAGGTACTGAATGTTGAATGTGTTATAAAGGCAAAACAGATAAAAGTGAAAACAGTGTAAGCAGCTTGATCATATTATAAGGTTTCTAAACTCTTTTGGGGCTCCCCCTATCGGGACAACATGCCTAAGAGTGTACCAAAATGCAATCGCTACGTCTACAGTTGTGCTTGAAAGTTTGTGAACCCTTTAGAATTTTCTATATTTCTGCATAAATATGACCTAAAACATCATCAGATTTTCACTCAAGTCCTAAAAGTAGATAAAGAGAAACCAGTTAAACAAATGAGGCAAAAATATTATCCTTGGTCATTTATTTATTGAGGAAAATGATTGAATATTACATATTTGTGAGTGGCAAAAGTATGTGAACCTCTAGGATTAGCAGTTAGTTTGAAGGTGAAATTAGAGTCCGGTGTTTTCAATCCATGGGATGACAATCAGGTGTGAGTGGGCACCCTGTGTTATTTAAAGAACAGGGATCTATCAAAGTCTTCTCTTCACAACACGTTTGTGGAAGTGTATCATGGCACGAACAAAGGAGATTTCTAAGGACCTCAGAAAAAGAGTTGTTGATGGTCATCAGGCTGGAAAAGGTTACAAAACCATCTCTAGAGTTTGGACTCCACCAATCCACAGTCAGACAGATTGTGTACAAATGGAGGAAATTCAAGACCATTGTTACCCTCTCCAGGAGTGGTCGACCAACAAAGATCACTCCAAGAGCAAGGTGTGTAATAGTCGGCGAAGTCATAAAGGACCCCAAGGTAAATTCTAAGCAACTGAAGGCCTCTCTCACATTGGCTAATGTTCATGTTCATGAGTCCACCACCAGGAGAACACTGAACAACAATGGTGTGCATGACAGGGTTGCAAGGAGAAAACCACTGCTCTTCAAAAAAAACATTGCTGCTCGTCTGCAGTTTGCTAAAGATCATGTGGACAAACCAGAAGGCTATTGGAAGAATGTTTTGTGGACGGATGAGACCAAAATAGAACTTTTTAGTTTAAATGAAAAGCGTTATGTTTGGAGAAAGGAAAACACTGCATTCCAGCATAAGAACCTTATCCCATCTGTGAAACATGGTGGTGGTAGTATCATGGTTTGGGCCTGTTTTGCTGCATCTGGGCCAGGACGGCTTGCCTTCATTGATGGAACAATGAATTCTGAATTATATCAGGGAATTCTAAAGGAAAATGTCAGGACATTTGTCCATGAACTGAATGTCAAGAGAAGGTGGGTCAAGCAGCATGACAACGACCCTAAGCACACAAGTCGTTCTACCAAAAAATGGTTAAAGAAGAATAAAGTTAATGTTTTGGAATGGCCAAGTCAAAGTCCTGACCTTAATCCAATCGAAATGTTGTGGAAGGACCTGAAGTGAGCAGTTAATGTGAGGAAACCCACCAACATCCCAGAGTTGAAGCTGTTCTGTATGGAGGAATGGGCTAAAATTCCTCCAAGCTGGTGTGCAGGAATAATCAAAAGGTACCGAAAACATTTAGTTGCAGTTATTACTGAAGAGGGGGGTGACACCAGATACTGAAAGCAAAGATTCACATACTTTTGCCACTCACAAATATGTAATATTCAATCATTTTCCTTAATAAATAAATGACCAAGTACAATATTTTTGTCTCGTTTATTTAACTGGTTTCTCTTTATCCACTTTTAGGACTTGAGTGAAAATCTGATGATGTTTTAGGTCATATTTATGCAGAAATATCGAAAATTTTAAAGGGCTCACAAACTTTCAAGCACAACTGTGCTTGATGAAGATAGCTTGTCAGTTCCCGGGGCAGCCACGGGCTCCCACCACTGTGGAAGTTTGCCACAAAAACAAATCTAAAAAGATCGCAGTCACGCTATGAGCACCTGCCGTCGATGGGTGATGCAAGGAACATTATAAATGCAGGGACCAGGATCACTTGGCCACTAACCTGGCCATGACCCTGCCTGATTGCTGTGTCAGTGTATAGGAGAATGGTAGATCCCGCTACAATAAATAACCGTGCTGTTCCTGTTTGAAGCTGAATAAAGTTGGTTTTGTTTAAGTACCGAGACTCTGCCTCATGTTTTGGTGTGCAAAACACGGACTCACACGTCACAATATTATCATAAATGTGAATTGAAATGGTGTTGGTATAGCTGTTTATGAAATTCAATTGCCAACATATAAATTGGGAAAACCAAATAAATAGTGTCTCATGAACATGTCTTAAGAGAAAGTAATGACTTTCCTTGGTATATTAAACTGTCATTAAAAGAAGAGACCTATCTTGAGTTAATATAATACATAAGTCAAGACAGAATATGCAGATTATTGACTGTGAAAAGACAGAAATGGATCTACGAATGTGTTGGGAAATCAGCATATACTCCCTGTACATTGCCATTATATGAGATGAAAGAAAAAGCTGAGCACTGGGCAACGCCAGGGCACCATTCACCATTTCTGGTCACAGCAAACACCACACTGAATCCTGTGGTTTTAAATAGTCAGGAGACAGGTCAGAGGAGGATCAGTAGTTCTCTTCTGCATCCTTGTTCTCCTGACTTGGGAAATCAAGTTAGCGATAGTGTAACCCAAATGTTTCCCCTTTGTTCCCTTTAAATTGTCCTTAGTAAGGTATACAACATTTTGACACATCACATGATCTATTAGGAAACAGTTGTCATAATCTGGTTTATAAATGTACTTATTTTTCTAACTGCTCCTTGGCCTCTGAAAATTACAGTATTTAAATTTGGTCTTTGGGGTTTTGTAGGAATGAATTCCCCCTGAGAGAATCTAGAAGTTATATACATCTTTTGTTTCCTGAGTTTCTAACGTTGTTAAAAAATAATTTCCATTTTCTCACAGCACCATCTTATTGTCTATATGGATACTACCCTTCTGGAGGTTGTGCATCATGACGTCACTAGCTCAACATTTTTAAAAGCCATACTTAATCATCCAGAATGTGGATTCCAAAATTTGAAAGAAAAAACTTTGCGTCATTTTTTTGCTAGTTACATTTTTTTTTCTGTCCTCTGATTACAATTTATGTCTTCAGTTCCTCAGCTATGGCTATGTGTACTGTTTTTTTTTAGCTTGCCTTACTAACTTACCTCTGTTCTCTGATCACAATTCTGGCTAAATGTCCTGAGCTTTGTTATTTAATTGTCGTCTTCCCGGTTATAACCCCTGATAGCCAAAACAGCTCATTTCAATTCTTGTTATATTTGCACCAAGGAAGAGATCACGTATGTGGAAGTTTTAGAGCTAAGGTACAACAAAGATTAAAAAAAAAGCAAAAAAAAAATAAAAATAAAATAGATTGCACACAAGCTAAGAAATAAATACAGAGACATTTAATACATACAATATATTCAGAACAACAACACACCAGGGAAGCAATAAAAGCTTACGACAGCATATGGTCTTGTTTACCTTGATTTTCAAAAACCTTTTATCTAGAATGCCACATACGGCACAGTCTGTAGATGAATACAGGAGTGGATGGAGTATTAGACAATCACTAATTAAAACTCTATTTTTAATTTTCATACATTTACATGTGTTCCTTTAGCAGTTGTTCCAAAGTAACTTGTACATGAAATTTCTTAAACTGTCACTTATAATTCTGCTTAAGTACACTGATTGTGTTTCAGATTTAACTGTAGTGTTACATTTAGTTACAAAATGATTCCAAAGAGTTTGATACTCTGCTCTAAGCTTGGTTTTCCTCCACTAAACACCCAGCTTTTTAGCAGTTCTTTTTTTTGATTACAAACTTACTTGACTTACAAAAATATATAATTTTGAAAATTGTTTGAAAATTGTTAACCATATTGCCTATATTAATCATAGTATAAACATGACTACTAAACTTTCTTTGTAAATGATACTTGACGACATATTATATTGATTTGGAGCAGGCTTCAGATAGATTGTCACATCAAGAGGTCTAGAAGTGCATGAGAGGGCATGGAGTACCAGATAAGTGTGTGAGGATTGTCCAGGGTATGTATGAGGGAGTGAGCAGTATTGGGGTAACTGTTAAAAGAGATTTGATCTGGTTATGGATGTGTGGAGTCATTGCATCAAAGATCAATCATGCTTTTTGCTAATGGCATTGTGATGTGTGAAATCAGAAAAGAGGAAGTTGGAAAAATGTAGAAGGGCTTTGGAACTGAAGATAAACAGAGAAAGAATATGTGAGGTTTAATGATGATCAGGGTTCAGAAGTTAGTCTGCAGAGAGAGCTATTGAAAAGAGTGGATAAATTTAAATATCTGGGATCAGTGGTAGCCCAAGATAGAAAACAAGATGCAGAGAGAGAGCCCACAGAGTGCAGTGTGGATGGAACAATTAGAAGAAGGCATCAGGAGTATTGTGTGATCAAATAATTAATGCCAACGTTAAAGATAAGGTTTTTAAGACAGTGGTAACACCAACAATGATGTATGGAGCTGAGACATGGGTAGTAAAGGGAGAGCAGGACAAGAGATTAGATGTGGTAGAAATGAGAATGTTGAGATGGATGTGTAGAATTACAAAAAAATGGACAGAATAAGACAATCAGAGGTACAACAAAACTGGAAGAGACGACTAAGAAAGTACAGGAAAGTAGGTTTAAGTGGTATGGGCATGTGATGAGGAGAACCAATGAATATGTAAGCAAAAGAGTGATGGGAAGGGAAAGCAAAGGAGGCCAAAGTGGAGGTGGAAGGATAAAGTAAAAGAAGACCTGAAGGAAAAGGACTTGACTAGCGAGGAGGTGCAGGTCTGAACTGTTTGGAGAATGTTGATCAAGCACATCAACCTCACATAAAAGAGGAAGAAGAAGTCTTGAAGCTACAGAGGAAGACACCACATCAAACTAGAGTCTGATTGTTGTAGAAACGGAAGACACATGAAATGCATGTGTTGCAAATAACGATCTATTATTTCCCTATACAACTCTAGGTACCTGACTCCCAGATAATCAAGGCTTGAGCTGGGAGAACTTTGTGCCCTTTCTACAGCGGTGTGGGGATGTGATAACAGGCTGCTTGCTGCTTGTCTTGATCAACACATTCACAAGATAAAAGACACTGACAGAGAGGTACGAGGGATTTAAAGTGGGCCAGGTTTGCGAGTCTTTTCTTAGGCTTTGGTAATACTAATTCTTTTGTCTCTTGTGAAACTAGTTACTAAGTGCTTTATGTAGAACAAATTGTCAGTTAATCACTTTTTCTTGAATAAAAATATTTTGTAGACTACATTTATGCATATATTTATTAGGTCAAAAATCCCCAATTACCTAATTAATATTCTCTGATAGGAGTGTAGAGCCTTGTTGACTGGGGTGCAGCCATCTCTGCTATAACCTTCCCAGGACAGGTCTCAGTTCTTCAAGTAATCAATACAGCCAGATGTTAGGAGCGAAAGTTTACTATCTGCTGCACTTTAGATTCTGGGTGTGGGCAGAGAATATTTGAGCAGCCATTGTCTTTTCCCTGAAGTTGTGCAGAAGCGACAAAAACTCTACTGTAAGTATCTCGGATTGATATTGGTTAATGTCGTCTACTCCACTGTACAACGCTAAAGTTCCAGTCTTCCTGTGTTTGCTGAAAACAGGCTTATCCTACCTTGTATTGGCCAGGACACAATCACTAGAAAATTTTGGCAAGTCCATTACAGTAGGGATCAGCAGCATCAGCCACAGGTGGAAAACATCCTTGAAAAGAATGGCACAGTCACTAATATATCGGACCTCCCACTTCCAGAAAAATGTTGGATTACTAATAGACCTAACAGCGTAAATCTGACATGCTTAAGTTATCAGGGAGAAATGAAAATCCAAACAAGAGGACATGCCATTAGGACATGTGGCTTAAGTACTGTCTAGTGGCACTGATGTGTGCAATGCTACAGGACCATTGTACTAAAATTAGTGTGTGTCGTGCAGTATATACCGCATTATTAGAGTGTTTTTATAAAATGATACAACTGATACGTTGTATTTGTGACAGAAAATAAGAGATTTGCTTTATTCAGTGCCAGCAAATAAAATACAGTATAAATGCTAGTATTTGTTAATTATTCTAATAAAAATGTATATAGAAAGATAAAAGTGAAACTGAACAGAATGTAGCAAAGTGGTATGTTGGTATCACACATTTGAATTATATTCCATTTTGTAAAACAGGAGTAAACAACATTAAGGGGTTAAGTTTTCGTAACAGAAAAAAGACTGCTACTTTTGTCAATCTGGTGACATTTTTCAGGCAATACTTTTGATTTGCTGTGTTCAGACAACAACATAGCAAAAAAACATTTAAAGCAACTTAGTGAAAATTGCTTGAAAATGTCAACTTCAACTATACAGTACAGTCTAGTTTAAAGTTTTGCTAGAAAAAAAAGAGATTACTTCTTGGCCTTTAGGGTGATCTTCTGAAGCATCACTGAATTTTTTTTTTTTTTTTTTTTGCTTTTTTGACAAGAGCTGCTGCGTGCTTATTAAAGTCATTTTAGATCTTCCATTATTGTGTATAGAGCTGATTTTTGTTTTGTTCTTTATTTTACCTTGTACAGTTTCTTGTATTAGGAATTTATTAGGTTTTGCATACCCCTTTGGGTCAGAGCATAGGGTCAGCCATTGTATAGCGCCCCTGGAACAATTGCAGGTTGAGGGCCCAGCAGAGTAGGATCTCTTTTGGCAGTAAGTGGGATTTGAACTGGCAACCTTCAGGATACCAATGCATATCCTTAGCCTCAGGGGCCACCACTCTGACCTTAAATATTGTAGATTTAATTTTAATAAGGCACACTTTTCAGAATAAAACACACAGTTGGATTATAATGATGTTAATCATATTACAACTTGAACTTAAAAACTTTATTCATTATTTGTGTTTTATTAATGAGCCCAATAGAAATGAACTAAATAGAAATCAAGATACCTCTCAATGCCTACATGACTCTGAATTAAAGTGCACCCTTACAGATGCGTCCTTACATTAAGCTGACAAGGTGAATCTCATAAATGCTGTACTGAACTCTGGCTTGGGGAATAGTAAACTTAATCCATCCATCCATCCATTATCCATCCCGCTATATCCTAACTACAAGGTCACGGGGGTCTGCTGGAGCCAATCCCAGCCAACACAGGGCACAAGGCAGGAAACAAACCCTGGGCAGGTTGTGCACACACACACCAAGCACACATTAGGGACAATTTAGAATTGCCAATGCACCTAACCTGCATGTCTTTGGACTGTGGGAGGAAACCAGAGTACCCGGAGGAAACCCACGCAGACACGGGGAGAACATGCAAACCCGGGTCTTCTAACTGCGAGGCAGCAGCGCTACCACCGCACCACCGTGCCACACACTTAATCCATCAATACAAAAAAAAAAACAACAAGAAGGTTAAATTGACACATAGTCCAAGATAAATATTAATCATACAGCATATCTCAAACAGGTTTCAGGAGAGACAAAAAAAAGAAATTCAAGAAGTCTCTGACACTTAATGCTTATCATAATACTAATACTATGTACTGCATACACTGCATATTGAGTGGGCTTTTTTTCAGTTACTACCTAATAGCAAGATTGCCTCCCATTTATCCTCCAAATTTATCAAATTATGGATTCAACAAGATAATAAAATTGTAGCAAAGGGATGCTGGCCTAGCTCTAGTGATCCCATATTTAATTACACATTAGTTAAAGATGGAATTTTTATGGCAAGCTAATATGGCTGCCCAATCCACTGATGCTCCACATGGCACACTAAAGCACCCACTCACAATCTCTGATTTATGGATAATTTACACATCAAATCATCTATAAGATTAAGTTTAAAATTGTAACCAAATTCTTAGTTTTAAGTGATATTTGAGTAACTAGTAATATAGAAAGTGACAAAAAAAAAATTAAATTTAGAAGAAATTGCTATGAGAGACTGGTGGAACTGATTGCTTTAGGAAAGCAGAAATACAAGGAATGCTGCAGGAAGTAAAGGGAGACAATTACCTGAAAAGTTTAAAGTAGAGAATGTGATTTTTGTCCCTTTTCTATACAGTATAGACACAGATGTTAAAGTAAAAAACACCCAGTGCCTGAAACAAAATGAAAATGATTTTGTCCAAAACTTCTACATTATATTAACATTAGTGTTGATTGGTGAAATTTACAAAGTGGTAAATATGCTTTATCAATTAGATGATAAACTTGTTTTCCTCAGAGCCCCATGATGCTTTGCGAGGCAAGGATGACATCACAGAGCTGTAGCAGCCATACACAGATCTTTCATGCAATGATTATTATACTGTAAGCACACACATTGAGTCAGATGACCCCCATAACCCTAATATTAATAATAGTGTAAGCAGGTGCATTATGGAAAAGCATGGAGGTCACATGTTTCTGGTCCAGTGTGGACCTCTGCACCTACCATTTGACAGTGGGGGATCATGCGTTTCCTGTCTAACGTGGAGCTCCACACCTTTCAATAGCTGCAGCCAGATATTCTTGGAGAGGGGTCCAGACACTTTTGACATTTTATGTTGGTGCTTGATCTGCTTAGTGCATGAATGATATCAATATCCTACTCTGTTTTTAGCCAGATTTGCACAATGCATGCATTGAAAAACAAAAACAACAAAACTTGCATATTTTCACTTGAGTGTAACATTAGAGGACCATAATTAGAGTATTATGAAAGTACTGCATTGTTCTGCATATTTTATTTGCATGTTATGCTTTCATTGTTGGATTAAGAATGTTATGCTCCTCGCTATGTAGCGCAGATCAGGTAGTGACAGTAACAAACCCCCAAGTATATAACACTGATCCCTTGCATCTTAGGTTTTGCTGATATTCAAAATCTCAAACAGAAGTGCCACTATGGAGTAGCACAGTAGCACAAAATGATCTTCAAGTCTTGATGGCCAGAGCCCCTGCCCTCTCGCCTGCTCTGTGTCAGGTCCATAAACGGAAAATAGGCAGGGACTGAATGCATCTGCAATTGGCCATGCACCATGTTGGCAGTCAAAACAAACCTTAAATGAGTCAGAAAATAAAAGTAATAAAAGACTTATTACTACGAGTATTTACAAAGTGCAAAGTTTCTCAATACATAGATCAGAAACCAAAAAAAAAAGATGTGCCAGGTGTGTGGATGCACCATGCCGCATGGCTGATTACACTGAAGTGCGACATTAAAATACTGACTGGCACACACAGTCAATGCAGCAGAGACTGGAACTTTTTGAGCATAATATAGTGTAGGAGGAGTACGGGCACGCAAGCTGGACCAGAGGATATTCCAATACCTGGACAGGATGTCAGTGTGATGACACAAGAAATTGCCTGGAAAGAGAAGGAAAGAAATCTGTACCCAGCTGGTATACTATAGCAGATGGACTAAGAAAAGCCGAGGTTTTGGAGTCGTTCCATCCCCCGTACGCCAGGTGGCAGTGGTCCTTGTATGGGAACCCTGCAGGGGTGCTTGGAAGATGGAGTCTGGAAGTGCCCTGTTAGGGTCCCTGGCAATCAAGAAAGGGTGGTGTTATGGGGGAACTTCCCTACTTTATCTATGGCCTGGGTCTGACTTAAAAAGGAGCTTGCTGCCACACATGGACAGTCAGAGTCGGGAAGAAGCATGCCATACTCGGTGAAGGAGAAAAGGAGGAAGAAGAAATGTTTTGTTATTGCTGTATTGTGCTTATAATTGTATTGTTGGCTGATTACTGGTAAAGAAAGGTGCTTTGTAAAATAAAAATCCTTTATTCATACACCGTGTGCTGTATTGCTGTGTTTGTAAATACATAAATGTGTGTGTGTGCATATACACAGTATATATTTATTTATTTGTAGCTACAGTCCAGCAAAGGGAGACAATGAATCACGGATTTTTAAATAGTTTAAAATAGATAAATAGTTTTTATTCCTAAGCTTTCGACTACCTACAAGGTGTTATCATCAGAGGAAAATGATTTGACATACAGGAATCAAAGGCAATATTTAGCAGGTGGAGGGGAAGGTTGTTTGTCTGTGTGTGTGTGTATTTGAAACCTTTGTGTGTGTGTGTGTATATACAGTATATATACTGTAGAAGGGTGAAATTTGGCAGGCTCATTCCTTACAGCTTACTTACAAAAGTTAAGCAGGTTTCATTTAGAAATTCTATGCGTAACGGTCATAACGGTCGACAACATCTGCCATGCTGAACTTTCTTATTTATGGCCAAATCTTCACGAAATTTGGTAGGCGGCTTCCCTGCGCTAACTGAAACCGATGTACGTACTTATTTTGGTGGTATGACGCCACTGTCATATTGAACTTTCCAACGTTCTTTGTTACTTATGGGCCCATTTTCAAGAAATTTGGTACACGGGTTCCCAACGCTAACTGAATCCTACTTACGTACATATACAGGTTACTTACAAAAGTTAAGCAGGTTTCATTTTGAAATTCTACACGTAACAGTCATAACTGAATTCTACTTACGTACATATATACGTCAATAGCCTGCAGCTCGGTAGCCATGTGAGGTGGAGTTGCGTCCCCCATCCCCACGCCTCCCACTTAGTTGGCTGCCCGCCTATATTGCGTCCCCCATCCCCACGCCTCCCACGTAATTGGCTGCCTGCCCATATAGGCCGTCCGTCGCTCCGGTCTGTTCATTCCCTTCCTTGCTTCGCCACGGTATTCATGTCTCCTTGATGATAACTGCAGCCTTTTTATTTAATCCATGGATTCTCCGCTGTTTTATTGTGTTGATAACTGCAGCCTTTTTATTTAATCTACGGCTTCTCCGCTGTTTTATTGTTCATTTATTATGCTTATAGTTATTGTGTTGGTATTTTAGACTTAGTTTACATTGTTCAGGTACCCATTTCTTTTACCGTTCCAACCGTACCCCCATTAACATGTCTATCGAGGTGATCACCATCGATCAAAGAACTGTCACTTACCGAGTGGTTTCCATGCCCGGAGATGCCGCCTGCCTTTTACATTCTCTGTGTTACATATTGCACGGCCATATCAGGCTCAATCTTGATAGCCGGAGGAACATTGTGTCTTATGTATTGAATGACTGGGACAGGTTCAAGGTGTGGACTGATGATGGTACAGGAGATAATTATACTACACAGGAGCACTATAAGACTGAAATGCTTAAGCTCTTCCTGTATGCTTCTGCATGTGAGTTGATGGCTGCCGCTGAATTGTTCGGTTGTCGCTTTCAAGTGTACCGAAATGGCCAAATATTTTACACCTTTGGAGAACCGCCAATGCCTCTTAAACATCTTAGATTCACAGGTGACAATTTCAGTAGTGGACACTTTGATGTTTATGAATGTTTCAACTCTCAAAAGCTGGATGCGAAGTTATCGATGAAGCCGGTTGTATGCTTACAACGCTTGACAGATGCCGAACGTCACTTCAACACAAGTCCTGCAAATACTAACGTAACTGAAACAAACCATGAACTCAAACCGATTATGACAGCAGCAATCCAAGCTGCGAGAAAACAGTAAAAAGGAGGCATGTCAGACGTCGTGGCACATTTTCTGATGCAGCTAGATGGAAACAACTTCGTGACGCTGCCGCCAAATACTCGCAGAAAAATCCACAAGTTAATAGACATGCTGTCGCTAAATACTCGCAGGCAAATCCACAAGTTCATAGAGACGCTGTCGCTAAATACTCGCAGAAAAATCCACAAGTTAATAGACACGCTGTCACTAAATACTCGCAGGCAAATCCACAAGTTAATAAAGACGCTGCCGCTAAATACTCGCAGGCAATTCCACAAGTTCATAGACACGCTGCCGCTAAATATTTGCAGGCAAATCCACAAGTTAATACCGGGAATGCCTGTTAAACATCTTAGATTCACAAGTAGCGATTTGCGTAGTGAACACTTCGATGAATGAAACCTGTTATCTTTACAACGGTTGACAAACACAGAATGTAACTTGAACACAACACGTCCTCCAAATACGAACCTGATTGAAGGAAATAATGATAATCAAATCCTTGATGACAGCAACACTCATAACAGTGACAAAACAATTACATTGACAATCATGTTACGTTATTTTTAAAATATATGTGTGTGTGTGTGTGTGTGTGTGTGCATGTGCGTGTGTGTGTGTGTTTTTACTTATACTAGTTTGTGTCCAGTTTTTGTATTTTGTTCTGTTTCCATCTTTTGTTGCTTGAAACTAGTTGAGTTTCTCTTTCCCCTTTGACTTCAATGCAGTTTGGTGAGTTTGCCAAAGTTCCTGAACATCTCTGTGATTTTGTCAAACTTCCCATGAAGTTAACTCTGTGATGCTTACTCATCACTAATTAACAATGAACAGGTTCTTCATTATGCTATAAGACATGAATATTAAACCAGTGTAATAAGTGAACAAAAAAAACCTACAACATTCTCATATTCACTAAATTTGTAAATATTGAAGTTTATAGACAATGAATAAACAAGAATGCAACATGCAGTATATGAAAAAAGAATTGCAGCCCAGATTGCTAAAGGAAGTCTTGAAAAACAGGGATCATGATTCCTGAAGCACCCTGTGGCGGCACCCATGAGACCCAATAGGGCTGATTCACCACACTACAGCTCCCATCATGCCTTGCAGGTGTGCACATGGTTACCGAGGTCGTGGGATGCTGCCATCTAGCGGACTGGGGACAAACATATTCCGGAAACAGTAGCTTTCCCCTATTGTTACTTTTTTTTGTCCAGGCAAAGATACTATACGCATCGTGGAGGGGATATGAGTCCATTGCTGTCCTTCCCTGGGAGGGATGCTGGATAATCCTTCCTGGCATGAACAGCCCTTAAATAACTGATGTGCACTGTCCATTATTTCCTTACTCTTTTAGGATTGTGAGAAATAAATTCCACAGCTTATGTAAACAGTCTACTGCATCTTAAAAGCCCCTATCAGACCTCTGACTGCATTTCAGCTGTCAATAAGTAACTGGGTTTTTTTGTGAATAACAGGTTGTGCTCTTCAATAAATGTGGTAGTTTGTATTTTTTGGTGTGGCATACTGTAGAGGCAGCAGCAGATGTTGAAGCTGTCACTCCTGGCATTGATGAAGTTATGTGGAGAGTACATGACCAGTGCATTTGATCCCTCATGCTGTAATGGTACCTTCACACCATACTGTAGCTCCTACTGCTATCTGACAGACTGGAAATATAAGTTTCGTAGTGGGAGAAGTAACATGACTGTTGTACTAAGCCGGAGCTTCCAGTGGAATATTTTGAAAGAAACTACATGTATGCTTGCCAAATTTGCAGAGTTGTGTGCTAACATTGACCTTTATTTAGCATAATTTATTGTATAAGATAAATAAAAAAGTAGGTCAATCAAAAATTACTTATTTGTGGTCAGATTGTATGTGGAAATATCCAGTTCAAGCCTAGTGTGTTTAGTTTGTGTTTTATTAAAAAAAAGTATATATACAGCTCATCTTTATTTCTGGCTGTGCAGACCAAGTTGTAAATAAGCCTGAGCAGAATTTCAGATTATTGCAATTAAGTGCTAAAGTTAGATGTGGAAACTCTAAATTTTCCACAGAGTGTAAAAGCAATCATTTTATTTGTAACATTAAATCACAAGACATTGTCCTTTATCTCCCTTTCCTCCAACCTCTATTTTTTTTTTTTAAACACCACGTTGTATTGGACTTGTGTCATTCCCAGTCTTAACACAGGACCAAGTGGAGCTTAACTGATCTCAGAAGAAATTGGGCAGGTTTTTATGCAGGGTACAAAGTGTTTGTAGTGAAACATTTATACTGTGCACAGGTTGCAGAAAACATATCTCTTTTGTCCATTTGCACTAAGGAATTAAATGCATCTAAAAGTATATAGTACTTCCATCCATTATCCAACCCGCTATATCCTAACTACAGGGTCACAGGGGTCTGCTGGAGCCAATTCCAGCCAACACAGGGCACAAGGCAGGAAGCAAACCCCAGGCAGGACGTCAGCCCGCCGCAGGACACACACACACACACACCAAGCACACACTAGGGACAATTTAGGATCGCCAATGCACCTAACCTGCATGTCTTTGGACTGTGGGAGGAAACCGGAGCATCTGGAGAAAACCCACGCAGACACGGGGAGAACACTCCTTACTGTGAGGCATATATAGTACTTACAATGGTAAAATCATGTTTTACTCTTGTAAAGATTTCATAAAATACCCTTATACTGGCATTAAAACTAAAAAGTGAAAGCTTGCATGTTGTATGCTTCCTTCTCCTCATTGCTAAAGCACTCATCTCAGTACATTATAATGTTTTTGAAGTTCAAGTGCCAGTCGAAAATGAACATGTGTATGAATTGTGTTCAAAAACAAGTCTCCAGACATTGTGATTGTAGGCGAGTCTCATCGACATTAAGAGATAGTGCTCATATCATGTAGGCTTCAGCAAAGATGACCAGAGAGGAGGGCAAAAATTGTCATTCATTTATTTGCCTATTGACAATCGATGAATATGGTTTTAGTGACTTTTATTTTGGAATTTAGGCCGAGTATGTTAGTTTCCCAGTAAACTGGTGTTTGATCTTACTGCCATGTGGAGAGCAGGTGGTGATCAGATGCAGAGTTGATGTGATTATTGCCAGAGCCAAGAGGAAAGCTGTTAAAAATCTGGTTACGCAAAAATAATACTTATATTAAAAACAATTATTGAAAAAGGCAAATGAAGAATTTAAAATACAAAATTCACAATTTCTTGATTACCAAACTAAATCCAAATTAAATACCAAAAATCCTATTATAAATGTAAGAACATAAAACAAAGAAAATGTCAAACTTAGCAGGGGGATATAGACAAGAACAAACCTAACGCCAACCTCTTTATTGTACTCCATTTGCTGCAAAGTTGACGAGTTACAGGACATAGAACCTGTTGTCTAATTAGGAGTCTTGCAAAAAAAAAAAAGTAAAAATGTAATAAAAGGTTGTCTAGAGGCAAAATTGGGTAGAACAGAGGCAAGTTCATAATTGAAATATAAATATTAGGAACAACACAAAGGGTTCAAAACCAAAGAAAAAGAACACTAATGAAAATAAGTTAATATACAAATCAACTTAACAACAAGAGTAGGTAGATTAATGCCTCAGAAAGGGTCTTGAATAGAGCTGAGGGGCGTATCTCAGCTGCCACATCAGGGTGCCCACCCCCCCTTTGACTTAATAGACAAGAAACTAGGAGTAAAGGCAAAGAAGAAGGTAAACTGAAAATTTTAATGAACACACAAATGCTTCTAAAGGAATCAACTGCAAAAAATTAGGAAGAAAAAACACAAAATCATCAAATTCAAAGAAAAAAAAAAAAACTAAATCAGAGGTCATAACACCAACCAATAAATAAGATTTGCACCCATGGTTCACTTCTTGGCTGGCAGGATTTCTGCCTCTGGTCATTATGTACTAACTTGTGTTGCAGTAGGGGGCCATGGCTGCCTCAAACTTGTCAAAGACATTCACCCAAAATGAACTGAAAGTACTACTTGGGCTCTATGAGGTATGAATTGAGTCCAGCTTCCTCTAATTCTGTACTGGAAAATCACCAACTAGGAATCCTATTTATTATATTTTATCTTATTTATGACAACTAGAATCTTTGAGGACAATCCATGCCAACAAGAGCAGAACATTTAACTCGCATTTACTCTGTAGCTCTCTTCACAACAACACAGACACAGGTCGGTTCTTTTAAACGGGTGTTTATTGCTTGTTTATTTACATACTCTGTGGCTGTAATTGAAAATATTGTTGCTAATGATACATTATTCTATGATCTTATGATCAGTTACTGTATATTTGTGTTTCATTTTATAAACAGGACGAGTATAATTTTAAAATCTATCCATTCATTCACAGAATCACCCTTAATCTAATTTTATGGATGCAAGGAGCCAAAATGTATTCTGCCAACAAAGGCCACTAGGGATGTTAGTATATCAGAGGATCCACATCCACAAACACCTGCCCACACCAGTTAACCAAATCTGCACATCTTTGAGATATGGAAAGAAGGCAGGATTACCTAGAAAATAAAATACAATTCACTAAGACTTTGGTAAACCTGTTAGTTGTAATTCCTAAGACCTCCTATTAATTGTAAAGACAACAATTTTAAGCATTTACAACATTAAAATAATGTGTCATTTTTTTGTTTTTAACATAGCCAGCAGAAGGGAAGAAAATAACAATCAAAAGACAGAATCTGATGTTTGAAATCCCCTGAATTTGTATTGTTAGTGAAGTCTTTTAAATCTAATTCATCATATAGGTATAGTGCTTGTCTCTATAATAATAAACTGTTGTCCTAATTAAATAATAAAGATTTCCGTTTAGATAATTAGTTTTGCAAGAGTACATATGCAATGTATTAAAATGTCACCATGTGATTGCACGTTAATTGTAAGTGCACATATACATTTTTGAAAATTAGCATTAAAAAGAATGGTACAATTGTGATAGATAGATGGATAGATGTTATTGAATTTAATTGATGTTATTGAATTTGTAAGCAGGCACCACTGGCACAGAACTGGTTAGTGCAGATGGTGCAACAATCCAGGAGATGCTGGCAGAGCTGTTTTAACAGCTTGCCTGTATCTGCTGTCATCTGGTGAGAAAAGTGGAAAATACTTTCTGAATGTGCCGCTGATGAATTCAGGCAAACAAGCTAAAACACACCTCTTTTGAGAATGTAAAGAAGATTTTAGCACTTGTGTTACTGCATGGTCCTTTAAAAAAAAGGGATATTTCCATTTGGAAAGAGAAGAAGTAATAAAAAGGAAAGAAGAGATACTTTAATTTAATTTAAGTGGGAGAATAAACATGAATAACAACAGCCCTTTATTACAGTAAATGGAAAAATTCTGACTGTTCTGCAAGGTTTGGTTTCCGGTTTGAGCGCTGAATGGAGGAGACAATGAAGTGTTGAAGTTGTTCAAAACGGTTAAAAAAAAAACACTAAACTTTTTCATCATGCCATGGTAAGAAGTCAAATTTGCTTTATACCAAATTATAAAATATTAAAAGGTTGTATTTAAGATAAGAGTTGTAAACTAAGATTTTGTGATTAGAGTTTTAGATTGGAGCGTTTTGCTATGAATTCCCCACAGCAGGATTTTACTGGTTTAGCTAAACACTGACTAAGGAAGATATAATTTCAGGGTAACAAACCATCACTGTTGAATTTAAAACAATTTCTGTTTTTTAATTCTGCATTGTGTCTCTTTATATTTATCATGTATTTTGAACAGTAATAATTGACATATGAGACACTGTAATGATTATAATTTAATGTAATTTGATTTTTCATAAGAAAACTGGTGCTCTAAAAAACAAACACGCGCATTTATGATTTACCAGTATGTGTTTTTCATATGACATATACATCATAACTAAAAGATACTGAAATAATGAAATGTTTTAAGAATTTTTGTATTTTATTAGTATGAGAATATAACAAATTTCACATTTATTTTTGATTCTTTGTCATTTAAACAAAATATTAACTCTGAAAAGGCTCTGAAAGGATGAGTTAACATTACAACAGTTGTTAGGTTTTGCAGTAAATGCTTGTTCTGCTATTGATTTTTCTTTGGATTTGTTTCTTTACTTTAATTTCCAACCAGTTGTGGTAGACGTTCACAGCGCTACTTAAGATTTACGAATTTGAGAATTAAAGAAAAAAAAAACAAAAAAACTGAGTGGCCTTGTCAGTGATAATTTGTGTATTGTTTTATGTTTTTTCGAAGGAGTGATTCCCATATTTGATTACGCTATGCACTGGACTGCTCATTTAGATTTAACAATTCTGTCTGTTACTTGCTCTATGGTTTGCAAAACAAATATATAGGGAACAACATAAGTACATTTAAAGAGAACTACACTCGTTTAGATGAAATATTCAAAGCAAATCATGACTGTTTTTTGTTGAATTAGCGTTATTCAAATTGTATTTAAAATGTTATTTCAATTAAAATAGGAGAAAAATCTCAGAAGAACTGAAGATGGGTATAATTGGTTAATCATATCAGCTTTGATGTGTTTTAGGCATATTCTAGATGTATTACAGTAAGAAGTAACTGAGACATTTTCATTTTTTATACACATTTTACATATGTAGGTTTGAGAATATTGTGTTATGCACGTTTCTTGGAGAGGTCAGTTAAACAAGCACATATAAAGAGCTGTCCTGTACTTCTTGACTACTTTTGTATTATTGATTTCTATTGAAATCAGTGACTACCATTTTTAAAATATTAGAATGGCAGACTTGTTGGCAGGAAATAAATATTGTGTCTCAGTCAGAACTTTGGTAATGCATTTCTGTATTTTGCATTTATTTATTTTCTTTTTTTAACAGAACAGGAGCACAATAAGTGTTAGTGTCACTTCATAGCACTTGAACCCTGGTACGCTTCTTGACTTGATTGTTGTAAGCCTCTGTTCCTTTGATATTAGAGGATCAGACCTCATCATGATGTTATATTGCATTTTCCTTTTGTCTAGGCAGTTACATTTTAGTAAGTCACACCCATGCTGGTGGTGTTACACCATGTGCTTTGTGTAGGTGTTATTGAAAGAATGTCTCACCACGCACCAATATTGCCAACTAAGCCTGATTTAATGCAGCCATAGGGTTATGGGAAGCTGGAGTTTACTCCATTCACTTGAGATACCAGTCAGGAACCAAATCTGAACTGGGGACACTGCAGTATAACCTTCCATTTCATATACTGGAATTTCACTGTACAGATAATGATCCTGCTGCTTCTAAATAAATAAGGTCATAAATTAGAAGTAAATGATTAAAGAAACAGACACATAAATTAATAAATAAACAGGAAGTTAAAAGCATAACATTGACTCATTCTGGTGTAAGTTGGTAAAATGGACTGATTGGCAATAGGGACGAAATGAAGAAAGCCAATTTGGTACCTGCCCAATGTTTATTTTGATTTATGTTGTTAAAAGTTTTATGATATGCTAAACTATTAGAAAAATGTCTTTCAGATAGGAGCTGCTCAGGGATATGTTAGGGTCTTTGAAATAAACAGAGATGAGCAGTGCACCTAAAAATGATTATCTAAGAATGGTAAGGTAGATCTACGCTCCTCTGTGTATGTATGTAAACCTCAAATATGTGCACTGTATATACTGTATATAAATGCACAATTAATATATATGGGAAAAACGGAATACTTTTAGTATGCGGCATTGATTCTTTGAATGCTCCTGCTGGGCTTGACAGTAACTCCTTTACTGCACCTAAAGGCAGAGATCAAGTAATGCACCTTTAAAAAACGGGCTACCTTTTAAAGAAAAAACATAGCAGTTTTACTGAAGAATGCATTTCAATGTATTCTAATAAAAGACCCATTTCGCTTTGGACAGACTTATACAGTATAAGTTATAGAAAGAACTTTCTGCATCCTGGATCAACAAATCTTCTGGCTCTGCTATCCACAACTAGCTTCATGCTGTTCAGTTAGTGAAGAGCTGGTTTGGGGTTTCCTCCATGAGGCAGTTTTTTTTCCTGTCCTATCTTTCCTCGTTTTTAGTTCTTTTTCTATACTTACTTCACCTTGTGCTCTGCTCCTGTGTGGTGTGTACGACACTTTACCTGTCAACTCTTTTTTGTTTTCTCTATTATTGTGTTTCAGTCTAAATAGCTATCTCAGATGGGGTGGGCGCCAGTGGAGGGGAGTGTTTTGTGTATGCTCTTATATAGCATTAAATCTGTTGTTATTTTTGTTTTTTTGCTGTATTGCTTTTTCACTTTATCAGTAAAAATTTGATCACAAAAAAATAAGTTATATCAAATATAACACTATATATATAAATGTCTGTCAGTCTGTATGTATGTCTGTGTGCTTTTCACGAGAGTACTACTTAACAGATTTAGATTGGGTTTTTTTCTATAATTTGCTTGAACATTCCAGTTGATTTTGAGATTTCTTTCATCATGCTAAGTATCATAGTTTGCTTGCAACAGTGTTTTTTTGTGCAAATCCAAGAGAGAGGCTGTGGGCCGAGGGGAGTGGGAAGCGGGACCTTAGGAGTGGGCATTTGGGCAGGGCCTTCTTCACTCATGTGCCAATCTCCATTCGAGTCAGTCTACCTCTTGCCATGTGTTGGAGCGTACTTTGCCTCAACTTAGCTAGCAATACCTGTTTGTTCAGCAGACATTATGTAGAGATTGTTAAAGAATAACGTTTGACGTTTTTGAGAGAGAGAGATCAGAGTTACATGTGTTTCAGAGTTACAGTTCTATTCACAGGAAACTTCCGTCAGACTTTGCCCATCATCCCAAAATAAACTCACGCAGACAATGTGGATGCATACTTTAAGTGCTCATCTATCTGGAGTGAAGTTACCAAGCTGTAACTGACCCTCAATATGCACATCTTTTTATTTAGGGATAGAAGTACAAGATTTTCCCAGCTACTACTGGAAGTGGGGAACGGTTCCTTACAGACTAGAGACAGTGCTATTGCAATAAACAATAATGATTTGTGCACCTCAGTTCAAGATTTCAACAAACTTATTACTGCAGTATACCCGGATGTGCCAGATTCTAGATCGTCCTCTTTCTTAGTTTGGGGAATGTTCTGTCTTTGCTCCAAGAAATGATGCTGTTGATAAAATGAATCAATTGGTGCTCAAATTATTTGACATGCTGTCTTGGACATACACTTCAATAGATATTGTTTTTGAAAACCCAGCCACAGGGGATGCACAAACCAGTGTGTTTCTTTGTGCCGGTCCCAAGCCTGGATAAATGGGGAGGTTTCCATCAGGAAGGGCATCCAGTGTAAAATTTTGCCAAATTAATATGCGAACAACAATACAAATTTCCATACCAGATCGGTCGAGCCCCGGGTTAACAACGACCACCACCAGTACTGTTAGTCAACAGGGTGCTGGCAGAAATTTGGGCTATTGTTGGCCGAAGAAGAAGAAGGAGAAGAAGAGCGGGGAGACGTGGGTGAAGGCAGTAGGAGAGGAGGATTAAGACAGTGGAACTGAGGGTAGGGGCTTTGAATGTTGGCAGTATGACTTGTAAGGGGAGAGAGTTAGCAGATATGATGGAGAGAAAGAGAGCTGATATATTGTACGTGCAAGAGACTAAATGGAAGGGGAGTAAGGCCAGGTGGATCGGAGGTGAATTCAAATTGTTCTATCATGGTGTGGATGGGAGGAGAAATGGAGTAGGGGTTATTCTGAAGGAACAGTATGTCAAGAGTGTTTTGGAGGTGAAAAGAGTGTCAGACAGAGTAATGATTATGAAGCTGGAAATTGGAGGTGTGATGATGAATGTTGTTAGTGCATATGCCCCGCAAGTTGGGTGTGCAATACGTGAGAAAGAAGATTTTTTGGACTGAGTTGGATGAAGTGATGAACAGTGTACCCAAGAGACAGAAAGTGGTGATTGAAGCAGATTTCAGTGTTCATGTTGGTGAAGGGAACAGAGGAGACGAGGAGGTGATGGGTAGGTACGATGTCAAGGAGAGGAATGAAGAAGGTCAGAGGATAGTGGATTTTGCCAAAAGGATGGACATGGCTGTGGTGAATACGTATTTTAAGAAGAGGGAGGAACATAGGGTGATGTACGAGAGTGGAGGAAGATGCACACAGGTAGATTACATCCTATGCAGAAGAGTCAATCTGAAGGAGATTGAAGACTGCAAAGTGGTGGCAGGGGAAAGTGTAGTTAAGCAGCATAGGATGGGGGTCTGTAGGATTACGTAAGGATTCCTCACTTACTTTGAGATCAAGAAGAGGAAGAGAGTGAGGGCACAGCCAAGGATCAAATGGTGGATTTTGAAACAGGAAGACTGTAAGTTTGAGTTTAGGGAGAAGGTGAGACAGACACTGGGTGGTTGTGAAGAATTACCAGACAGTTGGGAAACTACAGCAGATGTAGTAAGGGTGACAGCAAGAAGGGTGCTTGGCGTCACATCTGGACAGAGGAAGGAGGAAAAGGAAACCTGGTGGTGGAAAGGGGAAGTACAGGAGAGTATACAGAGGAAGAAGATGGCAAAGAAGACGTTGGTTAGTCAGAGAGATGCAGAAAGTAGACAAGAGTAAAAGGAGATAAGGCACCAGGTGAAGAGAGAGATGGCGAAGGCTAAAGAAAAGGCGTATGATGAGTTGTATGAGAGGTTGGACACTAAGGAGGAAGAAAAGGACCTGTACCGATTGGCTAGACAGAGGGACCAAGCTGGGAAAGATGTGCAGCAGGTTAGGGTGAAAAAGAATAAAGATGGAAACGTACTCACAAGCGAGGAGAGTGTGTTGAGCAGATGGAAAGAGTACTTTGAGAGACTTATGAATGAACAGAATGAGAGAGAAGAGGTTGGATGATGTGGAGATAGTGAATCAGGAAGTGCAACGGATTACCAAGGAGGAAGTAAGGACAGCTATGAAGAGGATGAAGAATGGAAAAGCTGTTGGTCCAGATGGCATACCTGTGGAAGCATGGAGGTATTTAGGAGAGATGGTAGTGGAGTGTTTAACCAGATTATTTAATGGAATCTTGGAAAGTGAGAGGATGCCTGAGGAGTGGAGAAGAAGTGTACTGGTGCCAATATTTAAGAATAAGGGGGATGTGCAGGACTGTAGAAACTACAGGGGGATCAAATTGATGAGCCACAGCATGAAGTTATGGGAAAGAGTAGCGGAAGCTAGGTTAAGAAGTGACGCGTTTTTTTTTCGTATTTTTTCCTTGCTTCCTTTATAACCTTCCTTGTATCCTTAATTATCTTCAATAAGGGTGTGTCTGGGGATGACTGGGTCTCATCAATTGTGTACTCGGTTTTAATGTCTTCAGGTCACAATATATACTTAGATATACTGTACATATATGTATTGTTGTGACCTGAGCTCTCAGCATTGCACAGATAAAACTTGAAAGCATTTCTTTACTAAAGTATGTTTTATTCCAGATACAATTTTAAAGACTTAAATCAATTAAAAGCACAAAACAGTAAATCTTTGGCAACAAATTGGCACTGTATCAACAAAATCAAGACAATTTAGAGACATCTTTTTCAGAACTGTTGTCATGCAGGGGGGTGGGTACACTACCTCTCACTTACCGGTAAAAGATTTCTTGTGTTAAGGAAACAGACACTGAGGAAATCTTCTGTTATCGTGGCATAAGAAATTTGTGTGTTAACACAGTTAAAACCTCTCTATTCCTCACTTACTTTGAAGTTAAATTTACACCACTACTTCCACATCTCAATAAACATTATTATAATATGTTGCTGTGATGTTTTTATTTATATATATATATATATATATATATATATATATATATATATATATATGTACATAAACATACATAAATTGGAGTTAATGAAGGACGGTGTCAGTGTGTACTTGCAAAATAAAAAAAAATATATATATTCCCACACTTGCAAAATCATCCGGAATGTTCAAGAAAATTATAGAAAAAAACCCAATCTAAATCTGTTAATTACTTGTCTCGTTCACTAGCTAAGCGGACGTAAGGAACGCCCTGAGGCTGGCACTTGAGTGAGGAGGGCTGGCTGCGTGTTTATCGTATTTGCACAAATAATTCGGTATCGCAAGCAAACTATGATACTTAGCGCAATAAGTGAAGTCACAAAATCAACTGGAATGTTCAAGCAAATTATAGAAAAAAAACACGATCTAAATCTGTTAAGTAGTTCTCCCGTGAAAAGCGGGCAGACATACATACAGACAGACATTGGATTTATGTACGTATATGTATGTATTTATGTATATGTGTATCTGTGTAATTTGGTCATGCTAAACTATTATTTGAAAACATTTCTGTTGATTTCAGTTTGCATTTGGTGGATTATATAAAAAAATCTGCTGTGTCCTTCACTCAGTTTTTCTGTGTATTATACTCAGTTATTAAAAGGATATGTGATTTATCAAAAAGTAACAGGTTTACAATGATAGGTGAACTGATTTGTCTCATGTTAGTTAAAAACATTAAAGTTAGGGCCAAAGAATTTGTATCCCATATGTTAAAAATTTATGTTATAAAACACTTCAGTTTTATTTACTATATTCAATATTTTATCATACTTCATAATTTTCATATTGCAATTTTTTTGTGAAATTATTATATCCAAGACTCTGTATTTTTTTTGTCAGCAATTTTTTCCAATTTTAAATATAATCTTTAGACACAGCTCATGCAAAGAATGGCCAGCTCAGACAATACACTGTGAAATGCACTATACATCTCTTGAAATGCATTTGCGATATCTCAAAATACATTGTAGATATCTTAAAATATAAAGGATTTTATTTTTAGATAGCTTGAAATGAGTTTCAGAATCTGAAAAGGTCAATTGCATCTCAAATATCTCTTGCCATACTAAATGGAAAAATAAAAGCAGGTAAAAAAAGACAATCAAAGCTGCCACAGATGTAATGTTTTCTCAGTTTCACAGATCCCAGTACCGCCACTCTTTGCATGCATTCTGACATATTAAACTATTTTTGATGACCTCAATGCTGAACATAAAGAAGAGCCATGATATTTCACTGTTCTCTGCAGACGCATTAATAACAAAATGTCAGTTAATTTTGAGCAAAACTGCTTACTAATTGGAAACTTTTACTTTGCCAATGGCAGAAATAAACAGATTCTTACTCCAACTGAACCTCGAGCAAGCAACACGCTATTGGCCCTCTGAGCAGTTTTAGAACAGATCTCTGGCCACTATTCACATTTTGACTCTGTGCTTTACTTAGTGTGATGGAACTGAAAGGAGGGAGAAATAAAACACACATAAAATGTTTGGGTGGCAACTACTAGGAATACGTAGTCAAGAAACAAACACTACTGGGGCTCTTTTATTTTAAAAGCAATATATCTGTATAATGCCTCACTGTGAGTGGGACAGCCAAATTAGAAGTTTTCTTTCATCTTAAACCTTAATTTTTGTCTTCATATTTTGTGTTCTTAATTTGTGTGTGTGTGTGTATATATATAATTTAAAGAGCTTCTATAAAAAGCCAAATAAAGTTCTAGCCAAGGTCTGTCTAACTGTCTAACTTTTACACCACCGCCAACAGCTACTTGGCATTGTTTCTTACTGTATAGTATTTTATAAAACTTTTGTCACCCAGTGGAGGTGGACAGAGATATTAACCTCAAAATTGACTTACGTTTGCTCTTATTCTGGTAAAAGTGTGTGAGAATGGAAAAATAACTTCATAATGTTTCTGCAAAAATATTGATGTGTTGCACTCTTCAGTTAAGTAGATGAATATAAATTATGTTGGTAAAATCTGTAGTGGAGAGCAGGGTCTCCAGAGGAGCGAGGCATGGGGGGGACGACAGTCATTTTTACTTGTTTTTTTATTTTTTTATTTTAGTATTGCTGTTGTTATGTCAATGCACTAATGGATTTTGAGTGGAATTACCATGGTGAAACTATTAATTATATTGTGTAAATAACTTTTCACCCATTTTGCAAACATTTCAAGCTCTGTGTATTCGTATACAATTGCTGGTGTTTACTACTATAAAAATGTTCTCATTGTTTGTGACCTTTCTATCAAAATTGGACTCTTTTTAACTAAATTTCACTATCCAAATAAAAAAAAAAAAAAAACATATTCTGAATCTGACTCTGAAAGAATTTCAAAGTGCACACCAGAATTAGCAAAGCCATACCAGTTGGTCGCTAATTCATCAAAAGGATGAAGAGTGTGCCACTGTGACATCTTAGCTGTTCATAGAATTGCATTTTGTGCCTTTACTGTTTAATAAAAGTGTTTTGTGTTTGTCTTTTTTGCTGTTAGTTTTGCTCCATTATTATGTAAAAATGTCTACAAGAATGATACCTCTCTCCAACCATATACAGTTTAACTTTTCATTTGGTCAGAACTCATTCTTTTAGGACTGCCTTGCTGATTTTATTTTGCCAAGCATTATACGCAAACATTATGCGTTTTAATTGTCTATTTATATTATGGTACATGTCCAATCTAGTGTAGAAGGTATATTGGGTATTAAAATATATCCAGAAATTAAAATATGCAGAGGAGAAATTAACTGAGTTAAAAGACTGCACATAATTGTGCTTTTATTAAGTGTTGCCATGTTACAGTGCTTTTGCTGTTATTTCAACTAGCTATGCATTTCTAAATTCTACCATTTTTTAATTGTATAATGTAATTTAAGGGTGAGATTGAATTAACTGCTTAAAAAGAAAGAGGCATTGTTACATTAATAGTAACTAATAAGGCCTGCTGTTTTACTTGATGGTTTTGCAGACTTTCCAAACCCCTGAGTGAAATGTCTACTTGTAATGGTTTCACAAGGGTGCTTTACTATAACCCTGTGCAGACATAGCAGAAGCACTGTTTTACTTTGTATAAGCTCTAATTTCTCAGA
Organism: Polypterus bichir lapradei; assembly: GCA_026402145.1. NCBI lineage: Eukaryota > Metazoa > Chordata > Cladistia > Polypteriformes > Polypteridae > Polypterus > Polypterus bichir. The sequence goes on along the minus strand of JANRMT010062842.1, from coordinate 10,005,043 downwards.
AAGAAACATTTTAGATCTCATGAGCCTAAAGGAAGAAAGCCTGGACAGGAATTGATAGGTGGAATGTATGAGTCTCGGGATGGGGGCAGGTTTATAAACAGATGAGCAGTCCATCCTGCTCCAGGAGGAAAGCATCTTTCTATCTCTGTCTCTGTTATACAATCTCTCCACATGCCAGACTGCCATCTCTCTCAGAAGTACTGTTATCACATTATCATGTCTTTGCCAGCAATTAAAGCTTCCCTACACCCCTTAACTTTTCCTAAATGTTGCCAAGATTATGCAATCATATTAGTGGAGCAACATTCTAAATTAAAAAGGTTCCAAGTTTTTCTTTAAACAATTTATTTCAAAGATAGCATTAAAAAAATGAAAATATCACTTTGCAGAAACTTATTTTTTTAATACAACCAGCATATATTAATGTCATTTTTACCAAGCTTGTCTTAAGTTCTAAAAATAGTAAGAGCCTGGTGATTTTGTTAAATTAGTTAGGAGTTCAATCTGCAAACCCCTTCTCACAAATGCAATTTTATTCACAAATAATTTTCCGGGAAGAGCAATAAGTAAATGTGAACTGAAATATTGAGAAAGTTGATCTGTTGCTGCAGCGGATTGCAAGCTTACCTGCAGTATAAGAGAAGTTAACTAGGGAAATACTAAAAATTTGTACATGGGAAGGGCTTAAATGTCAAGCAAAGTATCAGCAATTACTTTGGAAGGCATTGAACTTCCCCAAGTTAACGAAAGCAAGATAACATAGATTGGTTACATGTTCATTGTTTTTCGCCACTTTTTGACATGTAAAAGTCAGTTTTGTTTTTTTTTGTCTCCAACAAGCCATTCTTATTACAAATATACTGTAAACTCACTTTAAATGGCATCACGATGTTTTTTATACAAGTTTTACCACAAAGTACACATTACCATCACCTTGACGTGTGGAAAGGAGAACACGCAAAATGGCAACTGAACTGTGAGTGACCAGCACAGCGTTGGAAGGCAGCTCACTTGCAACGTTTTCACAGACATGGTAGACCTGACAGTGTATGCAAATGAGAGAATAAACTGTGGGCTTTCTTTGTGGACATGGAAGGGCCAACACAATATGGAGCTTGGCCACAAGTGAAGCATATTTTAAGTGAAAAAAACATGATTTGAGCACAGCTGAACTGAAATGCTGGCACATGTGTTGAACTACATAGACACTTGCATGTATTGAATCACATAAACACACAATCATGTTTTAAATCAAATATACACTGTACATAATGGCTGTTTACGCAAGAAAAGAAAGACATCTGTTTATCATTGCATTTGCGTACATTGCTGGTTTTGCAGGGTCTATGAAAATGTGACAGAGTCGCCTTCCAACGCTGTGCTCTTCACCTGTGGCTTGCTTCATCTGTTACAAGTCAAGCAAATACAAATACAGTACAGCAAAATACAAAAACAGCAAATACAGTAAGTCTAGCATCACATTTTGGATAGTTGCCGATTGAATTAACAGATATTTACGAAACGGTATTCTTTAACCCAATGACCAAGAAAAAACAGTCTGTGACTGTGATGATATGACTCATTGAACCACTCACAGGCAATAGGAGAAATGTCACTGCTGTCGATATTTTCACATTACTTTGGAAAATAAGGTACTGTAATTGCCTAAACGACAAGCCTGTTGTTCATTGAACTGTAAACAAAATAGAATAGAATAGACAATGAGATAGAATGTTCCAGCCACTGTGAAAAGTAACACAATTATTAGGCTATAGCGGGTTGGAAAATGACTGACTGACTGACATAGTTAGGCAGAAAGACACTGACAAAGTGCTGAGAAAATGACAGTGCAACAAAATAAACGTAAATGACATACCATCATCTTTTGATGCGGGAGCCATGCACTGACTACAAAAATGAGTGCAGACCTCTGATGTGTAAATGTTTGATACAATCAGTCCATCATGCTGCTTGTAATTTGCCTACCTAGTCCATGAAATATGTAATGCTGTAATTTGTATAAACTATTCTCATCGAAATAACATTCTTTAATATTTTACTAGCTGTGTAAGCCCACGCTATAAAAAGCCTAGAAACTATTGAAATCATCAGAAAAAAAATAAAATGTAGAGATGTCAGGCAATTGAAAGGAATGACTCTGGGTATCTCTCTCCTAGGAGGATTAGTTTTGCTGATGTTCTTGTTCTTGCATTGCTTGTGCATTAGCATCGGGAAGAAAAGTAAAAGGGATAATGTTTTGCCGATGTTAGCGGCTGAAGTTTGGTTTTGCTGAGGTGCTGGCCTTGCTTGTGTTATTAGCGGCTAAGCGAGTTTTCTGTTTCCTCAGAGGTGGAGCCCTTACCCCGACTCCACCTCTCACTTCTGGACCAGACAGACAGAAACACACATTTTCACACGTACAGTAGGTGTTTATATATCAGACGTTTCTAGACGATTAAAAAGTGGTTTTCTTTTTACTATCATACTGTATACTGAAGTGGCTTTATGCCAAATGGAAGCGTAACTTTGGAAAGTCACTCCAGTCTCACCATCCATTTGGTTTACTCTCACTCCTGGCAGAATAAAGCAGTGCAAAATAGGAAAATACATATGCAATTAAACGAAAGAAAAAGTGTGTAACATGTCACTATAAAGATGGCAAAAATATGATCTGACCATTGATGTTTTGTAATAAGCCTACATGTTTGTCATTTACAAATGTTTTTTTAATTGAAAACATATGCTAACATTTAAAGTGAAAATATGTGCAATGTGTGTCAATTAATTATTTAGATGTTTAGTTAAGCTGTATTGTTCTATCTATGGTTTTTGGGGGTAAGGCAATAGGGATGTGTTATCAGCATGCTGAGCTGATGAGCCATTAGTGACAACAAATGGATTGAGATGCTACTTGCCATTTATATTACTGGAAAAATTTGTGGCTTTTCTAGTGTTACCACTGGTTACATGTATAGTATATTCATATGTGGCTTTTGCTCCCATGAAGGACAAAGAAAAATATATACCATATTTCACCCTTAGTGGTGTGCAAGGGAAAGATCTTGTCATTCATTAATTAGCATAACCTGTTTCAAGGCATGTCTTCGACAGAGGTGAAATACTTGAGAGAGAGGGGAACTTAGGAGTTAAAAGTCAATACAGTCTTTAGCAGAAAGGGGAGCACCTGAAATGATCTCAAATCCAGAGTTATGATAATGAGGCCAAGATGTTTAATCACATGAATAATACAGGGAAACAAATAGAACAGAAAGAACAAAGTAATAAAGAAAACACCAAAGTCCTCCCTCTCTGTGAAGCGGTGACTCCTCACCTTCCTACAGCTTGCTGGGTGCTCAACCAACTCTGCCATCTGACTCCACACTCATATTGGCCAGAAGTGGCATTTCAGCCTGTGCCAGCTGCTGCTTTTGAATTTGAATTTGAATGAACTATAACAACTTTTATCAAAATAGAGAACTACTAACATATTGATGGGAGCTTCCTACTGTTACAGTTTAGGGCACTGACCGATGCAGTGTCTATAAAGTACAGTGTGCTGTTGGCCAGAAGTGGAGGCTCTACATGAATACAATTCAAAACAGCCACTATCAGTTTCTTAAAAATGAACCAGAGGATAGGCTTGGTTTTCAGATGATCATTAGCTTGTTTTCAGAAGGTAGCATGTCAGAAATTTTCTCTCTACCAGACGTGAATTTGAAAGCTCAATTTGTGACAAAACCCCCACTAAACTCACTTCTATTTTAGTGAATGGAAGCTAGTAGTGGAAACATTCTGATTGAGCACAACGCTTTTGCTGGTGATGTCTTTTGCTACAAGGAGACAAGGACTGATGTGGATAGTTTGTAGCAATCTCTGTCCAGGAAAATAAATGTGATGGAAGTGGATCTTTTGCTTAACTTTTTCTGTACTCATTGCTGTAGCTATATGTTTGAGATAAATGCATCATAGACATTTTTACACTTGTATGAACTTGATGTTCAGACATTTTATAGCTTGGTCAATAGGCTGGTGATGCTTTTAATGCTGTGAATGATTGCTGAAGTTTTCACTTTTGCAGGATGAATCCAGTAAAGGTCTGTTGATAAAACTAATGGATTGCCTAAAATATTGAAGAGCGGCTAGTAGTTCATCAGAGTCTATTTAAGTTTCATTTTTGTAGTCTTTTATCTTTGTGCTCACTCATGGGTCATAGAAGTATAATAATAATGTCTGAAGTATGTGCTCAAAGGGGCACCATTTGTATTACCGAGGGCACATGCACTCCTGACACATAGGGCATCCCCTTTTAGCCATCGAACACTGATGATAATGAATGGGTACTGTTATCTGCTGAGCATCATATATTAAAGTATGAGCACAAAGGGTGAAGGGCCACACGCTCCGGACCCTTTCACCCAACAGGTCGTTAAGCTCTAATAATACTGTTTACTCGCTCTGGACAATGAGGGCTACAAATAGGCTTTGACCGGCGCTGCATTAAATTATTATTCAGATGTATGCTATTTAATGGAAAAATAAATAATTAAGGAATCTGAATCTTAAAAGAAAAGTCCATTCAAATTAAAGCAGAAGTAGTAAGTGCCATTACCAGTAGTAATTGGTCACTATTTAAGAAAGTGACTGAAACAAAAACCTGTAGCCACCATGGCCCTTATGGATCTGTGTTCGACACCCTTGGTTTAGCTACGCAATTTTTTCCAATGAAAAGAAACACTTTATCCATTCCATTTTTTATGACTGATCGACTGGCACACCATCCAGGTTACTGCCATATGCCCAGTGCCATCTAAACAGACACTGGCTTTCTGTGCCACAGATTGTTAGAAAATGGATAGAGGAAAGGATCATTTTTATTTATTCACACAGCAGGCACCTATGAACTCTTATAGATAATTATAAAGATGAATTTAACAATATTAGACTCAAAGTACTGTATATAAAGAAAATTTAGATTATAAATTTAAGTGTTGGATGATAAAAACTGCACTATGTGCTGTGTCTAAATTACATGTTATTTACTTTATACCCCAAGTAAACTAGTTGAAAGAACAGGGCTAAATTAATATTTAATGCAGTTGTAATAGCAAATATTGTTACTTTAATAAGTATGCTGAATGCCCCTTTTTTGAAAATTAGCAACATCTATGTTGTGCCTTGAAAGTTCAAATTGTGCAATTCTTTAGTTTAAACTTTTTGACATAATTCTTGAAATGTGTCCACAAATGTCTCCTAGCAACCAAAACCCAGGGATCAGAGAAGGCAGGCTGCTTATTTTGTTTCAGCTTTTGTTTACAGCATAAATGTTTTCAAAGGAGTCGAAAATATTTCCTCTTCTTTGCATACAGTGCAGTGCTGTTCATTAAAAATACAAAACAATTCTTTAGTTAAAAATACTATGAAAAGGTAAAAGAAAACTAAAGTAAGCTTCTAAGCAATAAGTGAAAAACAGGCCTGTGCCTTAGGGAGTGTTAGGTGCAATTTATAACCTTTACTGCGTATTAACAGTTTGGTGAGTGTCAAAAGTAATTATACTTTCATGTTTTTTGGATAATAGACCTTTATTATAATATAGTCGTTAAGTTCAATGGTTATCATATTTTTCCCTTTAAAGTTTTTGCCATTTAAATAGATAATCCATAATTATTATGTTTGATCCTGTGGCATGCAGCTGGGGGTGGTACCCAGCCGGGATGCCCAGGAGGACCGGAGGAGGGCTTGTGCCTCCTCCAGACCATGAGGGGGCGACCACCCTGGTTGCACTGGGGGCCACGGGTGCAGAGCTTGGAAGCTCAACCCTGTAGGGGCCCGTGGTTACCGCCATGGGGCGCCCCGGTGCCTGAAGAGCCCTGGACCTCAGCACTTCCGCCACACCAGGAAGTGCTGGGGGGAAGAAGACTGGGGACACCCGGAGGGCTTCCGGGAGCGCAGCCGACACTTCCGCCACACAGGGGAGTGTCCGCAGAGGAATGTCAGAAAGCAGCTGGAGCCCATCTGGGCTGCTATAAAGGGGGCCGCCTCCCTTCATTCGGAGTCAAGAGTCGGGTGAAAGCGGACTGGAGTCTGGAGACAGAGGAGTGGAGGTGGCCAGAAGGAAGGCACTGGAGAATGAGGTCTGGACTTTGGGGGATTGGTGCTGGAGGCACTGGGTTGTGCAATTGACTTGTAAATATTGTATATAATAAATATGTGTGTGCTGGGTGACAAACCGTTGTCCGTCTGTCTGTGTCCGGGCCACGTTCCACAATCCATAAAACACAAAATAAAATCTTATTAAAAAAATTATAGTGGCATGGTGACATGGTGCTAGTGCTGCTGCCTTGAAGAAAGGAGACAGGGGTTTATGTTCCAAGTGTTTCCTACATGGAGTTTGCATGTTCTCTCCATGTCCATGTGGGTTTCTTACGGGTTCTCCGGTTAATTACCACTGTGTAAAAACATGCTGGTTTAGTGAATTGATGTTGCTAAATTGGTCCGTTTGTGTTCACACTGAAGAACTGGCACTCTGGCCAGGTGTTGCTCGTGCCTTGTGCCCAGTGCTCGTTGGGATCGGCTCCACCTGTTTCATGACAGTGCTCTGGGTAAGTGGTTAAGAAAATGGATGGAATAATGGCTGCGGTGGGCTTGTGCCCCGCCCAGGGTCTATTTCCTGCCTTGTGCCCTATGTTGACTGGGATTGGCTCCAGCAGACCGCTGTGACCCTGTAGTTAGGATATAGCAGGTTGGATAATAGATGGATGGATGGAATAATGGTGGCACAGTGGTTAGCCTTTCCATGGATCCAAATCTGATTTCTAGCACAACTTGTTAATTTTAAGTAATATTAGTAATTGTATGAGCTATTTTAACTCAAATACAATAAAGGTGGTAAGTGACATGAGTCAGTGTGCTTTAAGATAATTGTTGTGTTATTTACTTAAAATTCCAATTTATTTTTAAAGCACTACAGAGTAGGTTCTTAAACTATGGGTCGGATTGTGGATTGCCACCTTTTGGGTCATGCAGAGTTGTAACTCACCATTGCATTCAATGTGTAAGAGTCACATACAGTTGTGAAGTGTCCGGCGATGGGTTGTTGTTGGGAGTTTAAGCAATCGACTGTTGGCGGACATTCTCCAAGTGGAAACTAAGACTGTCGGCTCAGTTTTCCACAGGTCGATGGCGATTCTACAAATGGGACCCATGCTGATCTGACAGTCAGTCTCAAAGACACTAAGAAGGGCAAGATAGGATTTCAAGAAAAAAGAGATTGAGACACAGTGCACTAGAACAACATTTCTCAACCACTGAGTTGCGCTGTAAGTGGGTCATGGGCTGCAGCTAGTGGGTCACAAGTTTGCCCAGAGGGGACTGGGCGGTCTAATGGTCTGGAATCCCTACAGATTTTATTTTTTTTTTCTCCAGCCGTCTGGAGTTTTTTTTGTTTTTTCTGTCCCCCCTGGCCATTGGACCTTACTCTTATTCGATGTTAATTAATGCTGATTTATTTTGTTTTCTTATTGTGTCTTTTATTTTTCTATTCTTTATTATGTAAAGCACTTTGAGCTACTGTTTGTATGAAAATGTGCTATATAAATAAATGTTGTTGTTGTTGTTGTTGCTATTGTTTGTATGTGGTGGGTCACAAAGTGGGTAATGTAGTGTATTGAGCAAATAATTGTGCTCATTTCGCCAAGATGGAATTTATGATATTCTGGTTCAATTCACCAAGTAAACAGTAAACTGTTTTGCGGTCATGTGGTTTGCAGACCTGGCAACAGTGCCTTTAATTGTCTAATTGGATTTTATGGAAGTGATTTTCAGATATTAGAATTTCACAGTAAAATAAGTTTCATTTTGTTTATACCTTAAAGGATGGTGATTTTAGATTATTAAACATAATTTAATGAAATAATAATTTTCTGTGAAAAAAGAGTACAAATAAATATATCATCATTTATATTTATCTAGAAATGTAGTCCCCTCCCAAGTACATGAACTGGGAAGGAAGAGGAGCCTGCATAATCCATAGAGCTACGTAGTCAAGAGCCTTGTGCTGTTAGTAGGGTTAACCTTGGCAAATGGGACTAAAGGAAGAGTCCAGACAAGGATGTTATATGAAAATAGACCTCTTAATAGTTGTAATGAGAACAAAGTAGCCTCTGCCAAAACAGAGACATGAAGACGGGCTCCTGTACCCAAGGCTAGGTCTGCTGCTCTTCTGGGGTGGTGTTCAGCAGGGGGGTCTCTCTTGGCTGGATGACACTGTAGCCAGTTTTGGCTTAGTCTGAAGAAGTCACATGGAACAGATGTGGGAACTTATCCCCATAAGGCCAATGGTTGGATTAAGCAGCAGTGCCATAATCAGGTTATATCTGGATGATGAAGACTTTGGCAATGAAAACTGTTTTTTAAAACACAGAAGGTCACTGGTGGGAAACACATCAGAATACATGTGGTAGTTTCGAATGTTCCTAGCTGATATAGCTCATGTCACATAGGAGTGAACCCTGAACATGGTGTCTCAATGGGAGAGGTCTCTCTTAGACTCTGTTGCCACATAGGACATGCACAGATTGGCTGTAGTGATGCTTACAGTGAGTTAATTGTGACTTTAAGTTGTAGAGAGATACTTTGACTAGCGTTTGGGGAAATGCATATAAGAGTAATGTCGAATAAGCAGTTCACTACCTTGTCTGAAACTTTTTTTTTCTTGCAATAGTCACTTACTGTATTTCTGAGAAGAATGAAGCAGAGTATGTTTTTGAGCCTCTGTTGGCAAGGCTAGTAAGCAGCTTTTTTTGTCACTGATTGTAGGTGGGGAGACGAGGGATAAAAGGATTAGCTGAGGCTGGCAAGCTGGAGCATTATAAACCTTCTTTGGAGGAAAGGGGAGAAAAGAAGGTTTGCAGAAGCAGCTGATGTGCTGAAAATGATTAAGTCTCTTAGAAAACTGTATTGAACTGAATCTCTCACTGGACCTTTGATGCCTCATACCTGGATTCCTGTCCAGTTAGTGATGTGAACAAAATATCAAGTGGGTGGCACATTAATTAACACAGCTGCCAGCTACGCCAGAGTCTCAAATTTAAATCACTAGAGTGGTTAAGTGTTAGCTTTCTCCAGGCACCCTAAGAATGTACAGATTGGCATCTCTGAGCTTGGGTTTCTAACAGATTTGTATCCTGTCCAGCAAAGCTGCTGAATCGACAATGCCCTTCCTCTATCAGGTGTGACATCCGATTCAACATGATTTTCGTTCCAGTTTTTTAATGTATTTGTTTTTCTTTTTCTTTCTGGCAATCCATCATGAACAATAATGTCATAAGGCAACACCATGGCCATCTTGCTAGAAAAAAAAAAGGTTTTTTCTTGATCAGACAAAAAGAAAAAAAGTGCACACAATCACTGAGCCTGTGCTTCACTCTGAAATTAGGCATGTATGCCTCATATATACGATATGTCCCCTGGGGATGCATGGATGACAAACAAATGAGTAATTCCAAAATAGATGAGGGAGACCATCATTTTTGCAGAATGCAAAAACAACCATCTCTTATATATATTTCTCTTCTGGTTCGTCCTGCTTCCACTTCAAAAACAGTCCCGCCCACACGCAGCCGACACAGCATTTCTCAATTCCTATTCGTCCTCTTCCAAACCCTTCCCCACGCTGCCTGTGGCTCCCTTTAAACTGGTCCCGCCCACACGCAGCCAACATGGCATTTCTCGATTCAAGTAGCTTTACCACCTTTGCAGCAGCCACCTGTGTCTTTACAACAGCTTCTTACACAGCAAACATCAGAAGGCAAAAATTATCGTGAACACATTTGAGAATACAATTCTTCTCTAGCGTTTGCTTCCATGGGTGCACAGATAACTCAACCTCCTGGCCACGGACCATACTGTTTTAAAATACACAGGCAAATTTGTCTATTTATAAATTTACGCTAACACTTCTACCTCTCCAGGATATGGACAGTTGTATGTTTTTGACACAGCGCAAGCTACTGACGTACGCTTACAAAATAAAGCAGACTCTGCATGCAGCCAAAATTTACTTCTCCAGCTAGATTCCATGCTCAGAACCATCAACCCCTTCGCTAAATCATACAAACACATGCACGAATCGCTCAGTCCAATCCAACAGCATCTGTATGAATGGTTTTCAAGGAAAACCCTGGGCAGGATTTACGACGATGCAATGCCCCGACATGCCACACCGATGTTGCAGCGATTTTCGTCGGAGAAGATGCCAAACCCCCTGCCAAAAGGGACATTTGCATCTATCCCAGAGGCAACTCCTGTAAACAGATGTCCATGCTTAATATGAATTGCGATCCTATGGTTTACCCACTTTTATTCCCTTACAACATGTTCCCGATAAAAGAACCACCAAATGAATCAGGCTTACTCCATGCCAATTTTACGCGTACAGATTATCAATGAGGAATACATTTAGTATTTTGCACTCTGGTGGCAAACTATTCCAACAGTATGTCATAGATGCGTATGTTAAAACAGAGGGCGCGCGTCTCAACTATCTCAGATTACATCAACAAGATCTGCGCGTGGAACAATACAAAGGACTATCAGATGCACTGCAAGCAAAGGCTGAAAATAACAACGTACATGTAGGCAAAATGATCATATTACCGTCCACATTTCCAGGAAGTCCAAGGTACATGCAACAAAACTATTGTTCTACGTGACTTTTTCTAGGGTTAGATCTTTCGACTCATTATCTGTCGTCTCCAGCAGAACACCTATTCACAACTGCGTCTTTCAAGAAGTATTTCTTTCTTCTTGATTTCTGAATTCCTTTCCCACTGTTTTCCGTTCTTATTCTTACACCGCCGTATGCTACGGTGGGCATCAGCTAGTGACACTTAAAAAAATAAATAAATTACTCTGGCCAGCACCAAAATTCTCTGACGCAGAAGAATAAGTATACTTTATGGATATTGGTGTGCTGAATCATTTTCAATAATTGGAATTTGTATACCACAAACCATTTTCATAAGATGTTTTATTCAGCTAAAAATACCACTTTTTTTAAAAAAATGTGGGTTTTTAAAAAAATTGTTACATTTGTTTTATGGCATAAATATTTTTCAGGCTCTCAATATTATCTGAGATAGGTTATGAGTTGAAAAATAGCAGTCATCCTCGTTTTTACATTAGTAGAGATGGAAACAACACAAAATCAGGTATTTGCCACATATTTTTGCTATCAACCACTATTTTTTTCTCTGTTCTTATTCCTTCAAAAAAGCCAGGAATTTGCATTTAGAATGTTAGAGTTTTGCTTTTTTCTTAGCCAGAAAAGAGAAAGTTGTTGTTTAAATGGTATTTAAAGCAATATACTAGGTCAGGCGAATCCATCTATTGTCTTGACCAGAACAGGTAAGCAAACTGTAAAAGAATACACACCCATCCTTCATTACAAAAAAAAAACATTGTGGAAGAATCTTCTTCTTCTTCTCTCGGCTGGTCCTGTAAGGTGTTGCCACAGCAGATCATTTTGTTCCATATCCTCCTGTCCTCTACATCTTGGAGAATAAAGGCAAACCAGTGTCATGAGCTCTTCAAAATCGTCAGCTCCTGTTCTGTCCTTTTTCATTTTTTTCTTTTTCTCCTTCTCTGCAGTAACCTTGTCTAAAATAATGCACAGCTGGTGACTCCTGTGTTGTTGACAGTTAGAAGTCATTAATGAACGCCTGCACAAAGTCCAGTTAAAAACAGGAAGTGCCATCACTAAAAAGGATTACCATTGAAAGCCATCAACAAACCTCCTGTACTGTTTTTACTTCAAAATCTGCCCACTACCAAAGACCCCTTACTGTGTTTTACTATAGAAGGGAAAAGTTTCATTTATTTATTTATTTATTTGCATACCAGTCTTATAAAAATAAGAAATCAAAATGTTGTGATCGACATTTAAATTGTGACAATGAGGATAAGCATGTGGCTAGTGAATTAGGAAGGGAGTTTATTGTGTTAGTTAAGACTGAAAATGATGATGACTAACAGAAGAGCGGGGGTTTCAAACAAGGACAGTATTTCTGGGATGAAGGAAGATGTAAAGGTGAGATCTAATGTAGATGAGCAGAAACAGGGTTGTGGGCTATTGTGAATAAAATATTATTAAGTCATGGTGTTGGGGATGAAACAAAAGTTTAATTTGTTGATTTAAAGCTGTATTACAAGGGTGTTGTACTGTTTTAACCATTATAGATGTGGTGAGAAGTTAAGCAAATGACACCTTTTATTAGCTAACTAGAAAGATTACAATATGCAAGCTTTCCAGACAACTCAGGCCCCTTCTTCAGGCAAAATGCAATACAGAAACTGGAATTCTCTGTGTTTTTATAGACGCTAGGGGTTTCATGCATAACGCCGTTCGTAGAATTCATACTAAAACATGGCATACAGACAAAAGTTGAAATGTGCATATGCACAAAAACATTCAGATGCAGAAAACCGTGCATAAGCCAACTTTCACGCACTTCCGCTACATAAATCCCAGTCTGCGTGAAATGTAATGCTCGTGCATGCGCCTGACCGCCCACCCTGTCTCCTCTTTGAATATGCAAATCAATATAAATATTCCCTTAATTCCAGCATTCTGTGAAAAGGCAATGTCAGAAGCATGGGGGAAAAAAGAACATCAGTGAATGCCAAGTGGAAGCAAGGAAAAACATACTGTTTGTTGGTTTAAGCAGTTGTATAAACAACTAAAGGAAGTTAATCAAAAGTTCAAGTTCAGAAAGTTGCATAGTGTCCGAAATAAAAAGAAGTTGTCAGATATCAAAGTCACCACAGTGGCGCAATGGTAGCGACAAGCTGGTGCCCAATTCAGAGATTGTTCCTGCCCTCCCGTACGATGCTTGCTGAAACCATGCACAACCTTTGATGAAATACGTAATTTATTGCAGCAGTACTGTCTCTTTCAAACGTACTAACCCCCAGTTCCTGTTCTTCCTTTTCTTTCTCCAAGTAACCAATCTCCACACAATCATCTCTTTAATAAATGTCAAGCCACCTGTAAGCTTAGAACGCCGATTCTTCAAAACTTTTAAGAAACATTGAAATATATTCGGGGTGGCACAGTGGGTAGCGCTGCTGCCTCACAGTTAGAAGACCCAGGTTCGCTTCCCGGGTCCTCCCTGCGTGGAGTTTGCATGTTCTCCTCGCATCTGCAAGGGTTTCCACCGGGTACTCCGGTTTCCTCCCACAGTCCAAAGACATGCAGGTTAGGTGAATTGCCGATTCTAAATTGTCCCTGGTGTGTGCTTGGTGTATGGATGGGTGGGTGTGGGTGTGTGTGTGTGTGCACCCTGCGAAGGGCTGGCGCCCTTCCTGGGGTTTGTTTCCTGCCTTGCTCCATGAAGATAGTGCCTGGAAATCTAAATCCACTTAGAAGCCAGTCGTCATCATCTGTAAATGCGTGCTCTCTTCTATTGAATTGAATTGAATTCCTTTATTGTTACTGTATGGCACAATGAGATTCAATACACCATAAATACTCCATAAACATATTTTCCTATAAAATGGTAAAATAACAACAGAAGCAATAATAATAATACAATAAAAAAAATAGAAAAATATATAATATGAAAGCATAAGTGGTTCAGGTTGAGCAATATTACAACTGTAATGCAAGTTTACAGTGTGGTCATTGTACTTATAAGTACAAGCAGCTCTACTGGGAGCACTTGATGGACTGATTGAGTGCGTTTATATGTCTTGGGATGAAACTTTTTCTGAACCGTAAGGTTTATGCAGGAAAGGCTCTGAAGTGTTCAAATAGACTGTGTGTCAAGAGCGGAGAGAATAATCGGGGTACAGCTTCTAGCACACACTGCCTCAGCCATATGCAATCTGCGGTAGAGCTTTCCGATCAGCTGCTTTATAGTTGTGCTTCAACCTTAGATGCAGTGGATTAAAATACTCAACACTAAAAGTAAAAACGCTAAAGCAGCCATAGTATTTGGAATACTTTGGCCATTCCGTGCATTATTATATGGTTGCGGGATGATTACAATCAGATGCCTTAAACTAAAAAACGATATCTGGTTAATGTCAGTGTATTTGATAAAGCCACATCAGGGATGTGAATCTGAAAAATAAAGAGAAGCCACACAGAAACAGTAAAATTGCTTTGATGCTGGGTGCCGCCATTTGGCAAAACCGAGCCAAAAACTTGCATACGCTATAGTTTGAGCGGGCGTGAGAATGTGCGTGGCTTTACGCCAAGTTTAATTTTTAAACATCACGATGTGACTGTGGAAATGGGCATAGGCAACATTTTTGTGTGTACGCACTGTTTATACATAAGGCCCTGGGACAGATACAGCATTGGAAAACCTTTAAGTGAGGCATCTTACATGTAAAAAATTAACAGACCTCTCCAGGCTAAGATTCATTTAGCAAGAGAGGAAAACAATGTATGGTCAAGATCTTTGGATAAGATAACTGTTCAACAAAGTCTTTTGAAGTTTCTGATGAGTTTTTCTAAACAGTGTGGATCTGTAGTCAGGTTGTCTAGGACAGTGTGAGAGATGCAAACAATCCTCATATCTGGCAAAAGGAAAACATCAATAAGAAATATCGATGGTGGAGTATTTTGGAAATGTTTATGAGAAACACAAACACAACAGAAGTGTTTTATCCGGTGTGTTTGAGTAAAGGAACTGCTACTCGCCACTGGAAAATGTTGGGGTGCCAACCTGGTCATCCCCGTTTAATTCCAAACAAAATACTTTGTATTTACTCAAATAAAATTAGCGCTGCTATGCACGCCAACAGAAAAAAAACTTTCAAAACAAGACTGCCATCATGCTAAGTGACAGACAGATAGTCAGAAAGGAATGCTCGGTTTGTTCGGTTTGGTACAAGACTGGACACCTCCTTCCAGCAGCAGTAGGATTTATACCTCTGGGACTGGAAGGGGCAGAGTCAGTTGCCCTCACTGGATGCCTTCTCTGTGCTGTGGAGGGAATAAGAGAGGAGACTGTTAGAGTCTGTGCCCCCTCTTGACCTGGAGTGGTATTGCATATCTTAGATGAGCCCAGAGGGTGGTCCACAGGTTGACACAGGTTATGTAAGGTTCAGTGTCTGGGATGTTCTTTGTGATTAATAGTGAGAGGCAAAGCTGTAAAAAGGAACATGGAGTGGTGGAGGTTTCTCTGTTGTTAAAGGAATATACTTGAATTCAGTGTCACAGTGAGGTAGAAAGACTATACATGCAACAACAGCATCAGGTTTCCAATAACCGCAAGCAGGAATGTGTTTTTATTATATACACAAGCATATGATTCTTTGATTTATAGTTTATATGGATGGGACAGTGGAGATGATGGGAGGGCTCTGGTTTGATAAGCAGGATTTGTGTAATATTGGGTTTGTGTGTTTTTTTTGTAAAAAAATAAATCATTTATACATCCTCCAATTTTTCTGAACCTGTTTTGCTAACACAGAGTCACAGGAAACTGGAGTCTGCCAGCAACAAAGTGGCTGGAAATCCACACTGAATTGGATGAAAATAATACGCACACTAGTATTCACACCAAGCCAGTACAGAATCACAAGTTCACAATATTAATCATGTCTCTGGGATGTGGGAGAAAAACATCGAACCTCAGGAAAAACAGAGCAAATATTAGGAAAATTTTCAAACTCCACTTTGGAACACCAATTGAGTGTAGGGCCCTAGAGCTGTCAGGCACTATCCCCGCAATGGTATTCTAATTTAAAAAAGGAAAATTTGAAATATTTAAATATATGATACCATTAAAAAAGAATATGTGGAATTGTACAAAATATAAACTGTCAGATAAGATTCAAATATAAATTCCATATTTACATTTTAATAGAATCTTATTTAAATCTAAATTAAACGCTTTAATTGTATGAACGAACAAAATAATATTTAATTTAAATAAGTCCCTTTAATTTATCCATCCATGCATTATCCAACCTTCTATATCCTAACTACAGGGCCACTGGGGTCTGCTGCAGCCAATCCCAGCCAACACAGGGCACAAGGCAGAAAACAAACCCTGGGCAAGGTGCCAGCCCACCACAGTCTTTAATTTATTTTAGTTCATATTTACTTACTAATTTCACCCGTAACTAAAGGTGCATGAAAAATAACTACAAACATAAGAGGCCCACTCATGGGGTTCCTTTTTTTAATTTGTCAATCATACTGAGATCAAGGAAAGTAATTTTCACTTTACCAGATCTGTTGAAATAATCTTTGAGGATACTGCTTGCTTTCCATTTTCTTTAACTTAATGTTTATGTGGCATATATTATGACTATAACAAAACATTACATTCTTAAACCTGCCTAATCCAATTTAGGGTTGTGTAACAGCATATGAAGCACAGCAGGAACCTTTCCGGGATGTGGCGCCAGTCCATCGCAAGACTCGCTCACACACAGGGTCAATTTGGAATCACTTAATCAAGACAAGCAAATTCAATCAACACCTTTTATTGTTTTTTGTTAAAGCCAAGTTGTTTGTCTCTCAGATCTTTTTAAAAACAGTCAATGTACATCTTTATTTTTTTATTTATTTTAATTGAAGCAAATACAATCAAGTCAAACTTATCTCAGTAATATTTATTTTGCAAGAATTTTTTTATTCAGTTGTAGTTTTGGAATGAAAATTCATATAATGATTAAATATAATGGACTGAACGGTTAACAACATATTAGATAAGCATAAGGAGCGATTCCTACATTAAATTCTGTCCTGAAATGCATAGTAGTTAACTTTCCTGTTTGCCAGTTACACCTTCAGCACTGAATGACAACAGGAGAGCACTTCAACTGTGGAATTATATCTCTCTATTATAAAAGGAAACCTTGAGACGAGACTATTGCCAAGAGATTTTTTCAAGTCCCACCCTCCTCTCAACCATTTTCAACCATGGTCCTCTCACCTCTCATTCATGTGAATGCTTTTGTCAGACACAGTTCCTGTGGTCTCAGCTCTTATAAATTTTTACATTTTCCTTACTTTAAGTTCCCAATAAAAGAAGACTTATGTCCAAATCTTATTGAAGAATTTAATCTCAAAGGGTTATCAACAGAAGAAATGAGTACATGGGCAATCCTAGCACTAAGAAACGATGAAGTCAAACGAATTAATGCGTAAATTGTTGGTTAAATGCATATCAATAAACTATGCTGTCGAACAATTCTGAAATGTAAAATTTTAACAGGCGACGAGAAAGGCTTCAACGGATAACATTAGACACCAAAGGAGATCTTGATATGCCATTCGTATTAAAATGTTTACAGATAACCCTTAGAATAGCTTTTGCTATGACAATTAACAAATCACAGGGGCAAACATTCGAAAAAGTCAATTTATTTATTACAGATAATGAAATGATCTTCACTCACGGGCAGTTATACTTTGTGTTGTCACGATGTAAGTCCAAACACGGAATCAAAATTCAATGCAATATTAACTAAAAGTTAATTAAAAAAATTGTTTTTACTGAAGCTTTGCAGTAAAAGTGTTAGTTTAAAAAGTATTTGCGTGTTAATTTCAAAGCCAAACAGAACGAAAATGTATGATGCAATGAATACCTCTAATGCAACATGAAACATAATTTTCTTTTACTATTTTTTACTATGGTTAATTACTCACTGTAATGTAAAATAGTTCTATTATGCATATATAACAATTCTCATGAAAATAACAATCTGCTTAAATTGTACATCCACTTCCCCATTTGCCAGCGGCAGATCCGCAAAGTGGCTCGCACATAGCGCATGTCCAGCGTTAGCGAGCAAAGCATGCAGGGGGCAGAGATCCCTAGTAATATAATAATATAATTAACCTGCACAGAAACATGGAGTTGTATTTAATATCCATCCATCCATTATCCAACCCACTATATCCTAATTACAGGGTCACGGGGGTCTTCTGGAGCCAATCCCAGCCAACACAGGGCGCAAGGCAGGAAACAAACCCGGGGTAGGGTGCCAGCCCACCACATGTCTTTAATATTGAAAGGTAATATTTTAGTAAAAGAAAATTACAAGACAGTAAAGTCTTTTAGCTAAGGCAAATTGTATCCCACTGTAACATATTGCCAAAATGTAATAAATCCTTTTGAAACACTACTAGATGGAATTAGGGAACTGAGTAGCAAATAAATTCCTTTGACATTCCTTGACAGCAGAGCTGCCCTTTCTATATGCACATCACACATTGAGCATGGGGCTTGTGATGGAAGGGCCAAAGCAGGGAGGAGCCCGCCTAATGGTGTTATTACTGTTTCATAAAATGTCAATTTAACGCCATTGACAGTCATCTATCATGATAATTCTGCATTAATGAGCAGAAAGTCCATTTCAAGTGAGCACCAGTCAGGAGCACAGAAAAAAAGCAGAACATTGTGTCACGCATGTGAGGCTATCTCCTTCCTCAGCCGACATCCAGTGCCCTTTTGTCTGAGACTTGAAATTCCTCACCCATCCACAATTGATACCCTGGACCATTATTATTATTATTATTATTATTATTAAGTAGGCCTTCATTTGTAAACAAATCAAAATTTTATAGTTAAACTTATGATATATGCTTCTTTCTTTCTTTATTGTTTCTTTATATAATTATTTTCAAATAAAAGGTGTTATACTGTATAGTAATGCAGTGGATTCAGGACAGACAGCTGGGGGGTGTTGGGGGCCCAGAAGAAGGCTTCCGTTTAGGGCCTCAGTTTTTCTGATTAGAGGAAAATATTACACAAATATCAAGCACAAAAGCTAGAGGATGATTCAGTTATAATCAGACTCAACTCAGTGTGTGTTTAAAGCAGATTAACATAAGAATAGGAATTCCTAATACTCAGTGTATTATACAGTGGTTGAATATGGATTTACTGTTGTACAGATTACAGATTCATAGACCAAATATTTTACTTAAACTAAATGTTTTAAGACAATAGACAAAGTTACAAACAATGGAATTTCTAATAAAGTATCAACATTTCAAAAGGTCTGCCAAGGAAATACAACCAAATATATTAGAAGTATAAATTTGATAATACTCATTGAAAATATATCAGGAGGTAGCGCATAGTCTTTTAAAAATTTTAGGTTCCTTCAGTATGTAGTCCAACAGGGGTTCTAAATGTTTTAAAAACTGCATTTAATGCATTTATTTTTATCATGGTGGTGGAGAAAGATGACGTGATGCATGGCTGGTCATGGAGGTAAGAATTTCATGTGATCTATACATATGACATTACTGCTACTACTACTACTACTACTACTACTATTACTACAACAACTACAAGCAAGCCGATTATTTGCCACCATTGTCTCCCTGTGAAACTGACAACATCTGCAGATAAGCAAGTGTGGAAGTAAGCCCTGAGGAAGACAGGAATAGTTCAAGCAATCAGTCTTTATTCAGGCACTGGTGAGTACATAGGATTCATGCGTTGCAAGGCAGAAGAGTAAAGTTCTCCTTTATAGATCGGCTTTTAATATCTTTCCTCGCTCCCACTTCCCCTTACTTATCAATAAGTATAATATCGTATATCTAAGTATTTCAGCTTACAATGCGTAAATCGGCTAACCGTTTATGTTTTGTGTGCATTGCAGATGGGACCCTAAAGAAGGAAAAGTCATCTTTCCTGTGTCTAACGGGCGCGTTCTAATGAAAAAGGAAGTTGTCCTAGGTCAGCTTACTGCACCCTGTCATATGAAATACCTGCCATTATAGCAAAACAGCTTTGTCAGCTTTTAACCCTTAGTAACTTGCAAGCAGTTAAATTTTCTTTCACACAAGCAACTACACTTCATTTTCCATTTACTGTGCAGTAATACCTCATTTAAGAAATTATCTCAGAACAAAGGTCCTTTATAAGGAAGTTGGCATAAAACACAATATGGCACATGCACAAGTGCCAGTATACTAGAATGCCATAGACGTCATTGTGCAGCCTCCCTACATGAAATAGTCATTTTCTGTTGTGGATATTGTGCGAACTGTAGAGCGTGAAATCATTTTACTTTAGTGCTTAGGTATTTCATGTGTACTGTAGTTATTTTAATATAAAGTAATACATTTTAATGTAATGAATTTTGCTCAGTATGTAACAAATGTAAAGCAAAATCATTAGAAACTAAAATGTACATGATAAAGAGGGTAAAGACATTTTTTAATTTTTATTTAAATAATGCAATCATCAAGTTCAAGTTGAAAATGGGGTTTCTTTACATCTCCTTCAAATTGTCATGGGAAAGAAACACAACAATAAACTCGATAAAAAAGCGCAGCTCATTTTCAATGAACGTGCTCCATTCTTTAATAAGCTGAGCCGCTGATTCAGCTGTTTTTGCTAAATGTTTCCAGTCAAGAAATTCTGAAAATATTGAGATGTATATAAAACTAATTACATCAAAAGGTAAGTAATTAAAAAATGAAAGTAAGTTAACACTCCGGGTGGTATGCATAATTAACTCAGTTACAGTCAATGAGCCCCTTAATTTACCACATGATGGGCAATCACCTACTGTATATAAAAATTAGGAATTATTTAATAGAACTGTATATTGCAACCATTGGAAATTTCTATTAAAATAACAGGCATAGGACGCAAACTTAAAATGAACATATGACACAGAATAAAATATGCTATATTAATTAATCAAATATATTCTATAATTTAATCAGGCATACTTTGATTACATTATACCCGTATGTTGATTCCTTTTGAATGCCAGCAGCTCTGTCCAATACATGCTGTAAGCTAATACAAAATATAAATACTATAACCCAAAAAAGACTAATGTATCAATTATGATTACTTTCTGCTAACATGCTGAAAAACTCCTGGGGTGTTAAAACAGAAGGCATTTTATCCCAAGTAGTTAATATTTTATAAATGCGCATTCTAAGTTTATAGCACACAAAATGTAACTTACAAAGTTTTTAGCTTTTTGCCTCAGGCTTTTTGGTTCACATTTACTAATCGCACAAAGAACCACTGCAGGCATGAACTGCCTGTGTAGCTAACAGCCGATCAATTTGTTAGACCAGTTCTTTAAAAGATCAGCTAAATGGTAGACTGAGAAGAATTTGTCAGTCAATCTGTCATACATTTATTACATACACTATACAAAAGAATATCACTGACACCAGCTAATGCAGCTGCTGGATATCAATGATGTGAGCCATAAAATACATTAAATTCTGACTAGAAATTGAATAAATCCCATGCATTTCAAAATACCTGAATATATATGAATTAAAAATACAATAATTTATCAAAAAAAAAAACAACACCTCATGTGTCCTTGACATAGTCTTAAAAAGAGTGGCCCTCCTAAGGGACATGACAGAAGTCACCTAATGCAGAACATTAAGAACATTTTTAAAAAAAAGGTCAATTAAAATGTAGGGAGGATTTCTGGTGAGGTGGAAATACTCTGCAACAGTAAGGAAACAGACAAGAGATGTCGAAGCAAAGGAAGAAGAAGAAGAAGCCCTATAATTAAACTCAATGGAAGGACTGTTCAAGGAAAGGCAGTTCAAGGTCAGGCATCCAACTGGCACTAATTGCCAGCGCTTATTAAGCTCTAAGCCAGGAGTAAGAGGAAGAGAGCATTCAGGTCAATGGGAAGTGCACGTAGCTATTAAATGCAATGAAGGAGGAAAGAACGAGAAAGAGACATTGAGAGAATAAAAGACAAAAAATCAGCATTTTATGGTAAGAGACAAAATGGAGAACAAAATGTAAGGGATGGCTTGTAGGCACCTCAGGCATGCTGTCTGTAAATTTATAATGTGTATTGTTTTACTCCTAGTGTGTACCTCCCACATTGTTAAATTTGAATGAGCATTTACCTTCAGTATGCATTTATCCTTCAGATGCATTTGATTTTACATGTTTTGCCCTTGTGACACCCCTTTACACACAGAAATACACCAAGGAGGCTCAAAACCAGAAAATTACATGTTGTTATAAAAAAAAAAAATACTCAACGCTTAGATACACATAAGGGGGAGTAGTATCTACAAAAGGACCGAAGAGAATAAAACCCTAGCCTGAGTAAATGGGATTTCCTGCATATGATTGTCTTACTCTCTGTTTAGGCCTAGCATGTCTACTTCTCGTCCAAGTTTTGAACTCAACAAATTGCTGGCTTTAAGACAAACTTAAATTCCATTCAAAGTTGCTTCCAGTCAATTCTTATGATCACACAATTGACCAGCGGTACCTTAAATGTGCTCCAGGTAGAACATAATCACCTCTAGAAATTTCTGCTAGCCATGCAGCCCTGTTTCTTCTATTGTCCTTAAAGGGCCGGAGATTTAAGGTAGCCTCCCAGCTACCTATTATGTAAAGGTGACATTATGGTGCCATTTGTTCTCTTTTGAGGCCATATGCCTTACAGCAGGCCGGAAGTGTTGTCACTGCTGATGTTTCTTTCATTTCTTTTCTTTTTTTTCTGCTGTTTGATGTTGTGAGGGAGCATTGATTTTTTTTCTAAAAAATTGTAATTATCGTACATTAATGACTTAGAATGTATGCACAAGCTCCCACATGATATGAAATGGAATCATACTCACTATGAGGGCATTTGTCAATTAATTCCTTTTTAAAAGAAGAAATACATGTTTTATATTTTATACAAAACCAGTATATTGTTCTTACTTATGAATTATGGAAGAACTTAGCAGTCTAGGTTGCTGTTCCCAAAATCAATGAATCTTAGCGGTTAAGCAGCAGACTTTACCATGCTTGTACATAAAGGACAAGCTACTTTTCCATATATTTCCTAAAACTCTTCTTAAGCAGTCACTTAGTTATCCCCACTCCTGAAATTGTCTACAAAAAAGCAACATAAGTCAAATGAAAAACAGTGGATTGGTAATAGTTTCTTTAAGACACTTTAGTTCTCATGTGGGATGAAAAGAGTTATGAAAAGTACCGTTTACACTCGCGGATAAGTCGGGACTTGATTTTACCATGTAACTTCTGCTATTTTATAATGTCGGTCATATAAGTCGAATGTGGAAAATTCACACTATTGGTCCTAGAGATTATGATATGCTAACGTCCACCTGAGAGAGTAACCACAGAGCACGCTGCCTTTTTTTCTATGTGGGTGTGGCAATGCGCTGTATTAGCGCGTGTTCCTAACCTCTCTCTCTATCTCTATTGTGCCTACGTGACCACATGGTAATACCGAACTATTCCGAAAAGACGTTTGCACTGATTTGTGTTTTAGTATCTCACAGCCTCATACACCTTTATCGTAACAGCATTCCTTGTCAACGATGGAGCATTCCATCAGAAGAAAATATGAAACTGGTTTTAAATTATACATCGTTAAAGTAGCGAAAGAAATTGGTAACTGCGCTGCTGCAACAAAATTCGATGTGACTGAGAAACTGATGCGAGATTGGAGGAGGCAAAAAGATGTAAAAAAAAAAATCTAACTGTCGCATTTTTGAACAGGTGTATAAGTCGGAGTCTGATTTTATAATTGATTTTTCAGGTTTCAAGACCCGACTTATACGTGAGTATATATGGTAATATGTAGTAAACATAACTTCATAATTTAATAGCATAATTTGACAAGATGCATAAATAAGCACAAAACGTGAAATGTATTGCTTCTGAAACAAACATAAAGAATGATGGACACATTCCATAAAAGAAAATCACACTTTTTTAAAAAAAAAGAAAAAAATACCCATTCCTTTTAGATAACAGCAGAGTGTCATTGTTTACTAAGGCTTGAAGTACTCTTTCCAGAGAAAAAACAGTGAGTAAGATGATACAGCCCGGAGTGTTCCCTGCATGGAGTTTACATGTTCTCTACACCTAAGTTTGTTAAATTGGCCATATTCTCTGTGTGAGTGTGTGCTCGTGCAGAATGTAATGGAGTGGTGCCCCATCCAGGTGTTATTCCTGCCTTGGGACAAGCTCCATTTTCCCTATGGACCTGTCCTACATAAGTGCATTCACAATCTGGATAGATGGATGGAAATGATACAATGAATACAATAAGCCTGCACATCACAGCCTATTTTACTCTGTTTTACGCTCATAATTACCACTTGGACAGCCAGGTGGAAATTTGAAAATTGTTCATGTATCCTTAAATGAAATAAATCAATTCCTTCGGAAAGTGAACAGTATGTTTATTTCTCAAATATATAGGTAATAACTCGAGTATAATGTAATGCAAAAAAAAAAAAATCACTACTTACGAAGACAGCAGCACATTTACCATATAGCTATGCCTATACCTTGCTTTCTGATGTGATGGTTTATATCATTTTTTTCCTGGTGCCTGAGAGTGTATGTCAACAGGTAAGCATAAATGGGATATCCTCTAACACCCGGCAGCAGTCTACCAACAAACTCTTAATTTTTTCCCTGCTTGCACTGTTGAATTGGCTGACATAGAGACATTGTGGATACTCCCAGAGTACTTTGCCACAATATCTATAAAAAGTTCTTAGTGATTGCAAAATCACCTGTGTGCTCAATGCTGAGAACTTTTATGGCAGGTGTAATGAGGCTCCAAGAAGCTGAATGTATGAATGAGTATCCGCTACAGCCCCCTGGTTTAATTTTAATAATGAGTAGGTGCTACATTTTTTGAGGTAGTGGTTGAAGACACAAACATAGGATTCAATGGATGTTATTCTTGCTTGCATTATTTATTTCAACCGTACTCTCTCTATCCATATGTATCAACTCCAGTTTCTGTCCTTCCTTTTTCTTTCCTCTTGCTTCTTCACTAAAACAATTACAAAAATTAAAATGTCTAAGTGAAAGTAAAGCTAGATGCAATCTTTGAATGCTGACATTTCAAATTTTTTAAAGAATATACAGTAGAAGTGTCATCAGCTTATAAATTTGTAATTATCAACAGTATCATTTATTTAAATGAACTTAACTTATGTATAATGTAGCAAAATTAATGCCTTATTTTGTTTCATCATGAAAACGGTATACTCTCAACATAAATCTTAGTAGTCCTAATGTTCAGAGAGCTGTCATAATTTGAATTTAATGTATTCCGTGTGGCGATCACTGCCCATGGCTACAGCCAGTGCAAGAGGAAGCCAATTTAAGAAGTATGTAGCAATTAGCAGCTACGACACCACCTAGATTATGAAGGATTTAACAGGTTGCTTTAGGTACAATGGATTTTGAGAAACACTCTTGAATTAACAATCAGTCTTACAGTGGAGTTTATGATTTTCTTGATTAGGCTGGTATGGTTCCCCAAGGCCTGGCCATAGTAAGCTGTCTGCCTTTATTTAACTTTCATTTAAGTTATCAAATTGCAATAACATTTAAAGAATTTAGAAAACAATTGGTAACAGTTTATAATATTCAATAACTCTCTGTGCCTCGCAGTTAGGAGACCTGGGTTCACTTCCCGGGTCCTCCCTGCCTGGAGTTTGCATGTTCTCCCCGTGTCTGCATGGGTTTCCTCCGGGTGCTCTGGGTTTCCTCCCACAGTCCAAAGACATGCAGGCTAGGTGGATTGGCGATTCTAAATTGGCCCTAGTGTGTGCTTGGTGTGTTGGTGTGTTTGTGTGTGTCCTGCAGTGGGTTGGCACCCTGCCCAGGATTGGTTCCTGCCTTGTGCCCTGTGTTAGCTGGGATTGGCTCCAGCAGACCCCCGTAACCCTGTGTTCGGATTCAGCGGGTTGGAAAATGGATGGATGGATAACTCTCTGTTCATTATTATCAAGGCAGTAAATTTCAAGCTTTAATTGTACAATATCAGAATTAGAAGTACTTCAGTGCCAAATAATTGATGTCTGGTGTCTAAAGAACATATAAAACAAAAATAATATATTAAGTATTTAATATGCAGAATAAACTTGCATAAGACATTAAGTGTTGATATTTTATTTTTTATAACATATATTAAAGTAAATTGTAATATTAATTATTCAGTGTCAGATTTGGATTTGGTGAGGCCCTCAACTATAAGAAGGTTGGAGGCCCCTTCTTAAAAATTGCTTGGTATAGAAACTCAACTATTTCCTAACCTGCTTAGTCCTGAACAGGATCACGGGGGGATGCTGGACCCTATCCCAGATAGCATAGGGAGCAAGGCAGGAACAATCACTGGACTGAGCGCCAGTTCATCACAGGATGAACAAGCGCACAGACACACAAACCTCAATCATATACTATGGCCAATATAACATCACCAATACTTGCAATCAACATGCATGTCTTTGGACTGTGGGGGGAACAGCTGGAGGAAACCCACGCAGACACGAGGAGCACATGCAGACTCCACATATCGAGGACCCTTGATGCAAACCCTGGTCTCTTTACTGCGAAGCAACAGAGCTACCACTACACCACCATGCTGCCCTTGGTATTTAGAGTGAAAAATACAAATTATTTTCAAATGAATGTACAGTAAAACCTTGGCCATGACGGATAAGAGAAAATACGGATAACAGAACAGCTACTTTAAAAATAATATACAGTAGATTAGTATTAATGAAATTAAATAATTTCTATAATATTGTAATGACCAGCGTAATAAGCAATTACAACTCAGAGATACTGGAGTTTTCTACATTTTACTTGGTGTCAGCGTTCCATAACAAATGGTGCTCTGGCTTATCCTTCGTTATCTAGGTTACAAAACAATAAAAGAAAGATTTCCCTTCCAATAATAATAATCTCCTGCCACTCACATTCTGTCTTTTTCTATACTGCAAACACTCCTGCTTATTGTCTCCTGGCTCCCTACTCAAAACCTCCTTCTGCCTCACCTTCCTGTTTCTCCTAACTTCTCCTGTCACTCATCTCCTAAGAGGCATGTCTGCCAATCACAGAACAGAAGCCCTTCAGCCAGTCCATCGCATCACTTACAGCATTCATTCCACCCTTTCTGCCACTGCACAGCACATGACAAACTGCCTGCAACAATACATAATATAGCAGAATTTAAAAAGAAAATTACAATTCAGAATAACATCACCATCAGTGGTTTCCATTTACAAGATATGTTTCAATTTTGCCAGCATCATGCTTTATATCGTTCACTGTTGTTCTTTCTACTCTGTAAATTGAAATAATTCTAGAAGCGCTTTTGCCATTTTGTAAATGCGTAATAATTTCAGTTTTTTTGTGACAATTCCAACACCACACACATATGTTTATCGCCATTAAAATGTATAAGTAGTTTAACAAAAGAGAAAACCTACGAAATGCTACAGTATTAAAGCTGGAGGTATGTAACTGACACTGTGACTTCAAATACAGCATGACATGTGGTGCTAGGGAAGAACACTATGTGCTAGCAAAAGGGAGAGTCGTTCCAACATGCACAGCTTGCAGCATTTTGTGCAGCAGTAGTAATATGTAGACGCTTGTGTGCACAATGTTTTTTTTTTTTTGCCCTAACGGTTTATGTAGACTGATGGTTAATCGAGTGATGGATAATCAAACTTTTACTGACAATCTGAATTGTCCTTGTCCTGTAGCTTTAAATTCTGTTCACTCGGGTGAGAAGTGATACGAAACAAAAAAAGCCACAATACCCATAATCTTACATAAACAAAGAGCTACAGTGTGAAAAACTATTTGCCCCCTTCCTGATTTCTTATTCTTTTGCATGTTTGT
This sequence comes from Polypterus bichir lapradei, assembly GCA_026402145.1. NCBI lineage: Eukaryota > Metazoa > Chordata > Cladistia > Polypteriformes > Polypteridae > Polypterus > Polypterus bichir. The sequence continues at coordinate 9,977,381 of JANRMT010062842.1, read as the reverse complement.
CACACAAAATGTTTCTGATCATCAAACACATGTAACCATTAGTCAAATATAACACAATTAAACACAAAATGCAGTTCTTAAATGGTGGTTTTTATTATTTAGGGAGAAAAAAAATCCAAACCTACATGGCCCTGTGTGAAAAAGTAATTGCCCCCTTGTTAAAAAATAACCTAACTGTGGTGTATCACACCTGAGTTCAATTTCCGTAGCCACCCCCAGGCCTGATTACTGCCACACCTGTTTCAATCAAGAAATCACTTAAATAGGAGCTGCCTGACACAGAGAAGTAGACCAAAAGCACCTCAAAAGCTAGACATCATGCCAAGATCCAAAGAAATTCAGGAACAAATGAGAACAGAAGTAATTGAGATCTATCAGTCTGGTAAAGGTTATAAAGCCATTTCTAAAGCTTTGGAACTCCAGCGAACCACAGTGAGAGCCATTATCCACAAATGGCAAAAACATGGAACAGTGGTGAACCTTCCCAGGAGTGGCCGGCCGACCAAAATTACCCCAAGAGTGCAGAGACGACTCATCCGAGAGGTCACAAAAGACCCCAGGACAACGTCTAAAGAACTGCAGGCCTCACTTGCCTCAATTAAGGTCAGTGTTCACGACTCCACCATAAGAAAGAGACTGGGCAAAAACGGCCTGCATGGCAGATTTCCAAGACGCAAACCACTGTTAAGCAAAAAGAACATTAGGGCTCGTCTCAATTTTGCTAAGAAACATCTCAATGATTGCCAAGACTTTTGGGAAAATACCTTGTGGACTGATGAGACAAAAGTTGAACTTTTTGGAAGGCAAATGTCCCGTTACATCTGGCGTAAAAGGAACACAGCATTTCAGAAAAAGAACATCATACCAACAGTAAAATATGGTGGTGGTAGTGTGATGGTCTGGGGTTGTTTTGCTGCTTCAGGACCTGGAAGGCTTGCTGTGATAGATGGAACCATGAATTCTACTGTCTACCAAAAAATCCTGAAGGAGAATGTCCGGCCATCTGTTCGTCAACTCAAGCTGAAGCGATCTTGGGTGCTGCAACAGGACAATGACCCAAAACACACCAGCAAATCCACCTCTGAATGGCTGAAGAAAAACAAAATGAAGACTTTGGAGTGGCCTAGTCAAAGTCCTGACCTGAATCCAATTGAGATGCTATGGCATGACCTTAAAAAGGCGGTTCATGCAAGAAAACCTTCAAATAAAGCTGAATTACAACAATTCTGCAAAGATGAGTGGGCCAAAATTCCTCCAGAGCGCTGTAAAAGACTCATTGCAAGTTATCGCAAACGCTTGATTGCAGTTATTGCTGCTAAGGGTGGCTCAACCAGTTATTAGGTTCAGGGGGCAATTACTTTTTCACACAGGGCCATGTAGGTTTGGATTTTTTTTTCTCCCTAAATAATAAAAACCATCATTTAAAAACTGCATTTTGTGTTTACTTGTGTTATATTTGACTAATGGTTAAATGTGTTTGATGATCAGAAACATTTTGTGTGACAAACATGCAAAAGAATAAGAAATCAGGAAGGGGGCAAATAGTTTTTCACACCACTGTAAGTATCGCCCAACACATCAGTTGACTCATCTACAGCTAAGCCTACACATGGTGTCTTGTGAATTGCTTCATCCAACTGTTCTAGCACATCCTGGGTTAGTATTTGTTTTTCTTGTGGCTGTTGAAACTGAAATGAAATTTTAATTTCTATTTTCACATAATTTTTGTTTTTGTTTTCTCTCCAGTATGGTTTCAGCCACTGCACTTATGCACTCCTTTACAATTCCTTTACATTCATTGTCATATTGTTGGGTAGTGAATGATTGTGCCAGGATTCTGGTCGATCAATCATATTTGGGCTCTTAGATCATGTATTTTCTGTGCCATCAGTTTGGATTTGAGTGGGTATGATTGCTCAAAAGATGTGTGCTTTGTCTCGTGGTGACGCTTCACGCTGCCACTTTTAATTATAGCCACTGCCTCAAACTGAGGCAAACTGGTTTTGAACTCCCAGTGGGAAGTATGAACTTATATGAGTCTGTCCATTCTAGATTAAAAGCTTTGTTTTTTCTGTCTATTTTTCTTTTTTTAGAGTGTCTGCTTCTCTGACTCACTTATTTGGACATCTGTGTCTCGGTATCCTCACAGCTCACAGAGTGTGTGTTCTTCTGTGTATTTTCACAGACACACACCCACTCACCCAACTCACAACGTTGTTCTGATTTGATAGTCTGAGTAGCATCATGATATGTTACAATGCATGCGTTTGGTCTATGCGTTTCCTGTGTGTACACACATTGACTACCATAAAGACAAAGAGACAAGGTTAAAAAAAAAGACTACAATGCAAGAAAAGTTGTGCAGATTAAAATAGAAATAATCCATCAAAATATAATAATAAGTCTGGGTCTGTATAGAACGGCTTCTGGGTCCGGATCTGGACCGCAGTCCGCCTATTGGTGACCAAGGTACCAAGGTCTGTGTGTCCAGTCCCTGTGAGCAATCTAATTGATCATTTTGGCTTTGGTGTGATTAGTCAGTTTAATTTTGGTGAAATGCAAATGTGAGATGCACAGGGAGGAGTAAAGGCATATGAAGCATACTGAGAGAGTCACTTTCAAAGACAGCAAGAATAAAATCAAACAGGGGTCAAACAGAGTCTGAGAAGCAGGCTTTAAGGGAAAGAGCTCGAGAGAGGGAGCACCAGTGAAGACATTTAGAGACGGGTAAATACATAGGCAAAGGCACCAAAGGTACACATAAGAGCAAGAGACAGAATAATTAAAAAATATTTGCTATTCAATCCAGTCCTAATCTTTTCTCATTCCTAGCATTCTCCTATAATTGTCTAATGTATTCAAAGTTTCACGCAGGAATGGTCTCTCAATGCATGAAAATAATTTATGGTGGTAGCTCCTTCAAAATGTGTGTTACCTTGAAAGACAATGTTTGCATCCAGAGCAGGTGGATAAAACTAGTATGCCGAGCACGACATGGTAAAGAAGCATTGAGAATGTATTCCATTAAGAGAAATTTATTATAAAGGTTTCCATGGTTAAATATTTTAACCTGACCTTACAAACTAAATTGTATAGGTATTGCAGTACAAATAACACGAGGACATTGAAGTATTAAAATGTCTTAAATGTTAACAAAACTGATCCCTACAAAGTCTTTCAAATTTTATGTGACACTGCTGTCACTTCTGTCTCTCAGGATAACCCTGTTTCTTGCAAAACCTCCTTTCTCTGTGATGTCTATTTAACAAATGCCTCTCTGTATTTAATGAGATGCATTAGCAGCTTTCAGTGGTTTCTTTAAAAAAATAGTTCTAGTTATTGTATCCATAAAAAAGCTTAAAAATTGATGGTAGGGAAGTGCTTTCGACCTTCATTTTTATTTTCTTGCTTTGAGCCTCTGGTTAGCATTTAAAAAAAATTACTTACTGTGACATGTACTGAGCCTAGCCTGTATACCTTAATCAATTTTCCAACCTTTATAAGTGTAGTTGTTGGAAAAGCAATTTTAAATCAAAGTAAAGGTTTACTTTTCTAGATGGTGTGTTATGGAGGATAGACAGGCATCCCGGCTGGGATGGATAACTATTTCCTGCTTAGCCATAACTCATGACCCTTGTCCCAGTTGGGATAACAGAATGGTGGATGGACTAGCAGAAGTTGGAGACCAAGAGAGGTTTAGTCCACTGTATGACAAAGTGGCAATGTCCCTCTCGAATAGTCCCAGTTTGGACAGGGGATGCATGGGACTTGGGGTATGGAAGTGCAGCCCTGTCACGATCCTTGGGTGCCACTAGAGGGCGGGGGAACAACAACATTTATTTATAATGCACATTTTCATACAAAAAAAGTAGCTCAAAGTGCTTTACATAATGAAGAAAAATAAAGGACAAAATAAGAAATTAAAATAAGACAACATTAGTTAACATAGAAGAAGAGTAAGGTCCGATGGTAAAGGAGGACAGAAAAAACAAAAAAAAAAAAACTCCAGACGTCTGGAGAAAAAAATAAAATCTGCAGGGGTTCCAGGCCACGAGACCGCCCAGCCCCCTCTGGGCATTCTACCTAACATAAATGAAATAGTCCTCTTTGTATTTAGGGTTCTCACAGACGGACTTGATGATGATGGTCATGCAGAGTTCTGCCTTTTAATCCATCACTGTTGGAACATCACGGTGCTTTGAGTAGATGGTGGTGGTGCAAGCCACCACCAAAAGGACACCAGAAAAAGAAACAGCAGAGAGAGTAGGGATTAGTACAGATTTTAGAGCCGCCATGAATAGTTATTATAATGAATTGGATATACAGAGCATCAGGATTAAATTACAGTGAAGTTATGAGAAGGCTATGTTAAATTAATGTGTTTTCAGCAGTTTTTTGAAGTGCTCCACTGTATTAGCCTGGCGAATTCCTATTGGCAGGCTATTCCAGATTGTAGGTGCATAACAGCAGAAGGCCGCTTCATCACTTCTTTTAAGTTTTGCTCTTGGAATTCTAAGGAGACACTCATTTGAGGATCTGAGGTTATGATTTGGAATATAAGATGTCAGACATTACCGATATATAAGATGGGGCGAGATTATTTAAGGCTTTATAAACAATAAGCAGAATTTTAAAGTCAATCCTGAATGACACAGGCAACCAGTGTAGTGACATCAAAACTGGAGAAATGTGCTTGGATTTTCTTTTCCTGGTTAGGATTCTAGCAGCTGCATTCTGCACTAGTTGCAAACGATTTATGTCTTTTTTGGGTATTCCTGAGAGGATTGCGTTACAGTAATCTAGTCGACTGAAAACAAATGCGTGAACTAATTTCTCAGCATCTTTCAGTGATATAAGAGGTTTAACTTTTGCTATGTTTCTTAGGTGAAAAAATGCTGTCCTAGTGATCTGATTAATATGCGATTTAAAATTCAGATTACAGTCAACAGTTACCCCTAAGCTTTTTACCTCCATCTTGACTTTTAATCATAATGTATCCAGTTTATTTCTAATAGCCTCATTGTATCCGTTATTGCCAATCACTAAGATTTCAGTTTTCTCTTTATTTAGCTTGAGAAAGTTGCTATTCATCCATTCAGAAATACAAGTAAGACATTGTGTTAGTGAATCAAGAGAATCGGGGTCATCAGGTGCTATTGATAAATGCAGCTGTATGTCATCAGCATAGCTGTAGTAACTCACGTTATGCCCCGAGATAATCTGACCTAACGGAAGCATGTACATTGAGAAGAGCAGTGGACCCAGGATAGAGCCTTGTGGAACACCATATAGGATATCATGTGTCTTTGAGTTGTAATTCCCACAACTAACAAAGAGTTTTCTTCCTGCCAGGTAGGATTCAAACCAATTTAAGACACTGCCAGAGAGGCCCACCCATTGACTAAGGCGATTTCTAAGAATATTGTGATCAATGGTGTCAAATGCGGCACTCAGATCTAAGAGGATGAGAACAGATAAATGGCCTCTGTCTGCATTTACCCGCAAATCATTTACTACTTTAACGAGTGCAGTTTCTGTGCTGTGATTTGTTCTAAAACCTGACTGAAATTTATCAAGAATAGCATGTTTATTGAGGTGGTCATTTAACTGCATAATGACTGCCTTCTCTAGAATTTTACTTAAGAAAGGCAGGTTAGAGATGGGTCTAAAATTTTCAAAAGCAGAGGGGTCAAGATTATTTTTCTTAAGTAGGGGTTTAACTAAAGCAGTTTTAAGACAGTCTGGGAAGACTCCTGTATCTAATGACGAATTTACTATGTCAAGAATATTATCAATTAGCACGCCCGATACTTCTTTGAAAACAATTTGTTGGTATTGGGTCAAAGACACAGGTGGAGGGTTTCAGTTGAGAATTATTATTTTATGTAAATCAGGTAAATCTATCCTAGAGAAAGAGTTTAATTTGTTTATAACAAAGTACTGGGGTTTAGGAGGATCCTTAGTGTTGGGGAGATATACTATGTTATTTCTAATATCATTAATTTTTTGATTGAAAAATACAGCAATAGCCTCACAGGTTTTACTGGAAGTACTTAGGAGGTATTCCTTTGAGTTATCTGGGTTTAGTAGACGATCAATCGTCGAGAATAAGACTTTGGGATTACTAGCATTGTTATTTATAATCTTAGAGAAATAGCAGCGCCTGTGAAGACGGACAGTGTTATTGTATTCTTTTATTTTAACTTTTAATATTTCATGGTGGATAGTTAGTTTAGTCTTCCTCCATTTACGCTCAGCTCCAGGGAATGTTCTCTTTAAATCAGACACTCTTTTGGTCTTCCATGGTATAACAATGCTAGAAGATTTTTTAACTGTCTTTTCAGGTGCAACTGTGTCAACAGCAGCTCTCACTTTAGTATTAAATCTTTCCACCTTATTATTTACATTATCCTCGCTATTATAGTTGGCACTATAAACGGATTGATTGCTTAGAATGTTTGTTAGCTTTAAAGCTGCTGATGAGTCAAAGAAGCGTTTTTTAACAATATGCTTCTCATGAGTGTTTTCTTTCATTATTTCTATACTAAAAAGTAAAAGAAAATGGTCTGATAGACCCGTATCAATGACCTGCTTTATATCAACTTTTAGTCCTTTAGTAATTACTAAGTCTAACGTATGACCTGCTTTATGTGTAGGCTGATTAATGAGCTGTCTCAAATTAAAAGAATCCAGGAGGTTCATGAATTCTTTTACTTTTTGGTCACACTGATTATCTATATGAAAATTAAAGTCGCCGACTATTAAGAGTGTGTCATAGTTCGTAATTAAAATTAAAACAGCTGTGCCATCTGGGCTAAGCCACGTTTCAGTTAGTGCAATAAAATCAATTTTTCTATCACTAATAAGATCGTTGATAAAAAAAAGTCTTGTTAGTTAAAGCTCTAACATTTAATAGTGCCATATTTAATGTTTCGGAGGGGCAGAGATGAATACTATGTGCGTTATTGATATTTGGAACAGGAACTAAGTTATTTTTGTTAGTGCCGCTCTGTGTGTATTTATTGTTTAATCTATAGTCTGTTTTTATAGTTTTAATACATTGTTCATCTAAAATAGTAATTGTAATTAAATTATTGGTGTTTATGCCATATTGCCTAGATTTTCTACGTGCATTGAGATTGGTTATTAGAGTATTAATGTAGTGCACTTTTACGTAAGATTTTATTAGATATTATTTATTTCCAAACAACCCAGAATTGCTCCCAACAGGCCAGGCCATGTTACAGGAAGCATTCAGAGGTTCAGGTTAAAAAGAGCCCACACCTCACCTCAACGGACAATGGGTAACATTAACCAGTATTAGAAGAAGGAGAAAGACAGCACTCATTTGATTTATACATGTGTTAGCATTGACTGTGGGTTCAGAAGGAATGGCCAAGCTTCAGCTTGGTTCCAAAAACATCATTAGACCTAGCTCGGTGGATTCAGAAAAAGCGTTGCCACCATCGTTTCATATTAAGCTTGGCTTAATAAAGCAGTTTATCAAAGCTGTATCAAAAGATGTAGCCTGTTTTATGTCTTTGTGCAACACGTTACTTGGTTTGTCTGAGGTTAAATTGAAAGAGGGCATTTTTGCCGGACCTGATATTAGAATACTGATTTCTAATGCAGAATTTGATGGTGCAACAAACAACCTGGAATGAGAAGCTTGGATTATCATTCAAACAAGTAATTTCCAAGTTTTTAGTTAACAATAAAGATCCAGATTATTAAGAAACTAGCAAAATACCCGCACTTCGCAGCGGCGAAATACTGCCTTAAAATTATTATTAAGAAGACAATTTAACCTTTTTAAACTGAGGGAAAATATGCCAATAATTACTTGTTAAGGATCTCTTTGTATACCATGTTGTCAGTTCGGCCCTCCGGTTGTAACATGACCAAGCTGTGTGCTGAGCTTACTCTTGAGCATGTAACTTACAGTTGGCCATGTGAACAGTAATCTTGTCTCAAATCTCACAGCTTGGATTGCTGCTGTCGTAATCGGTTTGAGTTTCAAGGTTTGTTTCAATTACGACAGTATTTGCAGGATTTGTTGTGTTGAAGTGACATTCGGCATCTGTCAAGCGTTGTAAGCACACAACCGGTTTCATCGATAAAATCACATCCAGCTTTTGAGAGTTTAAACATTCAGAAACATCAAAGTGTCCACTACTGAAATCGTCACCTGTGAATCTAAGATGTTTAAGAGGCATTGGCGGTTGTCGAAAGGTGTAAAATATTTGGCCATTTCAGTACACTTGAAAGCGACAACCGAACAATTGAGCGGCAGCCATCAACTCACATGCAGAACCATAGGTGAAGGGCTTAAGCATTTCACTCTTCTAGTGCTCCTGTGTAGTATAATTATCTCCTGTACCGTCATCAGTCCACACCTTGAACCTGTCCCAGTCATTCAATACATAAGACACAATGTTCCTCCGGATATCAAGAGTGAGCCTGATATGGCCATGCAATATGTAACACAGAGAATGGAAAAGGTAGGTGCCATCTCCGGGCATGGAAACCACTCAGTAAGTGACAGTTCTTTGATCGATAGTGATCACCTCGATAGACATGGTAATGGGGGTTGGAATGATAAAGGAAATGGGTACCTGAGCAATGTAAAGTAAGTCTAAAATACCTATACAATAACTATAATTGTAATAAACAAACAATAAAACAGCGGAGAAGCCGTGGATTAAACAAAAGGCTGTAGTTATCAGTAGGGAGACGTGAATCCCGTGGCGAAGCAAGGAAGGGAATGTAGAGACCGGAGCGACGGACGGTCTTATATAGGCAGGCAGCCAACAACGTGGGAGGCGTTGGGATGGGGGACCCAACGGCACCTCACATGGTGACCGAGCTGCAGGCTATGGACGTATATATGTACATAAGTAGGATTCAGTTAGCGTTGGGAACCCGTGTGCCAAATTTCTTGAAGATGGGCCCATAAGTAACAAAGACTGTTGAAAAGTTCAATATGGCGGCCGACAGTGGCATCATACCACCGAAATAAGTACGTACATTGGTTTCGGTTAGTGCAGGGAAGCCGCCTATAAAATTTCGAGAAGATCGGGCCATAAATAAGAAAGTTCAACATGGCGGACGTTGTTGACCGTTATGATCATTACGCGTAGAATTTCGAAATGAAACCTGCTTAACTTTTGTAAGTAAGCTGTAAGGAATGAGCCTGTCAAATTTCAGCCTTCTACCTACACGGGAAGTTGGAGAATTAGTGACATTGGAAAGTTCAATATGGCGGCTGACAGTGGCGTCATACCACCAAAATAAGTACGAACATTGGTTTCGGTTAGCTCAGGGAAACCACCTACCAAATTTCGTGAAGATGGGGCCGTAAATAAGAAAGTTCAACATGGCGGACGTTGTTGACCGTTATGACCGTTACGCATAGATTTCGAAATGAAACCTGCTAAACTTTTGTAAGTAAGCTGTAAGGAATGAGCCTGCCAAATTTCAGCCTTCTACCTGCACGGGAAGTTTGAGAATTAGTGACGTTGGAAAGTTCAATATGGCGGCCGACAGTTGTGTCATACCAACGAAATAAGTACCAAATTTCAGCCTTCTACCTACACGGGAAGTTGGAGAATTAGTGACATTGGAAAGTTCAATATGGCGGCTGACAGTGGCATCATACCACCGAAATAAGTATGTACATTGGTTTCGGTTAGCGCAGGGAAGCCGCCTACCAAATTTCGTGAAGATGGGGCCATGAATAAGAAAGCTCAATATGGCGGACGTTGTTGATCGTTACGCGTAGAATTTCGAAATGAAACCTGCTTAACTTTTGTAAGTAAGCTGTAAGGAATGGGCCTGCCAAATTTCAGCCTTCTACCTACACGGGAAGTTGGAGAATTTGTGACATTTGGAAAATTCAATATGGCGGCCGACAGTGGCGTCATACCACCGAAATAAGTATGTACATCGGTTTTGGTTAGCGCAGGGAAGCCACCTACCAAATTTCGTGAAGACGGGGTCAGCCTTCTATCTACACGGGAAGTTGGAAAATTGGTGACGTTGGAAAGTTCAATATGGCGGCCGACAGTGGCATCATACCATCGAAATAAGTAAGTACATCGGTTTCAGTTAGCGCAGGGAAGCCGCCTACCAAATTTCGTGAAGATGGGGCCATAAATAAGAAAGCTCAACATGGCGGACGTTGTCGAACGTTATCGACCGTTATGACCGTTACGTGTAGAATTTCGAAATGAAACCTGCTTAACTTTTGTAAGTAAGCTGTAAGGAATAATCCTGCCAAATTTCAGCCTTCTACCTACACGGGAAGTTGGAGAATTAGTGATGAGTGAGTGAGTGAGTGAGTGAGTCAGTGAGTGAGTCAGTCAGTCAGTGAGGGCTTTGCCTTTTATTAGTATAGATTGTGAAGAATGTATAGTTAAGTTTAAGCAATTTGGTTGAAACAGGAGTCTCGAGCTTACATTTTTGGACTTGCATTTAGAATTTTTCCCAGAATATCTTAGAATGATGAGTAAGAGAAGGTTGAAAGATTCCAGGATGTCAGGGACATGGGAAGAAGGTACCAGGGATGCTGGGATGTCTGTGAGATGGCAGACTGCTGCTGGATGATTCAAAGAGATGCACCTGCCTGATTTTGTTTGAACAATTATTGCACACTTTCTGTAAATCCAATAAACTTCATTTCACTTCTCAAATATCACTGTGTGTGTCTCCTATATGATATATTTAACTGACATTTTTTATCGTAACAACCAACGATTTGTACAGGAAAATAATGACTATTAACAAGGTTGCCCAAACTTTTGCATCCCACTGTAAGTGGGCTTGAGACTGCAGGGAGATCTCGGACTAGTAAAGGAAGGTCTTCGGAGAAGGGCCACAGGACTTTTTGGGATGTTCCTCGCGCTGGAAGTGGTTGAAGCAATTGTCTTGAATGCAGCCCTGTGGTAGGTGGCTTATGCTTCCTAAGCCTCCATAAATGTCTTAGGAATCATACATTTAGGAAGTAGGCTTCGTAGGTCTCAAAGTAAAGAAGTGCTTCTGAGATGAAAAATGGACAGTTTTAGAAGGTAAATGAGGAGAATGTTCATGTTCTCCCATTATTCATTGATTTATTTGTTCCTTACATTACATTTTGTCAAATAAATGATCATTTTTATTAATATCGTATTTATGAGACTCATTGTTCTAGATGAGGATGGTGCACATATATATACAGTATAAATTGTAAAGGCCAGCTCTGACACAGACAGGCGTAGAGCACAAGTTCAAAGCACAACTTTTATTTTTTCTTTTCCCTTGTGGGAAATGTCTTCCCCATCTCCCACAAACACAGCAACACAGTCCCAAACACAAGCACTTCTGAAACAAATCCTTTTCCTTCTCTTTTTTTTTTTCTCCTCCACTTTCCCTCCAGCAAGCTTCGTCCTCCTCCTCCCGACTCTGGCTCCTGGAGTAGTGGCTGCTGGCTCCTTTTATAACATATCCAGAAGTGCTCCAGGTGCTTGATGACCTATTCCCAGCAGCACCTCCAGGTGTGGCGAAAGAGCTGCTCTTTAGGGCTCAGCAGCAGCTACAGCAACCCTTGGCGGTACCCAAGGATCCCAAAAGGGCATACCAAACTCCAACTCCCATGAAGTCCAGTGGGTGACCTATAGGCACCACTACAACCCAAGAGGGGCTGACATCTAGCATTCCAGGAGAGGTACTGTCCTGACCAGGCTTGCTCCACCGGTGCATACAAGGTCGAGGCGTCCCAGTCGGGCAAGGGCCCCGGCCGTCTGCCACAATATATATATATATAATATATATATATATATATATATATATATATATATGCACAAATGACTCTCAAAAGAACAGTGACAGTTGCAGTATACACAGAATGAATTACAGGGAATCATAGCCCCAGAGAGATGAAAGGATGCCATGAACTGAGACAAGCAATGAAGTGAAGAGCATGGCCAGGCTACCTTTAACATAGCAGAATCTCTCAAATATTTCTTTTCTAGAAAACAACTTGAATATATTGTTTTACAGTTGGTGTGTAATCTCAAGACATAAGAATATTCTTGACTTGAAAATGGATATATTCATTAAATTTAATGCTTTTATCTTTTAGCTTTGGATCTAGACACCATTTTAAATTGTTTAGAACAGGCATAGCATTTTTTAAAACTGATAAAAACATAATTTGCTTAACAGCATAATTTTCTGAGGCAAATTAGTGTATATTGTGATTGTGAAAAAAGAGTTTCAACTTGAAAAATGCCAAATATATCCTTTAGAACTGATCTTTAGAAAAACTGATCTTCTGTATGTAGTGACACTAACCATGTCAAAGGGATCACCATGGACTCATCTCCCCCAGCTAATCACTTGTTCCAAAAAGGTCTCTCTGGTAAATGCTTTAGGTCAACTAAAGCTACAAGTAATAGACGCCTAAATAGTTTCCTTTCCAGAGCCATTGTTCTTGCAAAGTGATTTAGCCTGTCTTCCTCGCTTACTAACAAGTTTTCTCATATACTGTACAAAGGTGTGTGCATGTGCAATATATGTACATGTATATGTGTGTATGTGCATATACACTATACATATACACTTTCATTTGCACTTTCATTTCATTTTATAACTGCACTATTCTGCAACTGTTTGTAAGGTATGTTATTTAACTAATGTTACTTATGTCATTTGTATGTGATATTGTATTATGACATAAGCAGCTCCTGTACAGTAAGTACTGATGAATAAAAGTGGTTCTGATTTTGAAATAAGGCATTACAGAAGAGTTTGCTTAACACTATAAAATTTGTGGTGGCCTTCCTAGTGCTTCTAGAGTTCCAGTAAAGGAAGCACAGATGATACTGCTGGTCTCATAAGAAAAAAGCTTGTCAGTGTCCATCACTGCAATATAACAGTTGTTTAGTTATGCTGAACAACTGTCTCTCATCATTTTGAAAGAAAAATTAGATAACAGCCACAAGCAATTCGCCTACTTGACTCTCAATTATGTGCCATCTGCAACATGACAGACTGTAAGGACGCTGCTCTATTCTCACTGAAACATTATGTATGTTAACTCTCAAAGCTTTGTGCAAAGGAAGAAAAGAGACTGTATCTTTGCATTACTGAATTTCTAATTGTTCCTCACTTAAGACCCCTGATGACAGTCGCAAGGAAGACAATTACCTTAATTTCAATGAAATGCTTGATGATTGATTTACAATTTCCTATAAATTATTCAACATTCAACAATTTGGAATTTAGTTAAAGACAAATTTCACACAAATATAACAAAAAAGAGCTATAGACACATGGAATAAATCTCCAGTTTTATTCTGGAGAATTCTCATAAAATTGCTCTAATGTTCTAAATGTCATACCCTCCATCCCTTTTTTCAACAAACTGTTTCTGTTAGCAAGTCTCAGGCAGTTGTAGCCTGTCCCCAGAGCACCATACATAAACTTCCACTCCTTAACACTAGAATTACCAGAGCCTACAAAAAAACTTGTAGATCCGTCCCACCTTAAATCGCTTCTTACCTCTCCATCAGCATCTTTTGTCCTTTAAATGTGTTGATAAGCAGCAAGCAGCAAACAGTCTGCTATCGCATCCCCCACCGGCACACAATTTTCTCAGCTCAATTCTGTTTACCTGCGTGTCAGTTGCTTGGAGTTGTATAGAGTGAGAAGTCAAGCAAAATCACACCTTTTATAACCACTATATCATTATTTGGATACAACCGTGTCTACAGCGATCTACTGTATGTAAACACATCGTTAAAAAATAAATGTTTTTCATGTTTCTATACTAATAAAAGGCAAAGCCCTCACTGACTCACTCACTGACTCACTCATCACTAATTCTCCAACTTCCCGTGTAGGTAGAAGACTGAAATTTGGCAGGCTCATTCCATACAGCTTACTTACAAAAGTTAAGCAGGTTTCGTTTCGAAATTCTACGCGTAACGGTCGACAACGTCCGCCATTTTAAACTTTCTTATTTATGGCCCCATCTTCACGAAATTTGGTAGGCAGGTTCCCTGCGCTAACCGAAACCGATGTACGTATTTATTTCGGTGGTATGACGTCACTGTCGGCCGCCATATTGAACTTTCCAACGTCACTAATTCTCCAACTTCCCGTGTAGGTAGAAGGCTGACCCAATATTCACGAAATTTGGTAGGCGGCTTCCCTGCGCTAACCGAAACCGATGTACGTACTTATTTCGGTGGTATGACGCCACTGTCAGCCGCCATATTGAACTTTCCAACGGTCTTTGTTACTTATGGGCCCATCTACAAGAAATTTGGTACACGGGTTCCAAACGCTAACTGAATCCTACTTGCGTACATATATACGTCCATAGCCTGCAGCTTGGTCACCGTGTGAAGCGCCGTTGGATCCCCCATCCCAATGCCTCCCATGTTGTTGGTTGCCTGCCTATATAGGGCCGTCCGTCGCTCCGGTCTCTACATTCCCTTCCTTGCTTCACCACGGGATTCATGTCTCCCTGCTGATAACTACAGCCTTTTTATTTAATGCACGGCTTCTCCACTGTTTTATTGTTCATTTATTACGATTATACTTATTGTGTAGGTATTTTAGACTTACTTTACATTGTTCAGGTACCAATTTCCTTTATCGTTCCAACCATACCCCTATTAACATGTCTATCGAGGTGATCACCATCGATCAAAGAACTGTCACTTACCAAGTGGTTTCCATGCCTGGAGATGGCACCTACCTTTTCCATTCTCTTTGTTACATATTGCACGGCCATATCAGGCTCACTCTTGATATCCGGAGGAACATTGTGTCTTATGTATTGAATGACTGGGACAGGTTCAAGGTGTGGACTGATGACGGTACAGGAGATAATTATACTACACAGGAGCACTCTAAGCGTGAAATGCTTAAGCCCTTCACCTATGGTTCTGCATGCGAGTGGATGGCTGCGGCTGAATTGTTCGGTTGTCGCTTTCAAGTGTACTGAAATGACCAAATATTTTAGACCTTTGGACAACCGCCAATGCCTCTTAAACATCTTAGATTCACAGGTGATGATTTCAGTAATGGACACTTTGATGTTATGAATGTTTAAATTCTCAAAAGCTTACAGTGCTTGACAGATGCCGAATGTCACTTCAACACAAGTCCTGCAAATACTGTCGTAATTGAAACAAACCATGAAACTCAAACCGATTGTGACAGCAGCAATCCAAGCTGTGAGATTTGAAACAAGATTACTTTCCACATGGCCAACTGTACGTTGCATGCTCAAGTGTAAGCTCAGCGCACAGCTTGGTCATATTACAACCAGAGGGCCGAAATGACAATGTGGTATACAAAGAGATCCTTAACAAATAATTATTGGTATATTTTCCCTCAGTTTAAAAAGGTTTAATTTTCTTCTTAATAAAACTTTTAAGGCAGTACTTCGCCGCTGCGAAGCACGGGTACTTTGCTAATTAGTAATAATTGACAAAATGTAGACATTAAGTTTATAATGTGTGAAGCCTGAAGTCCAAATATCAAAGAAACACTTTTACAAAAGGTACAAATATAACAGAACAAGTGCGCTTTTATTCAAAAATATAACTGCATAAAAACAACACATGTTAGGGTGCGGCATTGACACGCATTTACTACGACTGCTTTGGTGGTGCAATGGTATCAACTGTTGACTGGTAATCAAAACTTCGATCCCCAATGAGTCCGTTTTGAGAAGTCAGCTGCTTTTATTCTTACTATTTTAGAATAAAATCATATATTTCATTTCAGTCTGTAACAGCCGCTGTAACAGTGCATCTTTATGTGAAAACAGCAGTGTCAGATGGGGTTAGGATCGTGAACGCAGTTGATACCGTTGCGCCACCGAAGCAGTTGTAGTAAATGCGTGTCAATGTCGCATCCTAACACGTGTTGTTTTTCTGCAGTTACAGTATATTTTTGAATAAAAGCACACTTGTTCTGTTATATTTGTACCTTTTGTGAAAGTGTTTCTTCGATATTTGGACTTCAGGCTTCACACATTATAAACTTCATGTCTACATTTTGTCAATTATTACTAAAACATGAAAAATGTTTCTTTTTTAACGATGTGTTCACACAAAGTAGATCGTTGTAGACACGGAACACACATGAAATGCATGTGTTCCAAATAATGATATAGTATTTATAAAAGGTGTGATTTTGCTTGACTTCTCACTCTATACAACACCAATCAATTGATATGCAGGTAAACACACTTTAGCTGAGAAAACTGTGCGCCGGTGGGGGATGTGATAGCAGACTGCTTGCTGCTTATCAACATATTTAAAGGACAAAAGACTGATGGAGAGGTGAGAAGCGATTTAAGGTGGGACAGATCTACAAGTTTTTTCGTAGGCTCTGGTAATTCTAGTGTTAAGAAGATAATCTCTCACACACAAGCTTACTCACTTATGTACATAACAACTGAATGTATTTCAAAGACTGTGTGCACCTTACTATCATGTACCATTCTGTTAAAGGAAGGTATTTGTTGTGTTTTGGGGGTGCAGGCTTACACAACACTTACATTTATCTTTTCCATTCCATTTTCTAAAGCACATTGTGTGGTGTACTTAAAGTTAGTTCAGTATATGAAAAAAACGGTTTGATTTTCAGGCTTTAGAAAAATTTTTTTATGCTCTCACATACATTCTAGATCATTGGCTCTGAAACTTTTTTATGCCCCGCACTCCTAGAAAATGTATAGTTTATGTTTGCACCTCCCACAAAAGTAATGTCCCATTTGAAGATGAAGAAGTTAAGTTTCCAATTTTTGACCACATAGAGTACTGCAGGTGAACAAACTGGACTTAAAAAATAAGGTTAAAAGTTAAAATATAAACAAAGCAATTCACCTTTATAAATCTCAGTAATCCTGTAAACGTCTCCCCCATGAAGATAAGACACACAGTTTGGGGGTTGAGGTATCCCGCGAAGCATGAAGTGCCATGAGGAAATGAATCATGATCAACAGTCGTGAAGTTTGGGGTATTGGAGATCCCCATGAAGAAATGGGTGCCAACACACCACTAAGCAATGATGCAGAGTTGACAAGATGCGCCGCGCCGTTGAAACTGCTGCGCTACTGCCACGAATGCCAGCAGGAGAGATGGGCCGAGTTTAAGCAGCAGGTGTTGCTTGCAGTTCAATCCTTCCTGGTAAAAATGTTAATTAAACCACGAAATCAGTCATGATCAGGGCACAGAAATCAATATTAGACCCTACCCTTCTCTACAGATTATTGCAAATTCCATTCACTTTAAAAAAAGACATTTGCCTTTACGAATGCTCCACCTGCAGCAAGAAACCCGTGAGATTACGCATTTCTGCATCTCATTCACAGGTGACAATTGCACGTACATTGCTTGATTCTTTTAATATCACAGAAGAGGAACACTAACTAATAAATAATCTACAAATGACAGCACACTGCAAGACATTGATTGCACCACTATAAAGTTGGACAATGCAACCCATTTAATTTTGGCGAATACCCTTCCTCTTTATCACACCCCTAGAAATGCAATCTGGCAGCCCAGTGCACTGAAACTACCCCTTCATACCCCCACACCCCTGTCCACTCTACAGTACTGTGCGACTTTTTCCCACATCACTAACCGTATGTTTTACTTCCACTTGTGGTCATTTCAAACCCCCTGTGAGTCGTCAGTGAACTTAAAAAGGTAAAAATGTGTCCTGAAGCCACAAAGGTGGAGAAACACTGCCAGATATTCATTCTGCTTGTATTAAAAAAAATAAACAAAAAGCTTGCAGTTAGTATTACTACTACTGCAAACTGATATATAACACTGATCCCTGTGAGGTGGCAACACATGGCTAATTATGCATGCAAAGTAGCCGTGGGCCAAGGAACAAACTCAAAACAAGCCCTCTTCCTTCCTCTCCCTTCATCAGAAAACACAGGGTACACTGTGAAATAATAAAAACAAAAGATGTATTACTATTTAATACGTAGGTTTTTCTTTATTCTTAATGGAAGAAAAAAGTGTGAAACATCTGCACAGTTACATGGGAAACATAAAAGACATTGCAACTTCAAACAACGAAACAACCCAATCCAGCCACCACTTCAAGCCATGGCTAATGTGTGCCCCAAGAGTTACACTCTCTTAGTGCAATGGTCTATATTTTATTTACTTATTGCTAGTTTGTGTCTGTTTGTTGTATTTTATTTGTGGTATTTGTCATTTTGTTGTTTTAAGTGCAGCACTTAGCACTTCTGCCTCATAGCTCAGATCATGTTTGGCTACAATAATTATTCCAGAACTGTTGGCAGACTTTTTCCTAGCCCTCAGGGATACTTAAAAGACCATTACACCATTATAGTCCACTCAAAACTAGTTCAGTTTCTCCATCCCCTGTGATTTCAGTCCATTTTGTGGAGTGCAGTAACGTTCATAAACATTTCTGTGATTTTGCCAAACTTGAGGCAAAGAGAATTCAGTGGGGTTCACTCATCATTAATCAACAAAAACAGCAGGGTGCTTAAACGTAATATAAACATAGAGTAGTGTATCAGGGGATTAAACTCTAGTTTAAGTTATTTGTGCTTTGTAATCTAAAGTACTGTAATTTTGCTTCAGTGACATTTTAATTAGTTTGAAATGTTTTATTGCAAAATAAGTAATACATCTTTATGAATGTATGCTGATTTCCCATTAACAGAAAACTTGTGACTTATATACAAAATTATACTACGAACATCTGCAGAAATAAAACTTACTAATTTAATGGTCAAAGGGCTTCTTATATGACTTAATCTCATAACCCGTGATTTGTCAAATGTGAATTTGAGTTTGCATGTAAAATATTTTTAAAGAATTGGATTGGGCTAGCATTTTTCATTTCAGCAGTAGAACTAGGTAACATAATTTATATACCATATAATGTTATTCATTGACTTGGTAAGTTTATAATTTAGCTGAAAGAGTTCCTTTAAAATATAATTTCATTTTTTAAATTCATGGCAGCATATTTATGCACAATGCAGTTTCAATGCCATAAGTGACATTATTTATTTCTTACCACAATATATTAACTTGACAGTTCTTCATATTCAGCAAAACCATTAAGCATAAAAAGTGCTTTAGAGGAAACAAAAAAACAATGAGTTCAATGTGTATCAAAATAAAAATTATTAATCTGTAATATAATTAAGTTTATTTTATTAGTATAAAAACAGCCTTCTTTTTAAATAATAAAATGATCTCATTAATAACTGTTAGTCAGGCACTTTTCAAGTGCCTCCCCACCTGCAAATTATAGGCATCATTTACCATTTCAACACACAATAATGTTCAGAAAAGTATATTTTTAAAAAATGGCATTCATCAAGCAGTATACCTAGACACATATCTGAAAAATGACTCTGAAAAGCAAAGAAAAGGACATTTTTATTTTTTTTCTCAAGCCGCTCCCATCTTGTGATCCCAGCAGATGCCAGCAATACCAAAATGACTAATCTGCAGCACATTTTCATTTTGGTGTTTCTTTATTTTTTCTTTTAACATTAATATTAAAACTGCATTACTGTGAGCTATTTATATGTCAGCAAGATGTACAATACATCTAATTCAAATCAGATCCCGCACTGCCTCCCTTGTCCAGTCATAGAAAAGGAAATGAGAGGAAGAATAAAAGTTAATTTGAAGTTATCACTCAAATAGGTTAAAGTGTTTTAAAGGTTAGTAGCAGTTCAGCTTATGCTCTAAATTGAGTGTTGAATAGTAAATGTCTGCCAGACGCTGCAGAACTTTTGGATTGCTCCTCATAAAGTGAATTTGATTTATTCTAATTATAAATTAGATTTTCTTTGCCATCTGTGTTATGGTGGGTGAGTTAGAATCCTAGAGGTATAGCTTAAGTTATCACAATTGCATGCCACTGTACTTAATTAGTAACGTTGCATCTATGTACTGATGGCACAAGAAAAGGTACCAGTTAGAGGAAAGAAACCAGAACCAGTCTAAAGACAAGGGCACTAGAAAAAGAAATGTCAAGAAAACAGAGTTAAGTTTGTACCAAGAAACCTATTAATTAAGACATCTAAACCAAAACGCTAAATTTTTTTCAGTCAGGAATCAGAAGGAAAAATATCAAGAACCACAAACACTAAATCAGAAACCCTACTGCAAATTTTGAATGTTAGAAACAAAGGAACAGCTGTGAAAAATTAAGGACAAAATCCAAGTCATGACAATCACAAGTTACTCTCACAAACTTTTTCCTCTAATTTCTTAAAGTTTACTTACTGTTTAATGCCTTTCATCATGGCAAACATGATGTTACCATTTACATGATACATGCACAATGTGCCTTGCAGCCATGTAGTAAGTGACATACAAAATGGCGGTATCCATGGAAAACAAATACACAAAATAGTGACAAATGACATCATAAAAGTAATGATAAGAATATAAACAATTGTTATTTAAATGTAATAAAATGTTAATAACCTTGACTAATACTAGAAACAAAATAATGACACATTTCCTGACACACTGGTCCAACAACAGTGTATACTGTATTACCATACTCGAGTATGAGAATATTTCTGTTTGAGTATAAAAGTTTCTATATATATGTTCACTTTTACTCCACTACATTTTCAAATAGCTAATTTTCCTCCAACTCATTTTTCTAGACATACTTTCTACTGCAACATTAAAACAAAACAAAAAAACAGGCTACAGCAATAAGCGTTATGTTTTACTTAGTTAATTATGTAAATACAGGCTTTCTGTGCTTCAGGAATAACCACTTCAATAAAATTTGCATATACCAAGAATTTGGGACAATTTTTAAACACACACCACTGTTGCTAACAACAAATCTTCTATGCAGTCATTCTTAGTATACCACACCACAGTCCAAGTATATAATGCTGCAGACTGGAGTACTTATGGGCTGACTTTAGGGAGTTCTGAATGGGGTGAGTATTTGGTAGGGTGCTAGGTGTTGGCTATGATCAATCCCAGTTTCAGTTATTTTCACAGTTGATGCTCCTAAATTCAGACACTATGCAAACACCAACGTTCCAAATGAGGTGGGGCTGATCTACAAGCTGCTGCGAGGTGTACTTGTGTGTTCACATGCTGTGGTTCACTCATCTTTTCACATGTGCTACTCACATGTCTTCTCATATCTCGTATCTTGGGTAATTATTTTTGTTTTGCATACTTTCCAAATAGTATAATATAGAGTCAAAATACTTAAGAGATAACAAAATGGATTACTTTATATTGCTTTGTGAATCTGTGCCCATACTCTTCTAGTTTAATTCAGTCCATTCTCTGTCCCATCCTATTTTGATCTTTAATATTTAAATGAGTCTCCTGTGAGAAAACAACAGTATATATAACTCGAACACACTAAGATGTAATGACACTTATTTTCTTTTTCAATTCATGGTTGAGGCCTTTCACATTCCAAGCCTAAAAAAATGATATCACAGCTTTGTAGTTTTTTTTTTTATTTCACTGTTCATATTTCCTAAATTGACAAATATTTTTCATCATTTTTTTAATTGTTTACTACAGTGGTTCCCAAACCCGATCCTGGGGACCCACTGTGGCTGCAGGTTTTTGTTCCAACCAGATTCACAATTGATGATAATTCCTTGAGAATCATTTTCTTCTTTGCATTTAAGAGTTGAAAACATTCACAAGCCAAACACTGCAACTACTGATACAATATCTCAACAAATTTTATTTTAAAAACAGAAATTAACATTGCTTCTCCACAAAGAATAAACTTAATTATCATGTTATTACCATGTGAATAGAGAGATTTATAAATTGAGTTTGTCATGGTCTCTAAACCCAGATCTGCTATCACCTCCACAATTCTGCCCCAAACTATCTGGCATCACCACCTTAGGCAGACAGGCTTCAAGATCAAGCAAAGGCTTTTAAATTCACAAGTATCAAAAGAACAATGAGAAAGCTGTATAAACATCCAGCCAAACAAAAACAAAGGCTTTTATTAGAAAATTGAAGTATTTATTGAAGGATCCAAAATAATTCTAGTGAAACATGCAGAAGCAAACATCAGCTAAACTAAATAACCTGAAGTGAACAATTCGAAGTTAAGAATCAAGAAACTATATGTAATATCAATAGCAGAGGATCAAAACCAGGAGTCCACATAGAAAGAGCATAAACCAAACAACAAGAACAACACAGAGGTGTCTGTTGTATGTAATGCTTCGACTCAAATACCAGTGGGGACAGTTCCCCCAACTGCAGCATTAAGTGCCCCTACCCCCATTAGGCTCAACATAGAGACAGCAAGGAACACAAACTATACCACACTTGAGTTTGGGTGAAAATCTGGCTGAAAAATAACAGGCATGGTTTACTGCACAATGAACTCAGCTGTAACTCTTTAATGTGACAAAGTATATTTTTGTGTAATTCCCATAATTTTGAAAACCTCATATTAACTGACAAGGTGTGCCATTGAAACTCATGATTGTAAGGTTTCTATGAATGTTTTTGCTGTGTTTATATAAAAAAGTTAAGTTCATTCTTAAAGAATCTTGCTGAACTTTGTTGACAAATCTCCCAATCCCAGTGGATTAAAATGTAAAATATTTAAAAATACATTAGACAGAAATAAAAGTATTTTTGTCAGGAGAGAGAGGTTGCTGTCAATGTAAATGTCTGACATTCTGGTGAGACCAATCCTGTGCAGTTTATTCTTGCAAAAAATTCACTGGCTGTCCCTGCAGCTTGGTGTCTATGTAAGCAACTGTTTCTTTCTTCTCTTATCTTGGTTCTCCAGCTCAAGATCACAGAGTGCCAAGCATCCATTTTTTATTCAATGATTTATGCTACTATGGGCACAAATAGGATCAAAGCACCTCTGCAGCTCCCCTGCATTGAAATGGCAGGTTATAGCACCAAGGAAGGCTTTTTTCTATGTCCACACACAAAAATGTTTGCCTCAAACATTTCTACTTGCTAAAATATTGAAAAATTAATTACTTGATTAATTAAACTTGCTGAAATTAGTAATCCCCAGCACAGGGGCCAGAGTTCTATGCATTAATAGTCTTGGTAAGATCACCAGCCTCATTTAATTCAAATAATTTTCTGCAAAATTTGGATAATCTGATGCATCTGTTGGTGTAACAACAAACGAATTATAAAAACAAATTTCTGCATCTTCAATTGAAAAGGAATCTGGGCAAACAATAAATGCTTACTTCACTGCCAGAACTTGAAGGACGCTGACTTGTGGGACACCCTGACACAACTGTTATTCTATGAAAAAAACATGTTAAACTACAAGATTTCCCCATAGCATTTTTAAAGAACCCTTTCTCCTGAGAACTAAACTGATTAATTATAAAAAGTCTGAAAAAAGCCAGCAGTCCTTCCTGACAAAGAAGAGTTTACTTTTAATGGAACCCCATTTGTAAGGTTGTCTAAAAGCAACTCATAATCTGAATGTTCGTTACTCAATGTTCCATTGTACCTAATTATAAAAGATGATAAATGATAGCAAACCATAAAAAATTTACTTTGATGACACTATTCCTAATAGCCTGAAACGTTAGGTTTATGAGCGATGAATATTTACTTAAAAAATTAAATTGAATCTCAGTGTCAAGTTCAACTTCATTATCACTGAGTAGAACATCCATCTGTTTTGTAAACCTGCTTGTCCAGAGCAGGGTTGTGGGGAATCAGACGTCTGTCCCAGGAACCACTGGGTGTAAGGCAGGAACAATCTCTGGACTGGGTGCCAGATCATCACATGGTGAACATACACATACACAAACAGACACAAAAGGGGCCAATTTAGTAACATCAAATCCACCATTGGACTGTGGGAAGAAACTGCTGCATCCCACAAAAACAGAGGGAGAACATGAAAATTACATTCAGGTAGCATTCAACACTTGAACACCAGCTTCTTGTTGTGAGGAAATTACCATTGTGTCTTTTACTAAACATTATGTTTGAATAGCAATCTCTTTCAGACAAAAGAAATTGAATATATACAACCAGGTAAAAGGAATATTGATAATTTAAGTACAATTTACATTAAAATTCTTGTTGACATCTTCTTTATACTTAAACAGCCTAACTGGTGAAAGAACAACATACCTAGTTGTTTTTATTCTGCATAGCAGGATTACATTGCTTGTTGGACTGCTTTAAAAGAATTTGTAGTCCTTAAGGATTTAACTAAGCTTCTGTAGGACAAGATCTGAATATAGATGTTCTGCAGATGCTTTATCAACTCAAGTTGTTTAATCTGAATTAGCAATTTCAGTTGAAAAGCATTTCGCCTGGATGACTACTTTGCAGAATTACTACAGTATATGAAAAATTTGGCACAAATCCTGCAATATTGATACTGTCTGTGCTTCAAGGAGCTCAAAGGAAAAAGAAATAAAAATGCTGCGGCCAGCATTTCTGTAGGCCATTTTGTAAGAATAAAGAAAAAAAATCTTGAATTGCTAATTGTGCGTACCTATTTCTCTCCTAAACAACAGTGCCAAGATTTGCTACTGGTATAGAAAAGGTTTTACAGTTCACTGTTTCTTATGACCTACTTCTTTTTAGTGTAGACATTTTTTCTTTAATCTCTTTCTCCTGTGTGTTCTAATATTATGTGCAAATAACATAATCTAAGATGATTTAATTCTATCCTGTGGCACTAAACAAGGCAGCCCTCACTCATCTATTTTGAATATCATTGCTATATTGAGCAAACCTTACATTTATTTGAATAAATATATGAAGATTTCTGGAACTGAGAGGGCAAGTTCAAAATAAAATGCTTCATGTTCTTTGTAAACAAAACGTCAACCTACATTACACAGTTTTAAGATAAATATATGCAAGCAATAATAATTATAATAACAAGCATTTTTTATTGATATAGCATCTTATTCCAAACCTAATGTCACCTTACAAAAAATAAATAGGTACAGAGAAAGTAAAAAAGAATTTGGGAGTGACATGAGGATGGTCTGACTTGCTTTCTTATTTTAGATTAGGTAAACTTTATTAACCCCGGGGTGAAATTTAGATACATGGAGCAATAGAAACATAAAAAACAAGGATTCAGATTCACAGGAAAGACAATACAGCCAGTAAATCAATCAATTGATAAATAAATAAGTTTATTTGTTTATTAACAAGTACATTGGATGGAAGAATTAAATTGCACGATAGTGTGGTGGAATAAGCCTTTGGCTAAAAATGCTCCAGAGAGCACCTCATGGAGGGGATTTTTCATGATGGCATCCAAGTTTGCCTCCATCTTCTTTTCCACAACAGCTTCCAATGTGTCCAGCATCCGCCCTGTGATGGAGCTCATTTTACTGATACAGTGGAACTTCGGGTCACGAACGTCTCAGACCATATCGGGTTACGACCAAAAAGTTCACCAAACTTTTGCATCTGTTCCCGACCACACACTCGGTGACAAACAAGACAGTTTCCCTTCCGGTTTGTATGCGCCGATGATGTTCACACGTGTTCAGTCTCTCCCTGTGCATTCCCTGCACAGCGAGCGAGAGAGAGAGAGAGTGCGAGTGAGCAAACAATTGAGAGAACGCAAGAGAGCGAGCGAATGAGAGAGCGCAAGAGAGCGAGCGAGAGAGATGGCTGGCCACATAACGCTGAGAAGACAGTTAAAGAATGCACCAGGCTTGTTTTTAAAGAGACTGATTCGAGCGTTGTATTTAATGAAGACTTTTTTCTACTGGGTTTTAACCTCCACTTCACTTCTGTTTACAGCGATCAGTTCGTAGCGTGCATTGTTGCAATGTTACTGTTCTTGGTGATTTATTAAATTATGGATTTATCAAATGTTCATGTTTTTCCCTGTGCTTAAAACGCATTAAAAAAAAGTGTTTACAGCGAGCGGTTCCTAAGGCTATAGCGTGAATTCTTGCAATGTTTCTTTTCTCTGTTCAAGGTTTTCTCAGTGTTATTTAATCTTTTTACATTTAGTTTACTATTACGCGCTGCATTCTATGGTATGATTAACTATTTTTGTGCTTAGAAATCATTACAAAAATATATTTACATACAGTTTGTATGGTCTGGAATGGATTAACTGTATTTACATACAATCCTATGGGGGAAATCACTTCAGGTCACGACCAAATCGGGTTACGACCAGAGTTTTGGAACAAATTACGGTCATGACCCGAGGTTCCACTGTACATTTGTTTAAGCATTGTGCTTCTTTTGAGCTCAGGTTGCTTCCCCAGCAGACTGCAGTGTAAAACACCACACTGGCTACTATGGACTGGTAGAACATTTCCAGTGCCTTGCTGCACACATCAAAAGACCTGAGACTCCTTAGCAAGTACTGTCTGCTCTGGTTCTTCTTGTACAGTGTCATATCAGTCCAGTTTGTTGTTCATGTCAACCCCCAGGTCCGTGTAGGTCTGCACCTCTTCCATTTCTTCCCACAAATGATGAATGGTCTTGGCAGTCCTGAAGTCCACCACCAGCTCTTTTGTTTCTGATGGTGAGTTGTAGGGTGTTATTCCTGCACTGCAAGACTAAGTCTTCCACAAACTTCCAGTACTCTGGAATATTACATATAATATTATCATACAGCATATACTTGGCAAACCTTTTAAAAATTTTACTGGGTCAGAGCCAGTAATAGAACTTAAAGGAAGAAAATGGCATACTATATGTGTGTTTTGCTCAGAATCAATTTTTTGATCAGAATCAAAATCAATTTTATGATCAGAATCAATATAAACTAAACATGCAAAGAAAAAAAAATGCTTTACCTACACCAAGAACTATGCCTAAACAGGACTGGCGAAAGGGTATGAGGCCTGAACAGGACAGAGAACTTGGGTTTTCCACTACGACATCTATTGATCTGAGAGGTACTATGCATCAATGAAGCTCAACAACAGAAATAATTTAGGTGAGCAGAGAAGCACAGGAATCTTTTTCATGTCATCCATCCAGCAATCATGTCAAATTGAAGACTAATCAGTTTATTAAGTTGTATTTAGGCATACTGGATGCTTAGACCCCAAACAAGAAGAGCCTCTACCCATCCAGGTTGTATTTGTATTATTTTGTCACAATCATTACCCTGCTTCCGTTTAAAACCACTTAATGAACAAGGTGTCCCGCTGTATTTCAAAGCTGTTTGTGTACAATACAGTAAACCCACAAGTCAATGAAAATCAATATTGGCATTTTTACATACCCAAAGGTGTATTCTTTCAAGTAAATCCTAAGTTTCCAGGTTGTCTACTCTCTTTTATTATTAAAATATGCAATTTGCACATGTATACCATGGGACAAGCAGCTTCTGGGTTGTTTGTGAACCAGGGCAGTCCTCCCCCAACAGTGCACTCTTGTAGCACACAGAGACCCCTGCACTTTCGGACTCCAGTTCTCATAAAGCCCTGCGGATATCCAAGCTGGGACACTTCCAGCAGACCACTGCCGCCGAATGTATGGGGGATAGACCTCCATCTTCTGCTTGTCCATCTCCTGGCACCTTCCATCTTGGAGAGAGGTCATGTCGTCGTCCAGCCAGGATGCCCATCTGTTGTTCATGACACTCACAATAGTTACGAATTGTATACTTGTTGCTTCAGAGTGATTTAAAGTGTGCATATTTATACATTTTGTTTCTAAAAAATACAATAATATAACTACAATACTTGTTCTGAGAGATTTTTTAGGTGCAAGATTCTTGACTAAATGCTTTCAAACAGGGCAACACCTTACGTCAAACAGTATAACTTTGCGATGCTATGTTATATGACATCTAAACTGATAGCGGACAGATTGGGGCACAAAAGAAACTTTAGGCACAATAATGCCAAAAATCCCTTAGTGCATAAAGGGTTAAGGCACATTAGGCCTCTTAATATATTATGTTAATACATACTGCATGAATGAAAGTGTAAACATTCTCTCCTGCTTGTTTTGGTCCTCTATCTTGTCACCTGGAGTCATAGATATAAAAGAAAGGAGCAGTCAATCCTGACAGTAACCATAAGTGGAGATGTCAATTGCAGCTGCATCCTTGTGACAGGATTGTAAGTGTAAATGTACAGGATCTGGATTTGGGACACTCTATTTGGGTCTTTATAATAAAGAGAAAATATGATCTGCTTAGGACACTTCCACAGTTAAACAGAGTGCAGCCATACTAAATAACCTGGCAAGTGCATCATTTTTCCAGTAATTGCTTATGAGTGCATCCATCAAAATCTCAACAATTTCCTTTTACTGTTTCAGAAACATTTATTATTAAGCTTTCACAATTCACAATAACCTTCAAAAACTTTAAAAAAATCAGCCAATTTATACAGTACATTAAAAGCAATAGTTCCAACTCACATAATATACACTAAATACCTCATTTGTGGTGAAGAATTAATGTGGTTAATACATTTTTCCAAGGTTGTTGTAGCTGCTCCAAACAGAGCAATTTACTTTAGCACATTCTTTTTTATGACCCTAGACAGAATAACATCACGCATTTGAAACAGAGAACAATTGCTTCTAAAAATTTTGTTTTATAATAAAGCAAGAGTTTTTCTTCTACCAAATGTTGAGTACTAGAAAGCTAATGATAGGGTTTTAGGAATGTGAAATGTTGGTTTCCCTTCCTCTTCTTAAGAAATTTCCACCTAGTACCTTATGTCGTCAATTGCAAGTAGTAGGTAGTCCAAAAAGCACTTTATGAAGTATTTGCAGTTTTTATGTCAGAAAAACAGCTGACAATTGTTTTGCATTTTAAATTATTCTGTGAAATGTATAGATTTATGATATTCCATCATGTAACTTGTTTATTCAAAGTTGTTTGTTTAAAAGATAATTTCAGTTTGATCATAGAGTGGAGACAGAGTTAATCTCTGCAGTGCATGTTAGATGCTTTCAGGCACAATAATGAAAGTTGACTATGTTAAAGACAGCAAAAGAAATTAAATCGTCTTTTTCACTAAACTTGATTATTACATTTATAAAAGCATTGATCTGTGCTTGTTGTATTGAAATGTTTAATATACAGTATTTTTATGTTTCTGTTCACAAGTTTTATTTACTGACAATGGGACTATATTTTCTGTGTAAAAACTCAACAGCATTCAGGCTATTAACTTGTTTGTTTAGCTAGTAGCTAAAGTCAATGTCACATTACACGACTTTTAGTTGCGGGACATGTCAGACTTGCCAACTGCGTTTGATGATGTCTTCGTTAGACCAAGTCAGTTTAAACAACTGAAAACTGCGGGGCATGTCACATTTAGCAATCACCTGCCAAACTTCCAGCACAGTCGTTCTTGCCATTTTTTCTGATAGTCAACAACATACTGCCTGGAGGAGCTCATGGTTTATTTGGGGTTACCAGGTACAGAAAGTTCAGCTTCCCTTCTGTTTGTGAGGTCCAAAATACCCACTTTACTTATTCCTTGTCACTGCATGATAAACATTTTATTTCTACATGAACACTGATAGGTTCTTAGCTGTCATGCACACAGAGTCCACCCCTATAAATAAAGACAAAATACACCTTTTGTCAGAGCGAATTGTGGACTACTTGGAGTGAGTCACTGGGCATGTCACATTACGCGACTGACTTCACAGGAGCACATCACTGACTGCCTCTGAGAGCCAATAACATGGTGCCTGACATAATAAATGTGACATGGCCTTAAGCTGACAGAATATAATGTCAATGTTGCTGCTTGAATAATATGACTCTGACTCTTTTTCTTGGCATAAATATGCACAAAAGTGTTTCCTGGGACTTTCCCTTATG
Source organism: Polypterus bichir lapradei (assembly GCA_026402145.1). Classification (NCBI taxonomy): domain Eukaryota; kingdom Metazoa; phylum Chordata; class Cladistia; order Polypteriformes; family Polypteridae; genus Polypterus; species Polypterus bichir. Next base: position 9,947,549 of record JANRMT010062842.1, on the reverse strand, counting down.
TTCCATTTGTGTCTTCTTGTATGTGATTTACCACTTAGTCCATAGAATACTGCTGGATCCATTTTATCTACCGTATGCCTTTGAGAGTTTTGAAGACCTGGATGAAGTCCCCATTTGGACTTCTCAGTTTGAGACTAAATAGGTTTAATTCTGTTGGGCTGTCAAAGTAGGATATGCCCAGAAGTAAGGGGATTGATGTGATTGCTCTTCTCTACACACCATCAAGAGCTACTACGGTATGTCTCTTTTGTAGCTTGGTGACCAGAACTACACACAATACTCAACAGAGAATGTTATGTCATCATAAGCCCATCAATTCTTTCCAGAAGTTGCACTCTGTAGGACATTGTCACATATCTTGTATTTATAATCGATGTGACCTTTGACCAAATGTAACACTTTGCACTTTTGAGAAATTGTTGGTTTTGCTCTTCATCTCAGGAGCTCAGTGAAATCTGCTATTGTCACCCAGTTTTCCCATATGTAGTCTAACTCATTGAGATTTTGGATGACAATCTACATATTGCATGATTTGCAGGTGATGGGCTTGATTTGATAGTCTTCTCTTTTACAGAATCTTCCCTCATTTTTTATATCCACCGTTGCTTATTGTCCAATAGAGTAGGAATTTTGGTTTTGTAATTTCTTGGATTCAACACAACTTTGGATTATTAGTTAGCTTGTCTGTGGTTGGATTTTTTTTTCTGGTAGATGAGAAACAGCATAGCTGATGCACCTTCTTACAAACTGAGGTGTACTTTACTTACGGCACCGGGGACAAGAACAGTTAAACAAAATGCTCACAAAATCAGATTTTTAAGAAGTGTCACTCAGACAGGGTCATTAAATATCTAATTTTGTTGGATTCATTAAAACTTAATCTCCAAGTATGCTTAGTTATATAAGAAAGACCTTAATTTGCAAATTGAATTACTATAATTAACCATTTAATGAAAACAAGCATCTTGATAATTAGCAACAGATGTCCATTAAAAGAAATCAGAAAAAAAGTTTATCTTGGAAAATATAAAAAAAATCATGAAAAAGAGAATGTCATTTACAATTTTGAGGAGATATGCAGGTAAGAATTTAATTGTATTGTGTAGTCATCATTCAAAGTCAAATAGACAGATAAAATGTATTAAACAAAGATTACTGCAAAGAGATTTTTGCATTGTCACATGTCGGATCTATAGACTAATTAGAGCTGATTTCTGCTTTGGGAAACATTTTCTAGATGTATACTATACATATGTGAATTTGTAGAGTGATGTCAATTTTTGAGTGTACTGTATTTATTGGGGTTACGCTTCTGAGTCTTTTGTATCTACACCTGAAATACAGTGCCCCCATAATGTTTGGGATAAAGACACATTTTACCCCTCTACTCCACTGTTTAAAATTATATATCAAATAATTCAGATGTGCACATTGCACACTTTAATTTAAGGGTATTTGTATATTGTACATTTCAGTCATACCATGTAGAAATGACAACCCTTTAAATACATGGTCCCCTAATGTAACAAAATGCTCAAGAGTAGTAGTTGGCTAAATGGCAATCCTGAGCAAACAAATCCTAAAACAGTAATCCAGAATCATTAAACAGAAACAAGAAATCAGAAAAAAACAGAGTAAATCAAAGAAATAGCAATACTTTCAATATTCCAGTGAACAGCTGATAATGATCCGCTGGGTGGGTCTCTCAATGTGGCCTTTGGGTAAAATTAGAAGAAGGACCCAGTAGCAGTAATATCAGGGTGGCTCCACCCAGAAAGTGTGCTAAATAGAATCACATTTAAAGACATAGTACATAAAAAATCATAACAGAAAATAAATAAAAACATGGAGAATACAGATACATGCACAACATGTATTGCAGGGGTGCCCACACTTTTTCGGCTTGCAAGCTACTTTTAAAATGACCAGGTCGAAATGATCTACCTACATTAAAAATTATATATATATACTGTATATATATATATATATATATATACTGAGTATACTTTATACATAAAATGTATATTGCTGTACCTTGCATAACTGAATAACCTTTATGGCACAATAACAATTCAATACATTTATGATCACTACAGTATTTGGATTTAATAATCGTCATGTGGGAAAAGGCTGACTAGCATAAATAATAATGCAGTCAAGGAGCTTTTGAATTCAGCTGAGTGAAAAATGACAGCTGTCCGATTAACTGCGATTTTAGTTCCCTCTCCTTTGTCTTTCTCAGTTTGCTTTTTGGAAGGACGTCAATTTCGTAGTTTTTATGAACAGTTTGAATGTGCCTTTCCACATTTTCCTTCTTTGGAATCGCAATGATAGATTGACAGATCAGACAAACGCACTTCGATTGTGACATTGTGAGAGAAAAAAACCCTCTTCCAATTCCACATCCAGCCCATACCCTGCCTAAACATTTTTTTTTAAATCCCTTCTTTAGTCGATATAAATTGTAAGGCTAACTAGATCACAGCCGGAGTGTTGCAGTAGCTCGCGCGTTTGAGCGTGAGTGCAGGATCATCAATGTGTGAGAAGAGAAGAGATCTCAGACTGGCTGCCGTGTATGTCAATCAAGTGGCAAATGCCATAGGGAGGATATATGATAGACTAACGTTTAAAAAAAATTTTTTTGAATACAACGTGATCTACCTGCACTACCTTGGCGATCTACCGGTTGATCGCGATCGACGCATTGGGCACCCCTGATGTATTGAGTCTATGTGACATTTTTCCAGCATGTACAGAATGAGTATATATACTGTATATATTCTATATATATATATATATTTAATATATATTCACATTTTATTTCTATCCATCCATCCATCCATCCATTATCCAACCTGCTATATCCCAACTACAGGGTCACGGGGGTCTGCTGGAGCCAATCCCAGCCAAAACAGGTCACAAGGCAGGAAACAAACCCTAGGCAGGGCGCCAGCCCACCACAGTTTATTTCTAGTTATTTAGAATAATATCTTATTGGTATGTATTTTTTCAATATTGTGGAGTTATCTTTAGCAACTAATTGGTTTATGTAAACACTCACATCTGACCACCATGTAGGGGTTGATGAGTCCAGCAAATTAAACAGTAGAACATTGTAACAACTTAGACGAGAACAGGCCATTCAGCACAACAATGCTTGCCAGTCCTATCCACTTATTTCATCCAAAAAAAGTCCCTAAAGTCTTACTGTCTACCACACTGCTTGGTAGCTTGTTCCAAGTGTTTATCGTTCTTTGTGTAAAGAAAAACTTCTTAATGTTTGTGAAAAATTTACCCTTAAAAAGCTTCCAACTGTGTCCCCGTGTTCTTGATGAACTCATTTTAAAATAGCAGTTTTGATCCACTGTAATAATTCCCTTCATAATTTTAACACTTCAGTCATGTCATCTCTGAATCTCCATCCATCCATCCATTTTCTAACCCGCTGAATCCGAACACAGGGTCACGGGGGTCTGCTGGAGCCAAACACAGCCAACACAGGGCACAAGGCAGGAACCAATCCTGGACAGGGTGCCAACCACCTCTGAATCTTCTTTTGCTTAAACTGTTTAGGCTCAACTCTTTTAATCTTTCCTCATAATTCAACCCCTGTAGCCCTGGAATCAGCCTAGCCGCTCTTCTCTGGACCTTTTCTAGTGCTGCTATGTCGTTTTTGTAGCCTGGAGACCAAAACTGCACACAGTACTCAAGATGAGGCCTCACCAGTGCATTATAAAGCTTGAGTGTAACCTCCTTTGACTTGTACACCATACATCGTGCTGTATAACCTAACATTCTGTTTGCATTCTTAATGGCTTCTGAACACTGTCGAGAAGTCGATAGCTTAGAGTCCACTATGACTCCTAAATCCTTCTCATAAGGTGTACTGTCAATTTTCTGACCGCCCATTGTGTGCTCAAACCTAACATTTTTACTTCCTATGTGTAATACTTTATATTTACTGACATTAAATTTCATCTGTCACAAATCTGCCCAAGCCTGTATGCTATCCAAGTCCTTCTGTAATGATATAACGGATTCCAAATTATCTACTAATGGACTTATCTTGGTATCATCTGCAAATTTAACCAGCTTGTTACTGATATTCCTATCTAAATCATTTATATATATTAAAAATAGCAGTGGTCCTAGCAGTGACCCCTGTGGAACACCACTCTTAACACTGGCCAATTCTGATGAGGTATCTCACACCATCACCCTCTGCTTCCTGTGTCTGAGTCAATTCTTTACCCACCTAAAAACATCAACCTCCCACTTTATAGTTTGATGCCCAACATCTCATGTGGCACCTTATAAAATGCTTTCTGAAAGTCAAGGTAAATAATATCATAAGCTCCACTTTGATTGTATCCTTTTGTTGCCTCCTCATAGAATTCCAGCATGTTAGTAAAACACGACCTCCCTCTTCTGAACCCTTGCTGACTGTTCCTAATAACTCCTGTCCTTGCCAGGTGCTGCTCAATCTTATCCTTAATAATTCCTTCCATTAATTTTCCTGTGATGCATGTTAAGCTTACTGGCCTACAGTATAGTTGCTTGGATCTGCCCTGTCATCCTTTTTATATAATGGGATGATATCTGCCATTTTCCAGTCCTTTGGAACCTCTCCAGTGCACAGTGATTTTATAAAATGTGAAGTGTCTTAAGTAGCTTGGATTGCAATACATACATTTTTGTGAGACACGATTTAAACTTTAGATTCTTCCTCATTAATGACAGATCCTATGAATGTTCCTGCTTCACTTTTCTGCAGTAGCTGTGATTCATATTTTAACACCATGAATGCTACCATCATTAAGCAAATGTTAACCAGAATATAATAGTTTAAAAGTCTAAAAGAATTCTAGTACAGTGAGGCATCAACATTCTTAAGGCCCTTACGTTACAGTCACAAAACTGGCATTTTTCCAAACTAACAAAAAAAAATCTTACTAATCTCTGCAAGATCATCATGTTTTCTCCTTGACTGCTGACAACCAGGTGGCAAATTTAACTCCAACAATTAAAATATATTTGATGCAGAAGCCATTGTTAGAACTAGCAACCCCATATGTTCACATATACACTGTTTCATAGGGTGAATTTGGCATTTTTTTTATCTTTTTAGATTGTGCTGTTTCACATTAAGAAATATCTTTTTTAATCAAATTTATGTTTTATTGGGGATCTTCAAATGTTTTGAAATTTCAAATTGATGTTTTTACCACTGATATTGCAACTTATTGTACTCCAGACATTTCTTTCTCCACTTCCTCTGTCAATGCATGCACACCACACATATCACTGACAAACTGAAGAACTTTCCTCTTATTCTTAAGGAGCACATCCTTTCATCCTCTGGTTCAAACCCTATCACTAAATTTCTCAGCTTCTTTCTGACAATGAACCCAGCTCCTAGAACATGGGTACTTCCTCCACTGTGATATACAGTATATTCCTTTTTGACCATGTTGTCTTTCTGCCTATGCAGTGCTGCTAGGTTTACTTTATATAAGCTTAACTGTTGTGGATTGATGAAATTCGCCAAAGCGTTTTTCGCAGTGAATATGCTGTGTTTGCAGGTGACTATGTTCGCCAAATATTCTTGTAGAAATTCATCATGTGGCCAGCTCTGGTAAACATTATTTTTCAAAAGCCCCATGAAGCTTTGCAAGACCAGCGTGACATCACAGAGCTGTAGCTGCCATGCGCATGAACCTTCACATATGCTTACTATAAGATTGTTGCCAGCGTGGCCCTGGGTCTCAAATGAGGAAAAAAAAATGCTGTATAATGCTTGACAGTGCTGTACAATATTTTCCACCATCTGTAACCACACTCCTTTCACCAATGGGAAACCCCACTCTTCAACTTGTGGTTGTTTCAACCCCAAACCCGGCTATCCATTTGCCATATGTGGGTTGTCAGTTAACTTGAAAAGGTAAACATGGGCCTGAAGCCGCAAAGGCTGAGAAATGCTATCAGATTTCAATCCCATATGAGTTTAAAAAATAAATTAAAAAACTTGCAATATTTTCAAATGTGGGGTACATTAGCTGACTATAATGTGAATATTATGAGTATTGTCACTGGATATATAACACTGATTCCTGTGCCCTGGCATCACAGCACCTCATGGCTAATTTGTTAACCATGTGCCCAGCTATGATCACAAAACAAGCCTAAAAGGTGTCTTCCCCCATCAGCAAACACATAACACACTGTCAAACAATAAAAACATAAAATTTAAGACATTTTCTCTCGATAAAAGTATTTGCACAGATAAATTCTTTCTAGTTGTGTCCGAGGACATGTCAAACAATGGAATAAGCCAGTCCTATGCTGCCACATTGTAGTACGACCAGCATGTGCCCTGAGTGAACGCAATGATCTTTATTTGATTTACTTATTGCTAGTTACTGTCCATTTTTTGTATTTTATTTGTGTATTCCTTGTGACGCTATAGCCTCACCGGGATGCTAATGTAGTATAGTACAGACAGATACTGGGGCAAGATTCTCAATAAACTTTAGGTGTGAACTGCAATGAGCAATATGCCAACAAGTTTACGATGGGGGGGATATTGTACTTTAACAAGGTTTTTGGACTTACCATCAGGTTGTTCCTTTCATTTTTTTTTCTTTTCAGATGTTTGCCATTTGTTTTGTGTACAAGCCTCGCGCATAATATTCCACATTTACCGAATGGTGTTTTAAGGGTGGCACCGAAGCTAAACACAGTCATGGGTGCCTGGGAAGGTCACAGTACAGCTATAGGGGGAGTCCATGTTGGATTAGCAGTGTAGGTGTACCGTAATGTTTCTGTTTGTATCTTAGTAACCTCGAGGTTAGGTATAAATGTTTTTGTTGTTTTGTTATTTAGTGTTTTATTCTGTGTATTTTGTTGTTGGATATTTTGAGTTTTACTTGAAGTGTATGATTTCCCTGGCAGGCCTGAAATGGTATCTTCCTATGTTTAGGCAAGCCGACCCTGGGAATTGAGAAGCCTTTATAAGTATAGTTGTATCCGTAAGATGGGGGAACGATCAGCTTGTGACATTCCTTTCATCTGTGTTTTGTTGTTTGAGACATGGTGGCACAGAGATTAACACTGCTGCCTTACTGCTCAGATAACATATTTGGGCACTATAGTCAGTCCAGGATGTTTGCCAAATTTTTCCTTGACTTCCTGCCTGTGTTTTTAACATCATTTTTAATGGATTTATGTATTGGAACTTTTAACCTCCACCAGCATCTTTTATTTTATGAATTATTTATTTATTATGGAACTTTTGCACTGCACTTTTGAACTTTGTTTTTGACTTTGTTTTAATAAAAGCACTGAAGCATTTATTCACCTACTCCTTGCTATGTTTGTGTGTTGTGTCCTCATCTGCTGGCTCATCCCTTGGGTACGTTATCAGCAGTTGCGGGTTCAAGTGGCTCCCCAGATGGGCCAACCCACACTGCCACACTCAGAGACACATAAAAGACGATTGCATCATTATAATCCACTCAAAACTAGTTTAGATCCTCCATCCTTATCGACTGCAATACTTTCAACGGAGTTCAGTGAAATTTGTGAACATTTCTGTGATTTTACCGAACTCACTGCAAAGCGAACTCTGTGGGGTTCACTCATTGCTACACTGAAGTCTTCCAAGAGCTGCTTCACTAAACCAAGTTTGTTGAAACTCCTCACATTACATGTAAATTACAATTCATTTTGCTTTTTCTATGTCTGAACAACTTCTGGCTATCATCTCTGAGCTTCTGGGCCAAGTGTTTTGATTTCAGGGTTTTCCTCCCTTTGAGTACTTTCTTCATCACTGCTGTTAAGGTCACGCTCCCCATACACAATAGGCCTCTTCACTCGGCATATGCATGCCACTGTTGGCTATCTTATAGCTCTTCTGTTGCCATACTAAGTAGCACACCTTGCTGCTGACAATACCACTTGCCAAGCTATATTCCTATCTAAATGCCAGTTTGCTTCAGTTTAAAAAATGATAATTACTGTTTTTCCTATGATTTGTTGTATTGTAAAAATAATGGATGGTTTTGTCATCTAGAACAAAAACATTTAAGGGGCAGTTTTTCAGATTTGTATTCTTTATAGGAAGATTTATACAGTATATCAATCAACCAGTGACAAATTTGATACATGACAAAATTGCTGCATAGGAAAGCAGTTGACAGTGACTAGTTATTTCAGCATAATTTATGACTAAGAGCTCTTTTAAAATGTGTAGATGTAGCACTTTTGCCCATTTAAATATCATTCCAATACTGAGGAAAAATGTTTTATAAAGAGATTTTGCTTTGGGCCATCACTCATTATTGTAGCTTTTCTAGGAATTTAAGTTCCTGCCATCTATTAACTACTTGGAGTGGTAGGGGATTATGATAAAGTTACTTTTATACAATTCATCACCTCGATATTTTGAGATATTAGCAATGGTGTTTCTGGCATGCAAATTCTGGTGGGGCTTGGTGTCTGTAGACTGCAAGAAGGGAAAGAGAAATCCTAAGAATCTGGCAATTAAAGGAGTCATGCAGGGTGTGTGTGTGTGGGCAACAATGAAAGAGAAAGTGAGAGACAAGCAAAAGATATTATCAGCTACTTAAAGAGAAGTACTTTAGTCTCACAAGATCTGCGCCTTTGCTTCAATCAACTGTACTGGGTATGTGGCTGCCAGCAAAACTCAGGAAGCATCCTGGCTTGAATCAATTCAAAGAGTCGGGAAATGAGTGGAGATGGTGTTACCTCTGACTCCAGGTCAGTTGTGTGAGACAAAGCCAGTGGTGTGAATGTGTGGTCAATGGACAGGATAAAGCAATAAAGTTATTAGAGCTGCATGGAAGGAGCTATGGAAGACTGCAGCAGCTATTAACATCAGTGATGATAAAATGTCTGCCAAATAATTCCACCAAAAGAAGCACATGGAATGAAGGTCTATTAATGTAGTAATTTCTCATATGATAAAACCATCAAAAAAACAGTATTAAAATTTCAATATACATCAAATATTCAACAGTAATAGAAGAAACAAAAATTAATTGACATTGTTACAAATGTTTAATTTTCAGCTTTTATTTAATAGGCAAATTAAATTTTTAAATATTCAGATTGAATATGACTATTCCGATGCAGCGAAATGTTCACACAGCCTTTAAATTGTGTAGCAGAAAATTAAAAGAATGGTCACCTAAAAAGAATTTACTCTTCGATTATTCAGACTCTTGCATATGCACAAAGTTATGGTTACACACTGTGGGGTTAAATGTCCTACCTGAGTAACCCAGAGAAAGGCTAGCGGTGCCAAAAACAAAGAAACTTTTGTAAATTCCTCAAATATTTTTCAATATAATGCACTGCACTGAGCTTATGGAAATTGGAAAAAAATATAATGACTGAGTTGGGCTTGCTAATAGACATTTTAAAAATATTTTGAATTATAGAGACGCATTTTGTGTGTATATAATTTTTGTAAAACAGCACCATCTGCTGGAAATGAGGGCATAAAGCCACACTTGCCCTTGCAGAGATTCCACTAATGGCAGGGTTCATCATCCATCCATCCATCCATTATCCAACCCGCTGAATCCGAACATAGGGTCACGGGGGTCTGCTGGAGCCAATCCCAGCCAACACAGGGCACAATGTGAAACCTTTTAACAGTTAAAAACAATTATGACAAAATATATAGTAGTTAAACTCTACAAACAACTAAATAAGGATAATACAAACATTATGAAGAAATATTAGTTTAAAAAACAAAAAAGGAATTCTGCTCATTCCCTTAAAGGATAAGTTTTGGATTTTCAAGTCAAAGTTATTTCTTCATAATCATTGTATATGTTAATTTGACACATGAAATTGCATTTTAAAGTGAAGCATTTTTTTATAAATTAAAAAAATGAGGTAGCCTGCTCTTGCCTTTTATATTGGATATAAAGGATACTGCGGTCCCAACAAGAAAAATAAACCCTTAAAACTTACAGAATGCTTCCACTTTGAAGCAGCAACTATCCATCCATTCATCCATTATCCAACCCGCTATATCCTGAAGCAGCAACTATTTCAATAAAATTCATAGAAAATGCTTATTTTAAACTTATCCTTTAAAATGTCAAAGGGTTCAATCATGAATTGACCTTAAAAATTCTAATCACATGTTATTTTATTGAAGTTAGGTATAGCCATCTTAAAGAAGACCCATTCACGGTAAACAAGAAATCTTGATCTGGATTGAAATGACAGTGGTTGGACAGGTGGTTCACTCTAATTATTGCAGTAAAACTGGATGAGTAGGAACACTAATTCATAAAGCATTTAGCTTGTTAACCTCTAAATGAGAGCACAGGTGGAACCACTTGCTTGGCATTTCTGCCTGATGCATCTCCGACAGTGCCACCTAGTTGGCTGCAGGGTCATCAGCCAGGAGCCATCCTTCACTGATATTTTGCTCCTTTAATCCCAGGAACATCTCAAGGTGGTGGAGCTGCGGTGGGGATGTCTCCCTATCACCTGTGCACGAAGCTCTAGGATCTTTGTTTTCCCCATGCTTTATCCTTTCTTCTGATCCAGAGCCCTTTTTCTGCCTCCTCCACCAGATCTTTGAGGGCCTTCCTCAGGTTTGAGCCTGTAACTTCTGGGAGGATATTCTAGTGAAGCCTCTGCAACCTACTTCTACTGAGAAGATGAAAGCCCTCCACCCTGCTAGTGAGCACAAAGCTAATAGTTCTGCATACTTTTCCATCTTTCTCTCAAAGTCAGCCTCCATCCCATCTTCACAGTCAATTCAGTCATAATGATCATCCTAGTATTGGTGGACCAGAGCACGATGTCTGGGGTGATCTCTTGTGGGAGCTTCAACTGACAGTCGAGGTCAGCACTCATGGTCCACTCCTCTCGGGTTGCCAGGAGGGACCACATCCTTGTGCTGCTGTTCTGAGCCTTGCACCCTTGCCTGACAAACTAGATCAGCAATTTACAGGGCTGGCTCTGTTTGCTTCCAACCTGTATGCCTCCAGGATTTCAGCTAGCTTATGCAAGACCTAGTCGTGACACCTGGCTGAACAGCCTTAGAGGATATGTCGCAAAGTCGGGTTCTGAAAGTTGCAGATTTAGCAGATCTCCCCTGAGCCATACCAGAGGTGCAGGTTCCAAGGACTCGGAATGGTGTCGTAAGTTCTGGAAGCTTCCTCCACATATCTGTCCACATGACTGTGCTGTTGTCCATCTTCCTTGATGTTCCTACCTTTCAGCTGTTATTTTGTAGCCCTCAACCTCCATCTTCACAGCCTCAGATATCACCAGATCTTTGCTTTGCTCTTTTAGACTATGGACCACAATTTACATGGTGTTACCCATCCAAGAATGGCACTGCCAAGTCTGAGCACTCCAACTATCTCCTGGTGTTTCAATCAGTTAATAGATTGGTGTACTGCCTGTGTCACATTCCACTTGTGTCCTGTGCAAACTTTGACTTTACTACTTTGGACAGACAGGTCAGGTGATTTTCTCAGCTCGAACACAAGCCTCACCTTCTCCTATTTGTAGCCCAAGCCGATGGATTTCAGTGGAAGTTTCAAGGTATTTCTCCAAAAAATTGCCATATTGGAAAGACATCAAGCAAGTTCCAGCCATTTCCAGATGTAATTGTTGGCTTTTGAGTTCATCCTGTCAACTGTTGAGAACTTGATTTTGAACAGCTTCCATTTGCCACATCAGGCATGGGTATTAGGTGAACTCATAATACCAGACTTTAAATTTCCCTGGTAGGAGACTCTGGTCAATTTTACTCAGGCTGTCTGAAAGCTGAGATGTAAGAGAGACAGCCATATGCTTATAACACAGATCAGCCGTGTAAAGCCTTCTAATGCTTTGCACCGGTTGGTCTGCCAAAAATGGGATCTTTTCCCCATCAACCGAAAAATTTATGCTGTCATTTCTGATCCCTTTCTGGATTGAAAGACTGTAGGACTTAGTTGGTGTTACTTTCATGCGGGCCCATGAAAGCAGTTCCTCAAGCATTTTTAGAAGTCTGGAAATGTGTGCTGTACTCTAAAGGTGGATGACGATGTCATCCATATAGTTTCTAATAGCTGGGAGCCACTGGCCTGACTGGGATCTGACTCCCCGGAACATCTGTCTGCTACTGATTAGGATGATCTCAAATGCTATTGTGAAAAGGATAGGAGAGATGGAACAGCCCATTTCTATCCCTTTCTCCATCTGATGTGAGCCAGTTGAGGTCTCCTTTGTTGTGTATCAGACATGGAAATTGTTGAACTAGTCCAGCGTTTCTCAACCTTTAAATATTTGCAACCTGAGTTTTCATAACAGTTTTAATCATGCCCCCCCCTAACATTTTTTTGAAATGTAGATGCATATTTTATTATACCTACTTAACTTTTATCGACATTTATCTAACTCTATATTTATTGTTCTAGTATCAGAATGTAGTTTAAGTTAATTTGTTTTGGTTTCAACAGATGTTTTTTTCATATTTTTGATTCTTGTTTTCTTTTTTTCACATCTTCGCGCCCACCTTTTTGTTACTTCGCGCCTTCCTAGGGGGGCCCACCCCACAGGTTGAGAACCACTGAACTAGTCCACTACAAGATCCTGAGTGCACACTGGTATGTGAAAGAAACTGAGAGGAAATGGGATGAGCTGGAGGGGAACCGACCTGTAATCATTCACAAGGTCCAACCAAACTACATGGAGTTCTGATTTGTTACACTTGGCTATCTGGATTTGTTCCTAAATCATGGCCAAGTGTTCCACATAGCCAGGAAAACCTGGGTAACCCGCCTTCTGGCAACTGGGGTTGATATAGTTATATGCCAGGAGGTAGCTAGTCATACATTTTCCCACCACTGAAAGCAAAATCTTTCCTTCAACATTTAGCAAAGCAATTTCTCTGAATTAGCTTATGTTGTGGGAAACTTTCTCCTTTGGAATAAAGGTGGTGACTGCTCTCCTCCAAGCTGATGGGATGGATTGCATTTTCCAGGAAATGAACATCAGTCTCCACAAAAGCTTCAAGAGCCTGGGGCAGTTATATACCTTATAAGATACACCGTTCGGCCCGGGTACACATGCAGCTCTCGCACATTCTACTGCCTGTTTTACTTCGGACCATTTTGGGCGAGAGGTGTCAAACTGAAAGAAGGGCTCTGGTAGGTGAGGTACATATCCTGGTAATCCAAGGGGGTTCTCCTTCTGTCTGTCTTGGTGTATTTCTCCAGCTCCTGCCCAGTAGTCTGTACTGTTCCAATCTTCGTCTCCTCCAGCAATCCTTGGGCACACTTGAAGGGGTCCCAATAAAAAGCTAGACCCTAAGTTTCTCCCTGAAGCTTCTGTGTTTCCTGGCCCTTTCAACTCACCGCCTGTGTGAAAACCTTACATTAATCTGGTTCCACAGATTCTTAAATCTGTCCTTTTCTTGGTCCTTGGCTTTCCTCCAAGCTTTCTGCAGGAGACGTCATTCCTTTACTAGTTGGAGAATCTCCCTCCCCCATCCCTCACTCTGTTTTGGAACCACCTTCTTCTGTGGCATCTTTCCAAATCTCTTCTTGCCTTCCTCATAAGTGATGTGACTCCAGATGATCATTTTAGCCGTTATGCTGCAGAAAGCCATGTGACTTTAGAGAGTTTAATGGGGAAATTGCAAACACAGTCAGCACAGCTACTGCCCATTGATGCTAAGTGGGTCGTTAACACTAGAATTACCAGAGCCTACAAAAAAACTCGTAGATCCGTCCCACCTTAAATCTCTTCTTAAAACTGTTCACAGCTCTCCACCAGCGTCTTTTGTCATCTAAATGTGCTGATAAACTCAAGCTGCAAGCAGCCGGCTATTCCATCCTCCCATCGACTTAGAACGTGCACAAACTTCTCCCAGCTCGTGCCTTGATTGATTTTCTGGGAGTGAAGTGGAGTTTTCAAGTGGAAATAATAGATTGTTATTTGGAACACACACATTTCATATGTGTTCCGTTTCTACAGTAATCTGTGTAAACACATTTTTAAAAGAGAAACGTTTTTCATATTCTAGTAGTAAATGAAAAATGTAGGCATAAACTATATAATGTATGAAGCCTGAAGTCCAAATATCAAAGAAACACTTTCACAAAAGGTACAAATATAACAGAACAAATGTGCTTCTATTCTAAAGTGTAACTGCAGAAAAAAAGCCGCCTTAGCAGGCCATACTGACGTATATTCACTACAACTGGCGCGGTACCGTAAAGGTATCAGCTGCTGAGTGGTAATCAAAAGGTCACGAGTTCGATCCCTTACGACTCCGTTTTGAGAAGTAAACTGCTCTTATTCTTGCTATTTTGGAATAAAAACATACATTTTGATTTACATTCTCTTACTAATGCTTGCGAAATGAAGTGTCTGCATGCACTTTTTGTGGCATTACACGTGTATTTTTGAGCATGTCCATGCCAAATAAATAACATTCGAGCTATAGCATGCCTCCAATAAATAACATTCGAGCTATAGCGCGTCTTTATGTGATCCAAATAAGTAACATTCGAGCTATAGCGCGTCTCCAAATAAGTAACATTCGAACTATAGCACGTCTTTATGTGATCCAAATAAATAACATTAGAGCTAAA
>JANRMT010062842.1:9919396-9932900 GCA_026402145.1 Polypterus bichir lapradei | reverse complement strand
ACATTCGAGCTATAGCGCGTCTTTATGTGATCCAAATAAATAACATTAGAGCTATAGCCCGTCTCCAATAAGTAACATTCGAGCTATAGCGCGTCTTTATGTGATCCAAATAAATAACATTCGAGCTATAGCGCGTCTCCAAATAAATAACATTCGAGCTGTAGTGCGTCTTTATGTGATCCAAATAAATAACATTCGAGCTATAGCGCGTCTCCAAATAAATAACATTCGAGCTGTAGCGCGTCTTTATGTAATCCAGTTTTTCACATAAAGGCGCTCTATAGCTCGAATGTTATTTATTTGGATCACATAAAGACGCACTATAGCTCGAATGTTATTTATTTGGAGACACGCTATAGCTCGAATGTTATTTATTTTGCACGGGCATGCTCAAAAAATACACGTGTAATGCCACAAAAACTGCATGCAGACACTTCATTTCGCTAGCATTGGTAAGCGAATGTATCGTGATACACTGCAGAGCTATAGTGCGTCTTTATGTGAAAACAGCAGTGTCAGATGGGGAGGGGGGTGCATAGGGAAGGATCCTGAACGCGGCTGAGAGAATGAAAAGTGAAAAAAAAAAAACAAAGCTAACCTTTACAAGTATCATAAATTACACCGGCTGTTACAGACTGAAATCAAATGTATGTTTTTATTCTAAAATAGTAAGAATAAGAGCAGTTTACTTCGCAAAACGGAGTCGTCAGGGATCGAACTCGTAATCTTTTGATTACCAGTCAGCAGCTGATATCTTTACGCCGCCGCGCCAGTTGTAGTGAATATGCGTCAGTATGGCCTGCTAAGACGTTTTTTTTTTCTGCAGTTACACTTTAGAATAAAGTGCATTTGTTCTGTTATATTTGTACCTTTTGTGAAAGTGTTTCTTTGATATTTGGACTTCAGGCTTCATACATTATATAGTTTATGCCTACATTTTGTCATTTACTACTAGAATATGAAAAACGTTTCTGTTTTAAAAATGTGTTTACACAGATTACTGTAGAAACGGAACACATATGAAATGTGTGTGTTCCAAATAACAATCTATTATTTCCACTCTAAAACTCCACTTCACTCCCAGAAAATCAATCAAGGCATGAGCTGGGAGAAGTTTGTGCACGTTCTAAGTTGGTGGGGGATGGAATAGCCGGCTGCTTGCAGCTTGAGTTTATCAACACATTTAGATGACAAAAGACGCTGGTGGAGAGGTGAGAACGGTTTTAAGAAGCGATTTAAGGTGGGATGGATCTACAAGTTTTTTCGTAGGCTCTGGTAATTCTAGTGTTAACCCATATGGATGAAAGGGATCTGAGTAGGACAGTGTTTTGTTCAATCCAGGGTTGCTTCCCTGGCTAATTACATTTTGACTTTTTGGCTGTTTTGATCATTGTTTATATTTACATTCTTGATTATTTAGTTACTTGATGTTTATGTGTCTTTTTCCTTGTGTTTTGTGGATGATCCCTGAAGAGGTGGCGTTACCTGCCCACTATCACAAGGGACTACCTTCAGCCCTATAAAGGCAGGGGCAACCTGCAGTCCTTTGCAGTTGATTTGAATGCATTTGGGAATTGTGAGTTTGATGGATTTGTGCCTTTTTTCTTTGCTCATTGTGAAATTACTGCATTTTTTAACTCTTTGCTCTCTATTTCGACTATAATTTGGATTTGTTATTTGGATTTCTTTTCCTTGGATTACTTTGTCCTTTAAAGTAAATTATTTTTGCCTTTAGTGCTCCATGGAGCATTGTTCAGAGCATTTTTGTAAGAATAAATCTTTTATTTTATAAAGATACTGTATTTCTGTTATGACTACCCAGGGTTTTTACAGTATTTCTAAAGCGGCATTTTTGGGATTGTTCGGGACTTAAGTGCTTTGGGACTCTTGAGTTCTTGACAGACAGAAAGGGAGGTTGGTGGAGAAGAAAGGACAAACAGAAAAAAATTACGGAAGAGATTTTTGTGCTCATAGTTTAACATTAGGGAGGCATGGTGGTACAATGGTAGTGCTGCTGCCTCCCAGTAAGGAGACCAGGGTTCACATCTTGGGTCATCCCTGTGTGGAGTTTGCATAATCTCCCCATTTCTGTATGGGGTTCCTCTGGGTGCTTTGGTTTCCTCCCACAGTCTATAGACAGGGCAGGAGAACTGGCGATCCTAAATTAGCCTAAATGTGTGGTTTGGGTTAATGTGTATGTTCACCATGCGATGGATTGGTGCCCTGTGCAGGGTTTTTTCTGCCTTGGGCCCTATACTAGCTAGGCTAGGCTGCAGCAGACCCCCACAACCCTGTTCAGGGATAAGCAGTTTAGAAAATGACTGACTGACTGTTTGATGTTAAAGTGACAATGTGGTGCTTCCTTTCACAGTATATAAACTGCTCTAACAAATTAATGGAACACTTTGAAAACACATCAGATCTCAGTGGGAAAAAAATCATTCTGGATATCTATGCTGATATGGACTGGGTAATGTGTTAGGAATGAAATGATGCAACATCGTTTGATGGAAATGAAAATTTTCAACCTACAGAGGGCTGAACTCAAAGACACCTCGAAAATCAAAGTGTAAAAATGATGCAGCAGGCTAATCCATTTTGCTGAAATTTCATTGCAGAAACTCAAAATCGTACTCATTAGTTTGTATGGCCCCCATGTGCTTGTATGCATGGCTGACAAAGTCGGTGGGGGAGTTGGGCATACTCCTATTGAGGCGAGAGATGGCATCCTGGGGGATTTCCTCTCAGATCTGGACCAGGGCAT
This sequence comes from Polypterus bichir lapradei, assembly GCA_026402145.1. Taxonomy (NCBI): domain Eukaryota; kingdom Metazoa; phylum Chordata; class Cladistia; order Polypteriformes; family Polypteridae; genus Polypterus; species Polypterus bichir. Next base: position 9,930,136 of record JANRMT010062842.1, on the reverse strand, counting down.
CACTGAGCTCCTGAACAGTTTGAGGTGCAACCCGGCGGTGTCGGATGGACCGAAACATACAGTAATGTCCCAGAGGTGTTCTATTGGATTTAGGTCAGGCGAGCGTGGGGGCCAGTCAATGGTATCAATTCCTTCATCCTCCAGGAACTGCCTGCATATTCTCGCCACATGAGGCCGGGTATTGTCTTACACCAGGAGGAACCCAGGATCCACTGCACCAGCATAGAGTCTGACAATGGGTCCAAGGATTTCATCCCGATACCTAATGGCAGTCAAGGTGGTGTTTTCTAGCCTGTAGAGGTCTGTGCGTCCCTCCATGGATATTCCTCCCCAGACCATTACTGGCCCACCACCAAACCTGTCATGCTGATCGATATTACAGGCAGCATAATGTTCTCCACGGCTTCTCCGGACCCTTTCATGTCTGTTACATGTGCTCAGGGTGAACCTGCTCACATCTGTGAAAAGCACACGGTGCCAGTGGTGGACCTGCCAATTCTGGTATTCTATGGCAAATGCCAATCCACCTTCACGGTGCTAGGCAGTGAGCACAGGGCCCATTAGAGGATGTTGGACCCTCAGGCCACCCTCATGAAGACTGTTTCTGATTGTTTGGTCAGAGACATTCACACCAGTGGCCTGTTGGAGATCATTTTGTAGGGCTATGTTAGTGCTCATCCTGTTCCTCGTTGCCCAAAGGAGCAGATACCAGTCCTGCTGATGGGTTAAGGACCTTCTATGGCCCTGCCCAGCTCTCCTAGAGTAACTGTCTGTCTCCTGGAATCTGCTCTATGCCCTTGAGACTGTGCTGGGAGACACAGCAAACCTTCTGGCAATGGCACATATTGATGTGCCATCCTGGAGAAGTTGGACTAACTGTGCAACCTCTGTAGGGTCCAGGTATTGCCTCATGCTACCAGTTGTGATACTGACCATAGCCAAATGCAAAACTAGTGAAACAACAGAAAAGATGAGGAGGGAAAAATGTCAGTGGCCTCCACCTGTTAAACCATTCCTGTTTTGGGGGTCGTCTCATTGTTGCCCCTCTAGTGTAACTGTTGTTAATTATTTCATTAACACCAAAGCAGCTGAAACTGATTAACAACCCCCTCTGCTACTTAACTGACCAGAACAATAGCCCAGAAGTTTCAGTAACTTGAAGCTATACTCTGATTAAAAAGTGTTCCTTTAATTTTTATGAGCAGTATATAATTTCTTCAATATGTACAACCATGTTTTCATCTTTCATCTGTCACCTGCTAGTGGGAATATTATGTTACTGCTCCTTTCCACAATTCAAGGCCACTAAAGACAGTGAAAGTGCTAATAAAGATCAAATGGCAAGAGCCTTGAAGTAATGCAACAGAAGAGATTTATTGTGAAGTGGGCACAGCAGTGAAAATGGTCTTAAGAAAATCCTTGTGCCAGTAGGACAAAAACTGTGCTGAGGGGGCATTGTATTTTATACTTTTTTACATTTATATACTGTAGCCCCTTTCTCACTACTCAGAGTGCTTTTAATAGTGAGAGAGGAGCTACTTCAACCACCACTAATGTGTAGCACCCACCTAGATGATGCAATGACAGCCATTTTTGTGCCAGTACAGTCACCACACGTTAGCTATTAGGGCGTGAAGTGGTGAGAGAGATAGCCAGTTAGAGAAAGGGGATGATTAGGGGGCCAGAATGACTAGGCCTTGGTGACTAGCCAGGACATTGAGATACACTGTGCTTTTTACAAAGGATGCCATAGATCTTTTATGACCACAGAGAGTAAGGGCCTCTGTCTTATGTCTCATCCACCATATTTACAGCCAGGGCCGTTTGAAGGAATTTGGGGGCCCCAAGCAAAATGGACATGGAGGCCCCCCGCATGCACGCACGCACGCAAAGGAACCACAGCATAGCCATACAGTTTAAATTCACTCACACTTTATATAAATAAAAAAGGTTTACAGTGCAAATACTGCTGTTGCATATACTGTGCATAAATAAAAAAATGTTTAGAGTGCAAATACTGCTGTTGCATATAAAGTGCATAAAATTTGAACATTTTCAACAATTGAACATTTGTTGGAATAGTTAGTATAGCATGCTATGCCACTTTCATCAAAACCTGTTACAAAGCTATAGCAATGTCATGTCATTTATGTATGATACATAAACATATTTCTGCTAGCCTACCTGCTGCAAAATTGCACCATTTGTACAAGACAAGTAGAGCTATTTTATGTGTGTAATTTATCACTTACCACTGTCTTGTTTTTTCTTATCCTCCTCTTCCTTTCTCTTCTTTCTTTTTTGGCTTCCTGAAGCATAATTCCGCTTCATGACTGCCGAGGAAGTTTTGTATTTTGCCGGCAGCAGAGATCGCGTGGTTGGCTGGCTGCTGTCAGCGAGGGGGGCCCCTTTGAGGGGGATCCCGATAACAGTGTCATTGCACTTTACTGCATTCACTATCAATGGGGCGCTCACACAGTTTGTCGCTGCATTTTATTCTTAACCAGTCGTTGTCTTGGGGCCCCAGGCCAGCTCGGGGCCCCAAGCAATTGCTTGGTTTGCCTGCCTTGTCGCGACGGGCCTGTTTACAGCATACTGACCTCATCATCACTGCACTGAGGCATTGGGCCCACATTCAGACCACAGAGTAAGCGCCCCTTGCTGGCCTCACCAACACCTCTTCCAGCAGCAATTTAAGCTTTTCCTAGATGCCCTTCCATCCAAGCACTGGACAGGCCTGAAAATGCTTAACTTCAAGTGGATGACCTCTTCTGAAGTGCATGTGACCTTATAATAAGTTACAGAAAACTAAAAAATAGTAATGCATAACAATTGAAAGTGAATCTCCCAATCTAAGTGAAGGCCACGATGAGAAATATACAACATACCTAGAAAAAAGTTGATACTGAAGCATTTTTATTGCTTTTGACATTTGACATTATTTACTTCTTGTTTTATAAGAAAAGGCAAGATGGGAAAAGATTTTGTACTTTGTTAATGTGATGGAGTTTCAATACCCTGGGGTGTGTTGTACCCTTCTGATCTACAGGGTCAGCCTTCTCATGTATGTGAGGATACCCATGAGGAAGAAGAGCTCAGCAACCCCATAGGGTGTGGAAGCAGCTGACAACACAGGTTGAAGGTGAATATGAATTTCTTAGAATCTGCAGCAGGAGCTATGATCAGCAATAACAGGGTCAGGAGCATGAAAATCAATAAAAAAGTGGTAAATAGTTTACAATCCATGAAGCAGAGGTGTAGTCAAAAACAAACAGAAAGTCTTGTACAAACTATGGTCAGAAAATACTAGGCAAGGCAGAATTATTAATGGATAAAGGTTCTGAAAAAGCAAAAAAAAAAAAAAAACAAAGTAAAGTAAAGAAAAAAAAGAACAAAGGTGAACTGTATAGCAAGAGGCACTTGGCAAAAGATAAAATCAGAATGGTTACCTTGACAGATCCTGCTGCTGTTTTAATATATGAATATATGAAGAATCACATTTTGCCTTCTTTTTTGTCATGAAGCTTTGAGATGTGATTAGAGAGAGCAGGATGTATGTGTCCTCTTAGTTTGATTAATTTTTGTGTTTTTAACTGCTGTATTGCTTACATGAGTATAGATTTGACAGAATTGTGTGTTGCCATATTTTCTTTTGAATAAAATAAATTGTTATATATATAGTATACAGTATACTATATATATATGAAATAGATTTTCTTTTATCTCAAGGAAACTAAGTTAGAGAGGCAAGGTAAAATGTCAATATTATAAGACAAAATATATATTATTGCCCCCTAAATGGCTTTTTTTCTTAACTCAGCACTTCTGTAAATAAAAATGCAATTCATACTATATAATACATGAAACATCCCTAATATGCATCATAAAACCTAACAGACAACTCAAAAAGCTATCCATTTACATACATAACATATAAGCTCTCCCCTTAAATGCTTTTAAAATGTGCCTGTGTAAAAGAAAGAAAGTCTCCTAAAAACCCCTTTCCTTCTATAAATCAAATGTATATTGCCAGTTATTCAGGGTACTATATTTCAATAACATAACATTCTCAAACACATGTTATTCAATTTAGAGTCCCAAGACGCAAGATGTTTAAATGCAACTCAAAATTCAATCTTATTTCAAAAAGTAGCTATATCATTTACTGCTATTTACCAGACAAAGGACACATTTAATGAACATTTGAAGACCTACTGCCTATTAAACAATAGAACATCAAACTTGGTGTGTAAAATGTGAAAAGGGTTCAATATTATATTTTTTTCCCATATAAAAGAGGGTTTATATATTTCCTGTATGGAGTAATGCTCCTTGATTTACTCTGTGAACAAGCCGAAAAAAGACCCTTGGATTTAGTTGAAGTGATAAATTAACAAACCATGCTGATATGCAATACTGCATAATGTTTTCAAACTTGGCTTAGTAGGAGAGAAGTATAACTATCTTTACCACTATGATTACATGAACAGGGTTAAAAATCTATATTGATAACAGCGCTAGGAACCTAGAGCAGAAAATATCAAGTTACTATCATTGTGATCGCCTAAGAAAGAGCTTATTTGAATAAAAGGTTTATCATTGTCTACAGCATAAGATTGTTCAATGCACTGGGGTCGAAAATAATTTTCCCAGTTTTCTGCACATCCAGACTTAAATGTATTTCCTCAGCAGTGGCATTCATGTCTCCAGTGACTCTTCCTGTGAAGTCAGTGGCTGGATTGAGAGAGGATGGGGGGGGTCATGAGGTCTCTGCAAAGGGGTGTGTGGCACTCCCAATATCTAAGCAAAAGGATGAAGGAGCAAGTCTGTTAGGGTACTGGTGTTTCCTGTCTTGCTCTATGGTTGAGAGACATGGACGTTATCCAGTGACATGAGATGAAGACTGGACTTCTTTGGTACTGTGTCTCCTTCAGGAATCCTTGGTACCACTGGTTTGACTTTGTGTCAAATGAGCAGTTGCTCATGGAGTCCCGAATTAGGCATATTACCTGCATTGTGAGGGAACATCAGTTACAGCACTACAGTCATGTGACGCAATTCCCCAAGGGTGATCTGGCCCGCAAGATACTTATTGTTAAGGACCCAAGTGGCTGGACCAGGGCAAGGGGACACCCACGTAACATCTGGCTGAGGCAGATAGAGGGTCATTTCTGGAGGTTGGGACTGGACCGCGTGTCTGCCTGGGGGGGTTGTCAACCAGGATCACAAACTGTTTCATCGTGTGGTGGGTGCTGCAACGTGCTGTACCATTGCATGCTCCCCAACCTGACCTGACCTTTCCATTCCTCAGGATCACAGGGGTTAAATCCTGCCCTTTCAGCATCGAGCAAAAGGCGGGAGCCACCCTTAGGTGTGGTACCACTGCGACACAGGATGCACTTCTGTACATAGTCATACTCACATGTGTTTCATTCAAGCTACTGAACAATCCGTCATGCATATTTTTAGATTTTGAAGAACTTTTTTCAAAAACTGCAGGTACTTATCAAAGCAACACTAGACATCAGTTGATCACAGGGCACACACTCGAACATTGGTGAGCAAGTCTTTCATGACTGTTATATTATATAGTGAACTTGAACCCGGACACAGACAGACGGACATCTTAAGTGCACCACACACCCTTTATTATGTACAATATTTACAATCAGTGCACTTCCCAGTGCCTCCAGCACCGTTCCCCCAAAGTCCAGAGCCCACAGTCAAATTGCCTTTCTGGCCGCCTCCAGTCCTCTCTCCAGCTCCGTCTCTCTTCCACCCCTACTTCCGCTCTCGACTGGAGGGAGGCGGCCCCTTAAATAGGAACCCGGATGGGCTCCAGCTGCTTCCCGGCATTCCTCCAAAGACACGCCCCAGTGTGGCGGAAATGCCGGCTGCGCACCCGGAAGCCCTCCGGGTGCCCCCTGTCTTCTTCCCCCCAGCACTTCCTGGTGTGGCGGAAGTGCTGGGCTCCAGACTTCTACAGGCACCGGGGCGCCGCCTGGCGGTGGCCATGGGTCCCTACAGGGCTGGGCTTCCAAGCCCTTTACCCGTGGCCCCCAACATAACCAGGGCGGTCGCCCCCTCGCGGTCTGGAGGAGGTAAAGCCCTCCTCCGGTCCTCCTGGGCATCCCGGCCGGGCTCCAGCCCTGGCTGGATGCCACACTGCCCCACCACTAGTGAAGACATGTCGGTCCAAGCGGCACTTCCCGAGAGGGCAGCACGTCCCCGGAGTGGGTCCTACTATGTCCCGAGGGTCCATCACGGCACCCTGGGACACCCCATTTCAGCACCCCCTCCGACGCCAACACGCCCCTCTGGTCTGCGCCGCTCTCGCCTCCACCGTCCCCGCCAGCTGGGGCACCATTCGCTTCCCGGTGGGGAGTCCTCCCGCGGAGCGGCCCGTTCCAGGAGGGCAGGTTCCAAACGGCGTCGGTCCCAGTGCTCATCGGGGCTTTGGTCCTGTGGAAAGACAAAAGGGAGGGCCAGAAGCACTGCCGGGACACTCGCACCAAGCGTCCCACCGGTTTCCGTACTGGCAGCGCTCTCCCCCCCTGCTGACAGCCCGCGACTTGCCTGTTTGGCTCCTCCGCCGCAGGTTCCATGCCCGTCCTTTCGGTGTTAGCGGGACCGCTCTCGCAGGCGGCTCGTCCACCTGCCCAGGGGTTTCCCTCTGCCTCCGCAGAGGACGGCCCTTCACTGGACGTGTGCACCCAGTGCGCCGCATCCCCTCTTATCGGAGGAACCGGCATTCACCCCTCAGTTCCTCCCTCTTCTCTTGGACGCCCTGATGGTCTGGGTCTGAGCATGGTGACAGCTCAAATCCAGCTCCGTCTGTGTCCCTGCAGAGTGACAGGAGACTGCCGCGGGCTTGGAGCGCAGGGCGCTAGGACCCAGGGCACTCATCAGCCCCTGTCCTGCCAGCCCCTGCTTACTCACTCTCCACACTCCGCAGGCAGTCTGCACCGCCGCGTCCGCTGTTGGGGAATTGCCTACTTGATGCCGGTCCTCCTTAGTAAAGTCACGGCCGTTTTCGGCAAATCCCCCCTTATGCTTTACGGGGACGGCAAGACCTACCTTCCCCGCAGTACTCTGTCGGCCAAAGGCTCCAGCATCGCGCCGATCCTCCGTGTCACACGGCGTCTCCCCCGACGCGACCGCCTTCCCCTTCAGCTTCTCCAGCTGGACGACGAGAGCACTCAGCATCTGCAATAAAGGCGACTCTGCGGGCCGAAGGGACTCCTCCAGCTCACGCAGAGCCACCGGCGAAAACTGGGAGACAGACGTCGGTGGGCTTACCTGTCCATCAGCCACACTCGTCGTCTGCCTCCTGTGGGCCACTCCCTCTGGCCCAATCGGGTCTCTTCTCGGCACGAGACTGGCATTCCTTGGTCCCGCCTCTGTACCGTCATTGGCGGGCACACAAGACACACCAGCCAATCCTGTGCCTGTCAGCGGGCGGGACATCCGGCCCACGGCCATCTTGTCTCCCCTTCTCTGGGTGCGGTGGCGTGCCTCCTGGCAGCCTTGCAGCTGCTGCGGTTCTTTGAGCTGCAGCGGCTCCGATTGTGCAGCCTCCTTCGCTGCGGCCCTCGCGCTGCCGACAGCCCGTGGCCCGACATGCTCCTGTCACGGACACGGATCTGGATCGTCCCTCCCTGTAGGAAATAAGGTATGTTCAACCCCGAAGGGCCGATTACTGCAGGGCAGGGCACTCACCTCCTGGATCCCGTCACTCCGAGGCCCCTGCCTCAGTGTGGCCTTCTACGTTGCAACGCCGGCCTGGCCGTCCTTCCAGACAGCGTGACTCTCGGAGCCCGCTGCACTCTGGCGACGCCCATTCTCCTTCCTCCGCACCCGGGGAACATGGCCATTCTGCGGTCCGGCGGCGGCCCGTGGGGTATATCGCTCCCGCGGGGTTGTGCACGTGCCGCTCCCGCGGCGAGTGTGTGGGGTCCGCTGCTGCGCCAGGCCGTCCACAGAATGATTTGATTTGAACGCAGGTCCCCACCTCGACCCAGGTGGAGCATCCTGCCGACTACGCCACTGTGAACGCTGGCCCGGACACAGACAGACGGACATCGTAATCTCACCCAACACACTCGTTTATTGACACAATATTTATATTTACAGTCAGTGCACTTCCCAGTGCCTCCAGCACCGTTCCCCCAATGTCCAGGGCACACAGTCAAATTGCCTCTCTCCATCTCCGTCTCTCTTCCACCCGACTTCCGCTCTCGACTGGAGGGAGGCGGCCCCTTATATAGGAACCCGGATGGGCTCCGGCTGCTTCCCGGCATTCCTCCGAAGACACGCCCCAGTGTGGCGGAAATGCCGGCTGCGCACCCGGAAGCCCTCCGGGTGTCCCCTGTCTTCTTCTTGTTTGTAAATACAATTAATCCGTTCCAGACCGTACGAACTGTATGTAAATATGTAAATATATGTAAAGATTAAGCACAAATACTGTATAGTTAATTACACCATAGAATGCACAGTATAATAGTAAACTAATGTAAAAACATTGAATAACACTGACACAAAACACCCAGGCTCCCTGCTCAGCTACACGAGCAGGCTCGCTCGCGCTCTCTCTCTGTAGCACACCCCCCCCACTGTCAGCGCCCCCCCACTTTGTCAGCGGCATGCGCTCGCTCCCGCTCTCTCTTTCTCTGTAGCACACACACACACCCCTGTCAGCAGCACGCGCTTGCTTTCTCTCTCTGTAGCGCACACACCCCCTCACCCCTCTGTCAGCAGCATGCCCTCGCTCTCTCTCTCTGAACAGAGGGGAACATTTGAACAAATCCGAACTAAACCAACCACAAGCAACCAAAAAACATTGCAGGAGTTCATGCTAATAGCCTTACAGCCCGATCGCTGTAAACACTTTTTTTAAAATGAGCAGAAAAAAAGGAACATTTGAAAAAAGAGAAAAGTAACATTGCAACAATTCATGCTACGAACTGAAAAATTAACTTTTGAAAAATCCGTAATACAAAAACCACCAAGAAAACTAACCTTGCATGAGACGAGTTCTGGCATGAAGTGTTTTCCTTCAGGTGTTTTCTCTCTTGTGATTTCTTGGGTTTCTGGTGTTTTTAGCTGTTTAGCTGGTGTGAGCGAAAGCCTCATGCAGCCATTCCAAAAACAAAGTCCTTGTGACTCAACCCTTTGTGTTTGCCCTCCACATTACTGCCAGTCTGGCTTTGTTTACATTGTTCTGCTTGAAAGCACGAGGGTTCTCAAATTGGTAAATGAGTAAACTGGTAAACAGTTTTTCCATCTCTTGTAATTTCTTTCTTTACTTCGATTTCAATTTTCTTCAAAACTTTCTTCTCACCACTCTTCACTTGCTTAGAAGCCATAGTTAACTGCAAAAGCACACGAAATACTGTAGAGCACAAAGAGAGTGCACGTCTGACTGAGATCAATGAACAAGGAGCAGCTTTGCTTAAATGAAAAAGCCAGGCAGGCACGCGGATTGCTCGCTTTCTCTCTCATAGCCTGCCTGTGCCGGGGTGGAGTTGGGGGGATGTGCACGTACTGCCTGCTTCTCAGAGAGACAGTCTCAGCTGTACCCCCCCCTCCCCCTATGCAGAAGGCAGGCAGTACGTGCAGCAATCTCCCCCTCCCCCTCCCCAGCAGGCACGTGGCTCGCTCGCTCTCTCTCTCTCTCTCTCAGCTTGCAGGCAGGCAAGGGAAACTGGCTTGTTCGTATACCGAGTGTGTGGTTGTGAACCGAGGCAAAAGTTTGGTGAACTTTTTGGTCGTGAACTGAGTTGTATGTGAACCGAGACATTCGTGAACCGAGGCTCCATTGTATATATATATATATATATATATATAGTAAAATAAAGAAACAAACACAGCATAAAGGGTTGGGGTTTTGGCCCCGTATACTGTAAACAAAAATCAGTTTAGTTAAACAGTCGTCAGACAAAGAAAATCATTCAAATGCTCGACGCCTTCACAGGCGTCGGCGGCCATTTTATGTAGGAGGAGCCGGAAGTGGAGGAATGCTGGGAAGGAGGTGTGAGGGATGACGGGACTGCTGACATCAGGGAAGATGGCGGAGGAAGGGCGGAAGTGGACGTAGTGCGGTCAGGTTACGATGGCGGAGCGTCTTTTTTCCTGAAAGAAAGAGCAGAAAGGTTAGTACCCCGCCATTCCCTACCGGCGAACGTCCTTCGAACTGGTTTCGGATCCGTCCGTGGTCTCCTACTCGCGCATGCATGACAATATATATATATATATATATATAAGTTCTTAATGGTTAAGGCAGTGATGGTGAACCTAAAACAGACATGTCAAAGGTGATATGTGACAATTTTTTTGAGCATTTAGCAACACCCAAGTTACTAAAGAAACTGAACAAACAAAAATGTTAGAAATATCAGACCCTGCACCACCCAGAGCTTAAAATGGATTTTTCACTCTCCGTATCAGCACTTCATCTGTCATCACGATAGCCGCACAGCTCAGTTGACTTCTAACTGCTGCAAAGGAAGCTCGTTTTCATGGCACAAATGCATATCTGCAACTGTAGTCTCCAAAATGAGCACATATCAGCATTTGCATGAAATCAGCTTTTGCATTTGTTGTTCGTGTGAAGTGCACTGAATTATTTTTGTGCCCAGAGCCAGTTCAACAACTACGTAAACTCTGAACCTTACAGTGAAAAAAAATTCTCGGGTAACCCTTATCTCACAGGTATCCTGTACATACTGCATTTGCAATATT
>JANRMT010062842.1:9889703-9914396 GCA_026402145.1 Polypterus bichir lapradei | reverse complement strand
AAAACCATATTCAGCGGCTCACGTGAACTGACGCAGTGCGCAGACAAAAAGTAACAGTTCCAAAGAGTGCTGAACAAAAACCGAATTACACTGCTACGCTCAAATAGATAAACCACACGCAGTGGCGCGATAGTAAAGCATTCGCTTGTAGCGCCCACGTCCGAGGTTCGATTCCCAAGAGGGGATGCACTAAGTATGTACGCGCGCTTCTCGATTTATTTTAACCTCGCATCACCTTAGTTTGAGACGTATGAAAACGCATGCGGTTAACGCAGAAAGACAGATCACCTATTCACCTATTGAAGCTTCATGAATAATGGATACTTTATTCGCGATCAATGATTGTTTTGGTAAAGCCATACTCAGTGTATTCATTAGATGAACGGTAAAAAAGTAAGAGCGAGGGGACGGGAACTTACTGAAGCACACAAGCAAAACCACAATAGCACGCGGGCTCGATGTACTGATTTGCGCGATCACATTCCAAAAAATATTTCTTTTCAAGTTCTATTTAGTCCATATGAGTCAAACTCAAGGCCCACGGGCCACATCCGGCCCGGCGTGTAATTATATCCGGCCCGCGAGATCATTTTATATACTGTATTATTGTTATTAATGGCCCGGGTATATGAAGCGCTGGTAACACAATAAACTACAGATCCCATAATGCAGCGCTTCAGCTGCCTTGCCGAACACTTACCGCGTTGCTGCAAGTTATTGCGAAGCTAGCCCACACGATGCCGAAGAGAAAAGTTGATTCTGAAAATAGAGCCTTTAAAAGCCGATGGGAGGCTGAGTATATGTTTACTGACATTGCCGGTAAACCCGTGTGTCTCATTTGTGGAGCTAATGTGGCTGTAATTACAGAATTTAATCTTTACAACGACTGACAAACACAGAATGTAACTTGAACACAACACATCGTACAAATACGACCCTGATTGAAACAAATAATGATAATCGAATCCTTGATCACAGCAACACTCACAAAGCAATTACTGTATATTGACAATCATGTTACGTTATTTTTAAAATGTTCCCTTTTCTTTTTCATAGCTTCTTTAACACACTACGTCTCCGCTGCGAATATATATATATATCCCGATCTACATACTCTCAAATAAATAAGCCACACACCGTGGCGTAATTGTAGAGGCTTCGCCTCTATCGCCTACATCCGAGGTTCGATTCCCGAGAGGGGATGTACTGAGTATGTACGCGTGCTTCTCGGTTCATTTTAACCTCGCATTTCCTTGGTTTGAGACGTATGAAAAAATATGCGGTTAACGCAGAATCATGTTACGTTATTTTTAAAATCTTTCCTATTCTTAGCACAAGCACAGCTGAGAAGCTTCGATGCATGTACTCCTTAACAAAAAATAACGCATTTAATCACATTTTCAATTCCAAGCAAAGGGGAACTTTTGTCAATGCATGATTTCCTGGTACATCGATTACACTGATGCACACATCACAGCTACAAAAATGTTACACTCGGAATGAAGCGCGTTCCTGATTGGAGGAAAATTTAATTTCAAAAAACTACCCGAGCGAAGCCTTGATAAAAGCATGGTTTTGTGCACAGTGAAAACCAAGCAAAATTAGATGCATTACAGAAAGCGGACTTTGTGGCTCTTACTGGGGATCATTGGACTTCCGTGACCGTTAGTAATTCTAATTACATCTAATTACAAAATGTTCAATGATCACACTGTTTTAGCCTAATGTACAAAATAATTTTGGCTAAGGTTACTCAGAGTTTAAAGATTAAGTTGGTCAAATTACCTTTTATGTTTCTGACTTATTTTTTTAAGAAGAAAAACTGCACTTTATGTTGAAATTTTGGTTATTATTATTTAAAGACAATACCATTCTGAAAATGTACTTAAAGTACTTAAACTACCACTTTATTTTTAAGTCTGCCCAATTTTAACCAGGGATGATATTTTTGTTTCTGTTTTGAATTCAAATGCAGTTTAAAAGCATTTTTTTTTCAGAAATTAAAAGAGCTTGAGTTTACAATATTCATGTCCATGTCTATTATTTGATTCTGTCGCCCACTAAAACCCTTTTAAATTAAAAAAACACATTTGCGATTTGGGGCAAATTTACATGTGCGATTACATACGATTAATCAAGATTAATTATTACACAGCCTCTAATTAATTGGATTAATTTTTTTAATCGAGTCCCAGCCCTAATATATATATGTAGATTTGTATATATATATATATGTGTATATACAGTATATATGTAGATATGTATATGTGTATGTGTATATATGTATATATGTGTTTGTGTGTATATATATATGTGTATATATGTATATATATGTGTGTGTGTGTATATATATATGTGTATATATGTATATATATTTATATGTATATATATATATATATGATGTGTATATATATGTTTATATATGTGTGTGTGTGTGTGAGTGTATATATATATATATGCCAGCAACACTCATGACAATGACAAAACAATTATATTGTCAATCATGTTACGTTATTATTAAAATGTTTCCTTTTCTTTTTAGTTCTCTGCTGCCAAACGCGGGTATTTTGCTATGTATATATATATATATATATATATATAGATAGAGAGAGAGAGAGATGACAACAACACTCATATCAATGACAAAACAATTACATTAACAATCATGTTACGTTATTTTTAAAATATTTCCTTTACTTTTTCATAACTTCTTTAACACACTACTTCTCCGCTGCGAAGCGCAGGTATTCTGCTAGTTTTTAATAAAACTAATGTAATATGTTGAAACCAATAAAAAGACTAACCTTATCTACAAGCAGTTCATGCTGTCTTATAAGTACATGTATCTAGTTAGTTGCGGTAATAAGAGCATTATAAGCACAACTTGTCCAGCGTGCGGTCATCCAGCTGAGAGCGCACTTCATGCAGAGTACGCCAGTCGCTGAGAAAGTACGCTCTGCCTCCACTGAAGTAAGCAGCACAGTCATCAGATACTGATGCACTTGTTCTAAACAACGCCAGCGCTTGCCATTGCTCTGAAACACCGCCATTTCAGCTTTTACTGATGAATTCAGTTCCTTGTCATCATTCTGTGATGGCATGTTTCTTGGCACAGATGATGCGGATGCAACAGACTGACGCATTGCAATTTCAAGTTGCTGTTCAAAGCTGTTGTCTGACAAACGTTAATTAAGTCTGCCCTGTCCCAGCATTCGTGAGCTGCAGAGTTGAGACTCCTCCTAGTCCACTGTGCTCAGTCTTAGTGGAAGCCAGGAGACTGACTTCTGCTGGTCTGTTGTTCACTGAATTAATTGGCAACACACTACACTGTGGGCCAGAAAACCGTGCCACTTATTTTCAACTATAACACTGTTATTTCTTGATTGATTTTTACACTTTTACACGCTATATACTGTATGCGATCTTGGCCATTCCCGGTTTCCCGGGAATTACAGCAGTTTCAATTCCTGGGAATGCGGGAATGAAAAATGCCTGGGAATCCCTAGTGGATTTCCTAGTAGAAGTGCTGCTGCCTCGCAGCTAGGAGACCCGGGTTTGCTTCCCGGGTCCTCCCTGCGTGGAATTTGCATGTTCTCCCTGTGTCTGCGTGGGTTTCCTCTGGGTACTCCGGTTTCCTCCCACAGTCCAAAGACTTGCAGGTTAGATGGATTGGTGATCCTAAATTGTCCCTAGTGTGTGCTTGGTGTGTGAGTGTGCGCGCCCTGTGGTGGGCTGGCACCCTGCCCGAGGTTTGTTCCCTGGGATTGGCTCCAGCAGACCCCCGTGTAGTTAGGATATAGCGGGTTGGGTAATGGATGGATGGAACTCTTTGTCTACTGTGCAGTAATAACAGAGTATGTGAGGTCAATGGTAGTATAAACTCTAATTTGAGTTCTGGGGAGATAAGAAAAAAGCGTAAGCAGTTTTAATATTAGTAAATTAATTTGAAAATATGCAAAAATACACCAATTGCAACTTTAAAGGAGATGAAGGAATATGTGATAGTACCTCACCATGCCCACAATGAAAAGAACAGTCAGTCAGCCATTTTCTTACTTGCTTAGTCGTGGGTGGTACTGGAGCCTATCCCAGCTAGCATAGGGTGCAAGGCAGGAATAAACCATGGACAGAGTGACAGTCCATCAACATGGTGAACACACAAACACACACAAAACCCCCACCACACACCAGGGCCAATTTAGTATCACCAATCCACCTAACCTTCATGTCTTTGGACTGTGGGAGGAAACGGGAGTACTCGGAGGAAACCCACACAGACAAGGGGAGAAAAATTTTAACTCCATGCAGGGAGTACCCGAGAAGCAAACCCTGGTCTCCTTACTATGAGGCAGCAGTGCTCCCATTATGCCACCCAGATAAAAAGAACATCAAAACCTATATACATTTTGCATGAAAAAACATTAAACGTCTCTAAACTATTTGTAAAAAGGTTGTAAGATCTGATGAGCACAAGACAGAACATTTTGGCCATAATTTTAAGAGATATTTGGGGAAAAGCAACTCAGTTAATCAGTTCACTCCTGTTAAGCATGGAGATGGCAGCAATATGAAATGGGGCCGCTCCTCTTAGAAGAGCTAAGTATTCTGGTCCGAATTGGGGGAGGGAAATGAATAAATATCAGAATGTTTTCCTGCAAATATCTGTTTGCTTTCTCCAGAAAAATAAAGTTAGAGAAGAATTTCAAATTTCAGTATGAGCTTGAATATGTCAGTAAACAGGGGCGCTGCAAAACACATCCAGATGTACTAGCTTGATAGAGCTCTAACTAAGCAGATTTCATGGTATAACAAAGAGAAAAAAAAAACTTCTTTAAACTGCCTGTTCCAGGACATACACAATTATGCAAAAGGATAAATATTGTTTTATATTTTTTAATTATTTCTGATAGAAATTTAAATATTTGTTTTTCATTAAAATAGTGATTTTACTAACGAGACACAATCCATCTTGATTTTATCCTTTACATCAACAAAGCTTGAAAATTCATTGATGGTATTCAGACCTGTGTGTGTAGACCTTAGTCATGCAATCTCAATATGGGAACACTGTAAAGCACCAAGGCACAAGGAAACATTAACAGTACAGTGAGAAAAGGCAAAGGTCTGACAGTAGCCCACTGGTGATGGAAAATCAACTCTGAGGTCCCACAAAATTTGAAAGATAACTTGATCAAAAGAGCATCGACGCCAAATGCCAATACAGGAAACCTGGAAAAGAAAGAGAAAAATAAAAGCTTAATAAAAGCCAGTCAAGCTGACTGGTACAATATGAACACCCCTGGAGGTAACTGTTAGCAGCAGAAATTAATGCAAAACTTCTTCAGTGACATAAATACCAACACCGGTGGAATCTATATTATAATTAGAAGATATCTATCTATTTGGGTTGCTATAGTTTACACTGCTTCTATGGAATTTTTACTTAATTTATAATAATATTTTACAATTTATTACAAGTGTGTGCATGTGTGTGTATATGTGTGTATATAAAAAATCTCTAAGAACTCCTCCCATCCCTTACCCATTTCTTTATATATCATCTCCTACACTGCCACCTACTGTTCAAAATATATAACATTAATAACACAACATAGCATGTACAGGTATATATGAAATGAAGCCAAAACAGAATGAAATTATTAAGCACAAGGACAAGGATTAAATGTAACTCAAGGTTTTATTAAATGTAACTTGCCATTGAAATCGTGAGAGGTTTCTGCCTCATCTTACAGAAGTCGCTGCCACACACGTGTGAATAAGAGGCAGCTGAAGGGCTTGGAGATGTTCTCTGCAGAACTTTCCCGGGAAATCCCACCAGGAGCCACTGCCTTGACTTGGGACACTCCACTTCCAGTCCCGGCCCCAAAGACGACATCACTTCCGGTCCCAGCCTTGAGGACGACATCACTTCCCCTAGACTTCCTATAAAGCCTCACTCCTTTTCCCTGGAATTCAGTTCTGTTTTGGACTCTGTCTTTTAAACTTGACTCAAACTCAAAACATTTAGTTTTTGCAGCCAGGATACAGAATTATACGGGTGGCTGCCCCAAACCTTGCCATGTCTCTTGTCTCTTCTTATCACACTGCCAATGATCAGCCGACGGGAACGTCCATACATCCCTCCTATGAAGCAGTCCTAAGATCAGTAGGACAATCCACAAAACACCCCTCTTAACGAAGCAGTGCTCAGAGTATTGGGAGAGTTGAGTTTGAGTCAGAAATTACTGGTGGTGTTAGTTGATTGGTGGAGGTAATAAAGTTGCGCATATTAAGAATCAGATGACATGACGAATTAGATGAGGTGCTCTAATCAGAAAAGAATATAAAAGCAGATGAATCCACAAACTGAGACATTTGTGCATAACTATGCAAATAAAGAAATGTTCTGCACTGTCATCTGGGGTACGTGACTGCCTTATTTGAAGATGGAGGAAAGTGTTTTCCACAACACTTCCTACAGCACTTCTATTTATCCTGAGCATTTTTAAGAAGACCTGAAGCTCAAGACTGTGCCTTACTGATGAGTCTTAATCAGTGTGGTAAGGTAAGGGTGGGCTATTTTAAATTTGATCTATCTAGGGGAGCATTTTATAATTAACACAAATTAAATCATTTTGGTATATGGACATACGTCTTTGTTCAAGTTACTGTATATTTGCATGTTTCACATTTTGGATAAACCATAGTAGTAACAAACAAAAAGAACTGCCTGAAAATCAAGCATTAAAATAGTCATTTCAGCTTGATACTAATCAATAAAACAGCTTACTTATATCCCACATAAGAAATTGCCTTAATTTTACTGCTTTTTCTTTTGCTAGAATAGACAAAACACACCTGTGAACATGAGATAAATGATAGTTAACTCAGTAATGAATTGGTGTCCAAGGTAAAGTTAATGTGCTCCATGATGTAGATAGTTTTTACTTAGTGCCTAATGTCACTGGGTTAGATTCCAAATGCCAATCACCCTGTAATTAAGAAAGCAAGTAGGAAAAATGCAAAGAAATATTATATATTGATATTATTGATAGATTTTTAATTAAAAAAAATAATTCCAATACCTTTAAACTTTGTCTTTTGCCATGGTTTAGACTCTGTTTTCTTTCATCAAGTTATACTTTAAATTTTACACCCCAGTTGAATTTATACTAATCAGGATGTGTGATATTTAAATCATTGACTTGTCAAGAATCTCAAACTGATTTACAGTGTGATAATTAATTATAGTATAGTACCTATAATGGCTAGCAGGCATGTAAATTTAAAAAAGAAAACAAAATAAACATTGCAATGTTAAGTATATAAAAAAAAGCCTTGAAAAGCCTTCCTCCATAACACCAGCCTGAAAAACAGTAACGGTTCCAAAGATATTATGATAAACTTCATTATAGCTGCTTTTCGTCTCCTGACTATGTGTGGATAGACTTGATTGCCTCCCAAAACACAAACTAACACCTAAAGGGCAAACAGAAATAAACATCACTGTGCTCAATAAAAAAATGACTGTTAAACATACAAATAAACAGGTGAATAATTGAGCAAAGCATGTAAATGCAAAAAATAAAAAACTTAATAAGTTAAGGTCAAAAAGCAGATTGATCAAAATATCATTATGCAAAATGGCCACCAAGACCATGTCATTTTACCCCCGATGTCATTAAACCATGGCCCTCAACACCTTGTGTCTATGACCATCACACCAGAAAACAGTACCCCAGTGACAGCTATCTTGGATGCGTACAACAATACAAGATCATCTGCATTTTTATAAAACATCACTTGAACTCAGAAAGCTCAGTCTTGGGGTTATTACATTTTCTTGAGTTTGTTTCCACTTTTCAACATTACAATGGCAAGTTGTTGTGATTTACTGTACTGTAATTCCTTTATTCTTGTGGTGTTCACAACTGTTAGGACCTGAGACAACAACAACAACAACAACATTTATTTATATAGCACATTTTCATACAAATAATGTAGCTCAAAGTGCTTTACATGATGAAGAAAAGAGAAATAAAGACTGACTACCTACACTCTTATTTTTTAAAACAACAAAGCTACACTACAAACCACAATATACTGTATAACTTTCAATTGAAGTACCGTAGATCCCGGAATATAAGCCGAGAATTTCGTCCTAGATTTTTGGCTTGGAGTTTGGGGGTCGGTTTATACAACGAGCATAGTTTCAGATTCAAGATTTCAAAAAAGTGTTTTAGTTGTTGATTTTATTAATAAAATTTATAATAAATTATCGGGAAGTTTAAAATAAAAATTCTTCTTTTGATTTCCGACGAACATCTTGTGTTACGACTATCCGCTTGTGCGATTGTAAACAAACAACCGAGAGCGTTAGTAGTGTCAGTCGGAGCCCAGATACATGTGTTTGTGGATGTAATTTCGGTCATTGCAGTGATTTACCTATATATATAATTCACTAAGACCATGCAAGCAAGACACATAATTGCTAAGGAAGAAAGAGAAGGTAAAGAAAGCGATCACAATTGAAACGAAGATGGAAATTGTGTGGAAATATGAGAGTGCTGTTCGTGTGACCGATCTCGCTAATATGTACAGCATGTCGAAATCCACCATCTCGACAATTTTACAAAGAAAAGATTTGCATTCTCCTCCTCCTCCCTGCAGCCCAAAGATGTCAAATTAAATGGCGAGTACAGTATGAAATTGTTGTTTCTAGAATATAATAGAATGCCTTTTATTGTCACTATACACATCTACAATGAGATTAAAAGCAGCTCCTTCAGTGCAGAAAAAAAGTTCTGTATATGGCTTGTATGGTTGTTTTTTTAGCCTTAGCATAACGCCGGATCTGTGGCCCCGCTTCTGCTTTCTTTCCCTCCTCCGTCTGCGTCGTCTCTTAGACCCGACAACAATCCACGGAGAGCCCGCTGGTCTCGCTATGTTGTCTGGGATGATGTGCGTGTGATGAAAAACACTCGAAACAGATGTCTGGCTCTGGACACCAATGTCTGTAAGGTTCTGACGGGTGTAGCGGATGTTTGCCGAACCGATCGTGCACAAACAAGGAAAAAAAAAGTACAAAAACAACAAAAAAGTGCACTGAAAAGGAGAGCCCTGAGCCGCTGCGCGCCGCCATGCTCCTAGCTTAATCTAGCCTACTTCTGGTAGGTTAGGCGCTTTTTATAAGTTTTTGGTTAGTACATTAGAAAAATTATTGATGTTTTGGTTAATTATGCACATTATAAAACCCTTTTTTATTATGAAACGGTTAAGTAAGTGTTGCAGTGGGAGGTTCGGAACGAATTATGGGTTAGCCTTCGCGAACGAATTAAGTTCTTAAGTCAAGGGTCCACTTTATTGCTTATTTAAGTTAGTCAAATTTATAACGAGTCTCCGGAAATCCACCTGCCGATGTACCGTATTTGCGTATATAGTTTCAACACAAAGGCTTGTGTGTGCCAAACTTCTCCGCAATCACTTCCTGGTTTCCATCAAAAATGCCGGCAGTCTCAAATTCTCGCCGATAAACATGATAAATATACCTGAAAGACACTTTTAAGGAAATTTAGAAAATTTTGCTTGGAGAAGGGGGTCGGCTTAAATACCGGTCATTGGCAAATACATGTAATTTAGTAGGTAGAGAAGGGGATCGGCTAATATACCGAGTCGGCTTGTATTCCGGGATCTACGGTATCAGACTTTGATACCTATGGATTGTACTCATTTATTTGAATATATTAATCTATCTATCCTTCTGAAGCACTTAATACATGTAATGTATTTTGGAGCTGCCACCCACCCAGATAGTATAGGGTGCAAGGCTGAAGCTGACATCAGACAGGGTACAGATACATCATTGGGCATATTCACACACAGGCATGCTGGATTGTTTAGAGTCACTGATCAATCTGCATTTGATATCTTCCAGATTTAAGAGTAAACCCACACAGACAGAAGGATGATATGCCCAGTCCACACAGGTAGTGTAGTTTGTTATCCCAGTCTTCTGTACCTGTGAGGTGTCATCACTAAACAACATAATAATAATAATAATAATAATAATAATAATTAATTCTGTACATTTATATAGTGCTTTTCTCACTACTTAAAGCACTCTCCACACAGGGAGGACCTGGGATGTGAACCCATGATCTCTTTACTGCAATGCAGCAGCACTACCACTACCACTTTACTATCCTAATTTAAAACATTTCATGATGATAAACTTTAAACACAAATATGTAGCATTTGCAACCTAGAAACATTGTATTTATAATGATGACATCACTCAATATAATAATGTATTAATTTGTATAGCAGTGACTTCCAGTTAAGTGCCACTTTAAGCAGGACTGAAGATTTCTGATGCATTAAGCTACTAGTAACTTCTTCCATATAATTTAATGAACTTTATTATAAAACACAGGTAAATTAAAGGACATAATAAACTTATTAAACTTGTCAAGTTATATTTCTGAAAATACCATTTCCTTTACTTTAAACCTGTTGTAGCAGTAGGGGGCACTATGGCTCCCTTGAACCCTCAGGTACCACGCCAAACACCAGGTAAAATTACAATACTTGTTATTTTTATTATAATAATGTGCACTAAGCACCCTCCACTCCACACTACTCATACAATACACAATAACAATAACTACAAGACTCTCCTACTCTCCCAGACACTTAGCCACCCTTCCTCCCAGCTCAGCTCAGCATCTGGGATTTCCCATGAATCCACCATATAATCCATGAGATTCCTTATCACTTCCGGATCAGATATAAAGTCCTTTTCTTCACCCCGGAAGCATGTCGTTCCTACTGTTGATGTGACCAGGACGTACTTCCGGGTTATAGGGCACATAGCACTCCCCAAGCCTCCCTACAGCGGCTCCTGGTGGTCCCCATGGTATCCAGCAGGGTTGTTTATAAAAACTACAAGGTCCATGAGGCCCTGCTGGAATTCGGGGAACCTCCATGCTGCTGGGAGGGCTCCATCTGGCGTCTTGGAGGTGTGGGCCGGAATATATGGCCGGCCATCCTACACACTGTATTCAACAAAAATTGGCAAAAAACTGTTGCCCCATGTTCTGCTTGACAGCAATCATCTTACCCAGCACCCTTTACGGAATTAAAGCTCAAAGCATTGTGGACTAATAGAGCTCCTACTTATTGTAGACAAAGACATGGCTAATCAACTGATACTTATAAATGAATACAGGCCTTTACATATTATTATAAAATATTATTATTATTAGTCTTATATTTTTTATAGCTGTTGAATGTTTTAAGTATTTAGGTGACATGGTAGCACAGTTAGCAGTGTTGCCGCACCACTGCTTTAACCTTGGAAAATGTAAATTGGCATGGCATCCATAGGTGTAACCATCTTTTTTTCTTTCATAAGTTGAGCGAGAGGCATTTTCTGAAAAAAAAAATCTGAATGGCATTACTGTAATTATTTCTTTTGAGGAATCATAAGCCTGTCCAGGGCTCATTCCTCTCATGCATCCAGTGATGCAGGGATAGACACCTTTTTGTGTAACCAAAACAGCAGGGCTAGAAACTGAAGGGATAAATAGCTTGCAAATATTTGACAAAACCGGCCAGGCCGTGAATGAAATCATTATGCAGTTTACTTTATGGCTTGATTAAAATGCATTTGTTTCACACTTTTTATTATGTGTATAGCATGGACATTTAAACATGAATATTTCTTTGCACTTGGCAGTCAGACCTCACTAAATAAGAGGAGAAACAGCTATAATCCTGAGTCTGTTAGGGCAGGTTATTGGATTTCAAATGAGCAGATTATGATACAGGCGATAAACCATTTAATCACCATTCTTAAATCACCATTTGCTGCTGAAAAAAAAAATTAAAACTGGCAGTAATTTTACAGAATATATATTCAAGTTAAAATTGAAAAATATAGCCACATTTTCCATTTTCTACTAAAGTTTTCCAAAAGAAAACTAATCAGTTGAAAGAATGCAAATAAGAACTGGAGTGAGGACAGAACTCAGTGAAAATTAGTTAACTGAGAATTGTAGGAAAAGTCTGTAGTAATTAAGTATCAGTTAACAAATCCGTATTAAGCAAGTAGAGCGGATGGTGGTCTGAGACAAGAATGATGTAAGTTTAGTTCCTTTAGTGTTTCACGCGAAACTACAGCTTTTGTTTTATTTCTGATTAATCAAGAATGACAGTGTCCTTTAATATTTTCACTTATGTGTACATTGTGATTTATTGGCATAATCCACCTAATAGCTAGCACTAATCGTGAGGTGTGATGTCTTTATTTATAGCAATCCTCTTGTAATGTGTTTGGGCAAGCTTTAGGAGGCTTAGATAGTCAGGTTCAAGCAGTTGACTGGGGTCTTATTATTGTATACTTTCATATGAAATTTTTTAAGGAGTTAAATATGCACCATAATTTATATATATTGTCACAGGTGGCTGGGTGCGGTTGGCAATCAGCCTCCTATTTAAGGAGCCGCCGCCCTGCAATCAAGGCTGGAGTCGGGTGAGGAGGAGGATAAGGAACTGGGAACATATTGGCCTGATAGTCTGAATGAAAAGAGAGTTGGCCAATTTTTGTGCACAAAAAAAAAAAAAAAGTGTGGCCTACAGAGAGAGCTTCTGTCACCCAAACCCAACACAGACAGTTGCGTGACACAAGTTCAGGGCACAATTTTTTATTTTTTTCTCATGGGAAATGTCTTCTCTTGTATCCCACCTGTACAGCAGAGTTAGGCACAACCACAGTACTATTCTCTTTCTTCCTTTTTACTTCTCTTCTTTCTCTCTCTGTTTTCCTCAACTCCTCCTGGCAAGCTTCGTCTTCTGCCACCCGACTCCGGCTCTCGAAGTAGTTCCTGCTGGCATCTGGAAGTGCTTCAGGTGCTTGTTGACCTGGTTCTGGCAGCACTTCTAGGTGTGGCGGAAATACTGCAACCAAGGGCTCAGCAGCAGCTGCAGCACCCCCTGGTGGCGCCCAATGAACCCAACAGGGCTGCACCAAACTCCAACTCCCATGAAGCCCTGCGGGAGTCTGAGGCACCACTGCAACCCAGGGAATATATTGCCTAGTTTCAAACTCATTTATGAAGAACTCAAAAAAATCAACAGTGTCATTATTGAACACAGGATATCATTTACTGTACACAGTATTTTCTCATAACCCTAGGCAGTTAATTCTACGGGTGGTTCAAAACTGCCATAATTTAGCAGACATAAACAAACCATGCAAGAATATCAATAAAATGTTGTTGCACTGAATGTAGAATTAGAAGCGATGAGCTCTAAATATAACATTTGAAGTGATTATGTGGATTCAAATCCTTTTTATTTATCTTTGTGGTAGAAAACCTCTTATATTCAAGGGAAAGTTCTTACGCTTGTAATCAATGGGCAAAGAGTTTACTGTTAATTATATCTACTGTAGCCTTTTGTAGTGTTTTATTTTATTGCTGGTAGCTCAGCATGTTTCACTAGTACTGTTATATATTGGTGATGAATTTGATCCTTCACTGGGATGAAATAAAGCTATTGAAGGTAATACAAAGTAAACATGAAGTCAAAAATTAACAACCAAGTAAGACGAGGTGTAGACATAAGCACAATATTAGATAGATATTGTTTTTAAAATGAAAGTGAAGTAAATGATGACATATGCCATAAAAGAAAACAACACATTTATTAAGAGGAGCTTATTCTTCTTTTCAATGACAGAAGAATATCATGGTTTTATCAGCCTTTTCAAAAGTGAAAAAAAAAAATCAAAACAGGGAAGAGAGTAAGCCTGCATCGCCTAACTTTACTTTCTTTTATTAAACAAAATATTTGTAGTACAATATAAAACACACATAGGAACAAATATTCCACCATTAAGACCATAGACCAAGAAGCATAAGTACTGTGAACAGTGTTTGCATTCACAATAGAGTACTCCTTTAGGTATTACATGTTTTATCTCCATTAAATTATTTATTAAAAAATGGAATATCAAAATTTTAACAAATAAAAAGAATTTTTACAAAGGTATATAAACTGTTATGGTATATTAGTGGTGTTAATTTATTTTAGTTGTGCATCTTTATAGTATAATGTATGGAAATGCAACCAACCACTGTTGGCAAAAAATGCAAGTTGCCAGTTTAAGAGTCCTATGTATAAAGAATAACGACATCTTCAATGAAGAAGTGTGGTTGCCTAGTTTAACAGCATGTTTCCCATTCAGAAAGTTAATTTATGCATTCTGATTGGATTTACGAAACAATTGTTTCATTGTGATGTCAGAGGCTAACTTTAAAAATGATTGGTTGACAGCAAATGACTCTCCTGGAATGACAACTTTAATGTACTTCTGGGAGGAAAAGAATTCCAGTGGTATCAGATTCACAATGTAAAACAATTCTTGAGTTTACCACGTCCTGGATTTACTGTTGCATTTTCCTTTATGTTTAAAGAAATATATTCTTAATTTGGGCTATTTGTATTTTCCTATATGTTTAAAGAATTGCATTTTTGATCTGGGTTATTTGAACTATGAAAAAATGTTACAAGCATTGAAAATCAGACTCATATATTTTGTGGCATTTAAAAGCAAACTTTATTTACAATAAGAACTTGGATATCATCTACTTGAGTTTTTGCAGAGTATTAGGTGAAAATTCAGTGCTGAGGCTGCGTTGTATTTAATAATTCTTTACATTTATATACTGTAGCCCCTTTCTTATTACTAAGAGTGCTTTTCATAGTGAGTGGGGAGCCACTTCAACCACCACAATTGTGTAGCATCCACCTAGATGATGCGGCGGCAGGCATTTTTGCACCAGTACGCACATCACATATTAGCCGTTAGAGGGTGAAGAGGTGAGAGAGATAGCCAATTAGAGACAAGGAATGATTAGGGGGCCAGAATGACTAGGTCATGATGGGCAATTTAGCCTGGACATCAGGATACGCCCTCCATTTTATGAAGGATGCCCAGGGATCTTTTATGACCACAGAGAGTCAGGACCTGAGTTTTATGTCTGATCTGGAGAACAGTGCCATTTTTATAGCACAGTGTCCCCATCACTGCACTGGGGCACTGGGATGTGCTTTCAGACTTCAGGTAAAGCGCCCCCTGCTGGCCTCACCAACACCTCTTCCAGCAGCAACCCATTCCTTTCCTAGATGGTCACCTATTCAAGTTTCCTCCTGTCAAAAAGTCAAATTAAAGCTTGTTTGTTTTAAAATGTTCATTGTATTTTCAGTTTCTGACACAAATGAAAGAATCAGCTTTTGCTGGTATTACATGTCTTAAGTTTATAATGGGTTACAATACCAGGAGGCGCAGGAATCAGCACATACTGAACAAATCTAAGTCTAAGTAGTACAAAATAGCCTTCTTTATAAAGCAGGGAAAAATGTTTCAGTACAATTATAAGTGATATAAATTCACCAAAAAGAATCAAGGATTGGAGGTACTTTAGAAAATACAGAAAGAAAACTAAACATGATGAAAAAAATCAGAGTTTTGTGGTTCCATCTTGAGGAATAAACTATAAATCCAAATAAGCGCAGTACATAGCTATACATTTCTCAATTTAACTTTTTTCATTTTTTGGTCATGTTCAACTGCAACATTCTATCTACTAATGCAGTAAACAGCTGAAATAGGAATACATCATTTTTAATAACAGTACCTTTCAATCTGGTGGCAAACGTTCAGGCTAATCCATCCATACAGCAATAGAATGTCATAAAACAACTGTTCAGACAAACATAAGCAAAGGGTGAAAACAGTTAATCTTATTAACGAACAATTTTATGAAGAAAATATGTAATGTCCAAGCTGCTTTTTTTAAGAATCCCCAAACCTCTTAATCTGCCACTTTGTGAGTATAAAGTACTACTTTGTTAACACTGACCCTGAAGTTATTACAAAGAAGCATAATAAATCAATTGAAAAATGACTGATTGATATGTTAATGTTTGTCTTTCTGTCATGGTATTACTCGCGGACTAATGGGGCTAGGACCTTGATCTTGTCTTAATCGAAAGCTTATGAACTGATATATGCTGGAAATTCAAAATTTTTAGGTAGAGGCAATTTGGTGCGCACTTTACTGATGGGCAGAAAAGTTTATTGTAATCAAAGCACAGTCCCCACAAGTTCGTCTATTTGATAATCCCCCATGGCATGGTACATACATACCAGATTTCATGTATCTGAATACATTGGTGTTCCGATTCAAATCAATGGTAAGTTCTTATGCTTGTAAACAATGGACAGAGAGTTTGTTGTTGTTTATGTTTAGCCTTTAGTAGCATATTATTTTACGGGCGTAGGTCCACATGTTTCACTAGTACTATTATATAATGGTGATGTTTTTGATCCTTCACTTGGATGAAATAAAGTTGTGACAAGTAATATGAAGTAAACATTAAATCAAAATTTAACAACGGAGTAACACAAGGTGTAGACATAAACCCAAAATCAGATAATACTGTTTTTAAGATGAAAGTAAAATTAATGACGACTTAAGCTGTGAAAGAAATCCACACATTCCTAAAGAGGAGCTAATTTTTCTTTTAGATGACAGAGTGTTATGGTTTTATGATGGAACACATCAGCCTTTTCACAAGTGAAAAAATAAATCAAAAGTGGGAAGAGAGTAAGCATCACCATCTAACATTACTGTCTTTTATGAAACATCAACACCACTTTGGCAGCCTTGTGGGGTTTGCAAATTGTTTGTAAATACCTTTAATTTATATAATTTTTCTACAATTCTTAAATCAAGTAATCACATTTCATTATGTATTAAAAACTTGCCAGACTCTTAATTTTATGAAAAAACTAAGAAACACAAAAGAATTTTATTTTAAAAACTACTGAACAAAACAAATAATTATGTAAAAATAGCAGTGTTGATGGTCTGCCTAGCATCACACAAAGACTTGGTATTGTAAAACTGTTTATCTGTGCCAGGATAACCTAGAATTTTAAATAACCAGTAAACAGCCAGCCTCTCTGTGTTATATGCCTGTCTGTCCAGTCTGTCTACACCCTGTCTTATATATAAGCATATATATGCAGTTATCATATTTTAGTAATCCTTGTGCTTATCAATAAATTATATTATTCTGTTTCTTAAAATAAGTGTGCTTCATTTACCTTGATATAAGTCTAATGGATGAAGACCCCCGTCCAACAACAGACAAAGGTAATGTAAATAAAGTAGGAGCCTAACCAAATTATATAGCTATTGGCATTGCTAAAGGCAAGTCCGACAATTGATTAAACAAGATAAATCTCTCCTTCTTCTCACATTATTAAGACTGTCCTTGGGTGGGCAAATTAAAATTCATCTTTCCTTTAGTATACCACAAAACATACAGAACGTAAAAGAAGATACAGGTTGATCCTTGGGTTACAATGTCTCAACATACGTTGTTTCGACTTTACAACGCTCATTCCCATAAAAACTTTAAAAAACTGAGAAGTGACTGTTTCGGCTTACACCGTTAGTGTCGTACTTACAGACTATGTGGGCAAATTAGTTTGATTGCACACAGCAGAAGAATACGCAGTAACGCGGTGTATGAGTGAGGGAGTTGGGAAACTAGTT
Source organism: Polypterus bichir lapradei (assembly GCA_026402145.1). Lineage (NCBI taxonomy): Eukaryota > Metazoa > Chordata > Cladistia > Polypteriformes > Polypteridae > Polypterus > Polypterus bichir. The sequence continues at coordinate 9,896,766 of JANRMT010062842.1, read as the reverse complement.
TGGTTGCACGCGGAAGAAGTGTTCCATTTGTGTTGCTTTGTTTGGCGACATTTTGGCCCTTATCATGGCTCCTAAATGAAAGTCAGAGTCTTCAGATGCTAGTGCTTCAAAGAAGAGGAAAGCCATCACGATGGAAGTGAAATTAGACATTGTAAAGAGATCAGAAGGAATAAAGGTAAGGAATTTTTTTAACACTCATTTTTGTCAACTTTTCTGTTACTACAGTACAGTATATTTATGTCCTTTTCCTTTTTCTGTGGCTTAGTTGTGTTTTTATGTTCTAGATTATGATTTTGCAAATGCGTTAGGATAGGTAAGTGACTTAGGCTACGGTGTGTTTTGACTTACACCAAAATTCGGGTTACATCACTGTTGTAGGAATGGAACTCTGTCGTAACCTGAGGACCCCCTGTACATGGATAGATAGAAAGTAAATGACTAGTTTGACCACAAGTGGGCACCAGAGAGACCCAAACCACTGACGCAGTAAAGCTCCACACGTTAAATTAATAAAATAAAGTATTTTTATTCTTCCAGAGCCCCTCTTTACAATCCTCCCAGTAATAAGCCACAATTATATTATTAATGTATAATAAACCAATGAATCTTTCCTCCTTCCATCCTCCATCTAAGTGTTGCCCACTTCCTCCAGACTTTGACTGTAAAAGCTATGGAAGTGAGCTTCTTTTAAGGTTTACCCAAGAGTACTTCAGATGATGTTATGTGGCCAGTTGGAAGCACTTCTGAGCTACAAGAAAGCCCGGGATATCCTCCCCTGGCAGCACCCTCTACCGTCCCCCTGGGAACACTACAGGACTGTACTTCTAGACTCCAACTCCCATGAATTCCTGCAGGTACCCAGACTGGGACCCTATATGAGGGACACTGTCACCTAGAATGTTGGGAGATTGAATTGCCCACCGATGTCTTTATAATCATAAGGTGTCCCAGTCAGGTATCGCCCCCACTTATTCCATCCTTCCATTATGGGTAAGGAATTTGCCTCCATCCTCAGTGGGACACCCACTTGTCCTCTGGGGCATCTACACTGGCAATGTTAACAAAGGAATCCAATGTGAAAAAAAAATAGGATTGACCTTTGAACTCTAGCCAGAGAAGGAACTTTGGCTGAAATATAACACACATGGTGCCAATGCTTTGTCACACTGCAAATATGCAGGCAATTAATCAGAAATTGCACTCTTGTTAGGATAGGACCTGGGCTCTGCGTCTTATCTTCATCTGTTTCTAGCAATGTTGATTGTGCTGAAATGATAGAAGGGGTAAGGAGAATTAAATAACGGCGCTTGGCCACACCACTTTTCAGTAGCATTTTGCATACTAGCCTTAGTCAAAGCCTTTGGTAGAATTTGCTCTAATATTTAAGTCTAATATTTTGAGTCTAATATTTAACTATTCTTTATAACTTGTACCTGTTTTTTGGATCTTGCCTTTACTCATTTGGATACCTTTACTTGCTGTTTGTTTGACTGGTGAAACTTTACCTGCTACTTGCTTTTGACCATCTTTCTTTCTGCTTTTTGGATTTAATTAAAGCATTCCCAATTTTTTTACCTGCTTGTCATGACTCACCTCCTTCCAATGGTTAATTTAGATCTGCATTCACACTTTGTGACACTCCTGCTATGAAATGGTGTCTTATGCAGTGTCTTGATAATTCCCTTGTTTTTGGCAAATTGTTTCCATTAAAGTGTTCATTTTTTAAGCTTTATGATATTAGAGAACACAGTTTGATTTCGATTAGTATTTTGTCATTTAATGTTACTGCTTATTTTGTATATTGTATTTAGTGGTACCATTTTGGTTTTCATGATCCCTCCTTGCCATTTTGTGTTGCTGGTTGCAATGGAGTGGTATCATGTTGCTAGGAAAATGGCCATAAGTGACAGGTTGATGATGTCATCATAATGATAGTGTTTAGGTCAGTACTGAATGGCAGAAAACCATCCTTAATTGTGGATAAGCTCTAAAAGATTTATGGAGATATTCTTATTACTTACAGTTTTTACTTGCTGTTTTCTCCATTTTGTTTTATGAATTTTAATTATTTATTGTGATTGAACGTTGCATTTTTTTTTACAAATCTCTCAGTTTAGAACCCGTCTATTTATTTTAACTATGAATTCATTTCCTGGTCCACTTCAGTCTGTTCATATGTCTGTCTATTTTTTTCTGTCTGTGGCAGAACAACACCACTGATCATGATGGGATGTTATTCCACTCCCTGGGTCATTCTTCTTGTTAGGAGGTTGTGTCAAGAGACTCTCTGACAACTATAAGTACTTTACCACCTTTTAAATTTAAATACATTTTTAACTAGATCTTTGATTTGATATTTACACTATGAATTATTGTCTGAATTATCAAACATGCTTTACAAAGTAATTACGAAAATGACAAAATAAATTACAAGCAATGCATTAAACACATGTAAAAGAAAAATATCATAGAGTAGGAAGCAATATTTGACCAAGAAGGTTTGGAAATAACTAAATGAATGGACTGAATAAAAAGTCAGGTCTTCAGCCTTGAATTCATTTATCTAGGCAGTAAAGGGGTCTTTTTATCCAGGTCTGTTGTGTTGTTCAAAAGGATACGTACTAAATCCTGTTATTTTTAAAAATTACATTCTAACATGCCCCAGCTGTAAATATCTTAAGTCATCTGGATCTCCAGCTGTTACCACTTTCTTGAATTAATCAAGCGTGAAGAAGTAACCACTGTGTGTGTGTATGTTGCTAAGAGTTACAGCCACAATTGAAAAGCAGGGCAAGAGTAGCTAGACAGCGCCTCCAGCTTCAATGTTTAGAGCCTACACATGCTAACAGAGGGGTGCTGATGTTATCATGTAGAAGCTATTTTTCCTTTTGCACAAGTGGTACTTCAAGCTGTCAAATGGAAGACAAGAGAACAAGGACTTGTAAAGATACATGTGAACTAAAAGCCTAACAACTTTAGAAAGAAACCAGGTCTGCACCGTTGATTAAGATTGAGCATTGCAACTTTTAATCTTTTACAACATCCACTTAAATTTGCATTAGTATTTCTTTTTTCTTTCTTTTTTTTTAGTTTTATGAGTTTTTGGTGCTGCTGTTTAGATTTTATGGGTCTTATTTCAGTTGGAAAAAAACAGTGAATTTAGCCCTAATCCTATACATATTTGAAATGAATTACTTTGCTACAGGTCAGTGCTTTGTATGTACATAACTATATTTATTCTACCTGGCAAGTTTTTGAATGTTGAGTTATTAAGTGACTATTAAATACTAAATCTGTTCAGTGAAATGTAAGTTAACTTGCATTGTTTTATTGTCTGAATGGTCAGTGATTTCCAGTAAACAAATTATATTAATACTGACAGTTTGCAATTCAGGTTGATTCGACAGTTTATTTTAAATTGGTATTGCTAACCACAGCTACGTTATTTTGTGCTTCAGTGATTTTTCATGACAGCATTAGTTTGTTTGGATCATCTGTACCAGTTTCAAAATATCGAACATAGCATTCAGAATTTCAGTGTTACATTAGTGTCATTTTTGCTGCTCTGTGAATGTAAAATGATTATGAGCACCAATAGCACAAGCTGAGAAACAGCTCCTGGGTGTTAATCATGATATGTTGCTCTGAAATTCTTTTACAGATTTATTTTTTGTCAGATTACCTTGAGTGCTGTTTATAAGTATTATGGCATACTGTTATTAAATATAGACATAAACATGAGGTGATTAAATTATATTTACTAATTCATATCATAATTCCATATGCAGCATTTTGAATTATCTGAAAATGAGGAAGAAAGTGAACTTAACTACGTGAAAGTACTGCATTAAAATTGTCAATTTTGTTACATGCAAATCAGCAAATTGGCTTTTGTGTAACTACAAAAATAAATAGCAGTGTTCGACAAAAAGACCATAATAGTATTACAAGATTCATTTAAAGGGAAGATATTACCCACACTTCAAGTAGAATCACCAAGATTTGCACATTTTAAGTTTATAGCTAACAGTTTAACAGTATTGACTGCTCTGGAAGACAGGGGGAACCACTACAACAACAACAACAAAATTTATTTATATAGCACATTTTCATACAAAAAAAATGTAGCTCAAGGTGCTTTACAAAATGAAGAAATAGAAAAATAGAAGACACAATAAAAAAAAAATAAGTCAACATTCATTAACATAGAATAAGTAAGGTCCGATGGCCAGGGTGGACAGAAAAAACAAAAAAAAACTCCAGACGGCTGGAGAAAAAAAATAAAATCTGCAGGGATTCCAGACCAAGAGACCGCACAGTCCCCTCTGGGTATTCTACCTAACATAAATGAAACAGTCCTCTTTGTATTTAGGGTTCTAATGGAAGGACTTGATGATGATGGTCACGTAGACTTCTGGCTTTCAGTCCATCAATGTTGGAGCATCATGATGCTTTGAGTAGGTGGTGGTGGCGCAGACCACCACCACAAACAAACCGGAAAAAGAAACAGAAGAGAGAGTTGGGGTCAGTACGGATTTTAGAGCCACTATGAATAGTTATTATGATGAACTGAACATACAGAGTATCAGTATTAAGTTAAAGTGAAGTTAGGAGAAAGCCATGTTAAAGTAATGTGTTTTCAGCAGTGTTTTAAAGTGCTCCACTGTATTAGCCTGGCGAATTCCTACTGGCAGGCTATTCCAGATTTTTGGTGTATAACAGCAGAAGGCCGCCTCACCACTTCTTTTAAGTTTAGCATTTGGAATTCTAAGGAGACACTCATTTGAGGATCTAAGGTTACGATTTGGAATATAGGGTGTCAGACATTCCGATATATAAGATGGAGCGAGATTATTTAACGCTTTATAAACCATAAGCAGAATTTTAAAGTCAATCCTGAATGACACAGGTAACCAGTGTAGTGACATCAAAACTGCAGAGATGTGCTCGGATTTTCTTTTCTTAGTTAGGATTCTAGCAGCTGCATTCTGCACTCGTTGCAAATGATTTATGTCTTTTTTGGGTAGTCTTGAGAGGAGTGCGTTACAGTAATCTAGTCGACTGAAAACAAAAGCGTGAATTAATTTCTCAGCATCTTTCAATGATATAAGAGGTCTAACTTTTGCTATGTTTCTTAAGTGAAAAAATGCTGTCCTAGTGGTCTGATGAATATGCGATTTAAAATTCAGATTACAGTCAACAGTTACCCCTAAGTTTTTTACTTCCGTCTTAACTTTTAATCCTAATGCATCAAGTTTATTTCTGATAACCTCATTGAATCCATTATTGCCAATTACTAAAATTTCAGTTTTCTCTTTATTTAGTTTGAGAAAATTACTATTCATCCATTCAGAAATACCAGTAAGACATTGTGTTAGTGAATCAAGAGAGTCGGAGTCATCAGGTGCTATTGATAAGTACAGCTGTGTGTCATCAGCATAGCTGTGGTAGCTCACGTTGTAACCTGAGATAATCTGACCTAACGGAAGCATATAGATTGAGAAGAGCAGCGGACCCAGGATAGAGCCTTGTGGAAAACCATATAGAATATCCTGTGTCTTTGAGATGTGATTACCACAACTCACAAAGAATTTTCTCCCTGCCAGGTAGGATTCAAACCAATTTAAGACACTGCCAGAGAAGCCCACCCATTGACTAAGGCGATTTCTAAGAATATTGTGATCAATGGTGTCAAAAGAGGCACTCAGATCTAAGAGGATGAGAACAGATAAATGGCCTCTGTCTGCATTTACCCGCAAGTCATTTACTACTTTAACGAGTGCAGTTTCTGTGCTGTGATTTGTTCTGAAACCTGACTGAAATTTATCAAGAATAACATGTTTATTGAGGTGGTCATTTAACTGCATAATGACTGCCTTCTCTAGAATTTTACTTAAGAAGGGCAGGTTAGAGATGGGTCTAAAATTTTCAAAGGCAGAGGGGTCAAGATTATTTTTCTTGAGCAGGGGTTTAACTACAGCAGTTTTAAGACAGTCTGGGAAGACTCCTGCATCTAATGACGAATTAACTATGTCAAGAATATTGTCAATTAGCACGCCTGATACTTCTTTGAAAAACCTTGTTGGTATTGGGTCAAGGATGCAGGTGGAGGGTTTCATTTGAGAGATTATACTATGTAATTCAGGTAAATCTATCCTGGTGAAAGCATTTAATTTGTTTATAATGGAGTACCAGGGCTTTGGAGGTTCTGCAGTGTTGAGGAGATATACTATGTTATCTCTAATATTAATTTTTTGATTGAAAAATACAGCAATGTTCTTACAGGTTTCACTGGAAGTATTTTGGAGGCATTCCTTTGTGTTACCTGGGTTTAACAGACGATCAATTGTAGAAAATAAGACTCTGGGATTATTAGAATTTTTATTTATAATCTTAGAGAAATAGCAGCGCCTCTCAAGACGGACTGTGTTATTGTATTCTGTTATTTTAACCTTCAATATCTCATAATGGATAGTTAGTTTAGTTTTCCTCCATTTACGCTCAGCTCTATGACATGTTCTTTTTAAATCAGACACTCTTTGGGTATTCCATGGTATAACAATGCTCGAAGATTTTTTAACTGTCTTTTCAGGTGCAACTATGTCAACAGCAGCTCTTACTTTAGAATTAAAGTTTTCCACTTTACTATTTACATTATCCTCGCTATTATAGTTGGCACTATAAATGGACTGATTGCTTAGAATGTTTGTAAGTTTTAAAGCTGCTGATGAGTCAAAGAAGCGTTTTTTAACAATATGCTTCTCATGAATGTTTTCTATCATTATTTCTATATTAGTAGAAGGAAATGGTCTGATAGACCGATATCAATGACCTGCTTTATATCAACTTTAAGTCCTTTAGTAATCACTAAGTCTAACGTATGACCTGCTTTATGTGTAGGTTGATTAACGAGCTGTCTCAAATCAAAAGAGTCCAGGAGATTCATGAATTCTGATTGTCGATATGAAAGTTAAAGTCGCCGACTATTAAGAGTGTGTCATAGTTCGTGATTAAAATTGACATTAAGTCAGAGAATTCCTCAAAGAAAGACGCGTTATATTTA
>JANRMT010062842.1:9852112-9864703 GCA_026402145.1 Polypterus bichir lapradei | reverse complement strand
GCTGTGTTGTGTTCAAGTTACATTCCCTGTTTGTCAATCGTTGTAAAGATAAGAGGTTTCATTCATCGATTCGTTTCTTACTGCATCAATAAACAGCTCGCCTTCCTCTTTATCTGAGACGTGACACACTGCATGCACAGGTTTTTTTTTACACTGTCTTCCTTTAGCGGGACATTGACTTTTTCCATCGTGTGCTTTGTTTCCGCAGTAGCTGCACTTATGAATATGCTTGTATGTATCAGACGCTTCATATTTTTTTGCTGCCTTCTCAATTGTGTAATTCGGTTTTGTTCAGCACTCTTTGGAACTGTTGCTTTTTGTCTGTGCACTGCGTCAGTTCACGTGAGCCGCTTGGTGTTCATGCATCGAAGTTTCCCAGCTGTGCTGGTGCCATCTCGTGCGATGTTCATGGCTGTATGTAATGTTAGCTAAGACCCGGCACTTAAAAGTTTCTCTCGCAGTTTCGCTGAGTTTGTGCCAAACACCACCCTGACCATCTCATCTTCCTCTGCATAAGCACAGTCCTTCCCCGGTGAATATTTAGCGGCAGTGTTTCTATTGGATTGCCGCTGATGGATGGCCTTATATGGGCAGGCACTAAATTACAAACGCCAGCGGCAGCCTGTCTATGAACTTAATTTAAACTTTAGATTTACACCGTGCTCTGTTTCCGAAGTAGCAGCACTCATGAATATGGTTGTATATGTCAGTCGCTCGCTTCTTATTGTTTCGCTGCCTTCTCAATTATATAATGCATGTTTTCTTCAGTGCTTTTTTGAGCTCTTCCTGGTTTTCTACGTACTGCGTTGATAGTCAGTTCACGTGATTACGTGGAAGGCGTGATGATGTCACACGAAACTCCGCCCCCCACGGCCATCCAGCTCAAATCCATTACAGTATATGGAGAAAAATAGCTTCCAGTTATTACTATTACGCGTAGAATTTCGAAATGAAACCTGCCCAACTTTTGTAAGTAAGCTGTAAGGAATGAGCCTGCCAAATTTCAGCCTTCTACCTACACGGGAACTTGGAGAATTAGTGATGAGTCAGTGAGTGAGTGAGTCAGTCAGTGATTGAGTGAGTGAGTGAGTCAGTGAGGGCTTTGCCTTTTATTAGTATAGATATCTGTCTGCCTATTGTAGTAATATAACAGTGTTGGTGCACCATTGGGCAAACACTGTCTAACTGAAAGTATTTTGTTTCCAAACTAAAGCGTCATGTCTTCTGGTCACATGGTAGCTGGGCAAAAAGAGGCAGGTCTATGTTAATGGACAACAGAAGTGATGTTGGTGGAGGAGAGCTGTCAATCTTTTAGTCTGTAGAGGGAGGGAAGCAGAGAACATTATCACACACTGCCTCCCCCTGGATAGGTGGAGAATTACCATCACCTGTGCCCTTAAACTGTTTTTCACACACATTCACTTTAAAATTATCTATAAACCCAGAACCTGTTTGAGAATTTTGACCGATTCATTCAATAGAGATAAAGACAATGGAATGGACAACTGTTGTTTCATTTGTTTCAATGGAAATTCATATTATATTATATGAATGTTTTTTGAGAGAATGTATAGCAGTTTTTATGCTCTGTTATATAAAATACTCTTAAGCCTTATGCAAGGGAACGCATGTATTTGTAAATATATGATACTATATGATAATTGTAAAACACTTTCTGCTGTTTAAAGCTTTCTGAGGAACTTAATGGTGAAAATGGATAGTCATGATGTTGGCGAGTCTTCAGAAGAAACTATTAGTATAGCACTAAAATTGGGAACAAGAATTATGAAAAGAAAGAAAAGCAAATGTTTAAAATGTTTCAATTAAACCTTTCCATTGATTCTCAAAAATTGTCCAGTCCTGTACACTTACCTGAGAATGGAGTTAAAGTTGTTTTCATGCAGTTATTTTGATTGAAGGAAAAATTCAAGCTCATGCTTTAATAGGGCAGGAAATAATTGAATAAGTTCCATTTTAGTGAAACAATATGGTTTGACCACTACACAGAGTAACCATTAAATCAATATGGCATAGCATGTCAAGGCACCCATGGTGCATCAGGAAGGTGCTCAGATGCCACTGTAAGTGTAGGTGTGTGCAGAAGAAAACACACCACATTGGAGTGCTTAATGGGAGAATTGGCTGGTTGATTATGCATGTACACGATCAGCACAGCCATCTCTCATTAGCACTCTGTGGATTGTTAAGAGAAGCATCCACACTGACAGGGGTATAAAATGTCTGCCTAAGTCAAGAAAAGGAGGAGAAAGAATGAAAATAAAACTGAACAGAAAGGGACACTGAGAATTAGCTGAAGTTGTCTCCTTAGAATAGAAGTGTACCTGCAAGGAGAACAGGGTGTAGCGGTCAGGGGCCGCTAAGATTCACGATGATGACAGTGATTTATTTATTTTAGTAGAGGAGATCCCAGGGACGTCCCCAGCCTTGGATCGACCCAAACACACACTCACAAAAAAAGACCCAACAAAGCACACTGGGAAAAATAAACAATTAAGAATATAATGAAATTAAATCAACTAAATGAAAACAATAATACCACCCCTGACCCCTTCGGCGATATTATATTTAACAAATAAACACAAACACCACACAGCAAAGTCCATGTAAACCAAACCGGATGAAATGAGAGGTGATGAAGTTAAGTCCAGCGATCTGTATGTTGAAAGGGTAAAAGAAAACTCAGTCCTATCGGTAGTTACTGAAAGGATGAAGTCAGATGGATGGTTCAGGAGCGCTCAACTCTTCCGGAAAACCAATGAATTCTAACACAGTCCTTAGTGCACAGGTAGACAGATGATCTAGACCCCCAACAAACAAATACAGTCCAGGACACAATGATTAATTAAGGTTCGAATAACAGCAGACAGCACGACAGATAAACGTAACACACAACACACCAAAACAAAACAAACTTTTTTTTTCCTCTATTTGCCCCCTGCCCTCCTTTGACCACCTTTGACCCCAGCAGCTCATGCAAAGACTGCTGGGAGATGAAGTTCTTACTTAGTAGCACTGCTACAAGGGTCAGATTTTCCCTGCTGCAGTAAAGGGCAGGGGAGACACTGTGGACTTGGAATTATTCCATTTCTGAGAGTATGGAAGTGAAGGGGCAGAGGTAGAGCCCTAGGATCTGTATTCTGGGACAAAGGGCATATATGGTGAGTGGAGGCAGATGTGACACGGTGCTCATCCAAAGGGAACTGCAGGCAGATGGAGTGAAAACGTTGGGAGTGAGGACGGAATATATAGAGCAAGCTGGGAGTATTAGGCCTCCTCGTTTGTTTAGTGGTGAGGGCTCAGTTTACAAATTGATTACAAGAAGAATACTTTTAATATTTGCAGTCCACCGGAGGAATACCTGTTTTTTATTGATTTTATGGATTTAAACTATTTATTGAATACTCTTCAGTGCTATGTTTTTATTGATATGTATTTATTTAAGACTTTTTATCTGCACTGCATTTTTGGACACTGTTTGTTAAACTTTTACACTTTGCCCCCTAAGTCTTGTTGTGTCCTCACTTGCTCTAGTCCATCTTTGGTTACAAACTACTGATGCTTTGAAAAGGGGATGATGCCTAAGGCTGCAGGCATGGGGCATCACAAACTAAAATTCAGTCTGTTGAATGCAGGGCCCTGTTCTTTTGTTCAAAACTTTCTCACTTTATCTATGGTTATGTCTTTTGGAGTTTTGCACCAGGAAAAAATTCCATTCTAGTCTCTGAGTCTATTATGAACATATTTTTTATGGTATAAGACTTTTGGTCTTTTGGTAACACTTAAGATACTGCACACTTCATCTATTACTCATACATTATAGTGTTGTGTAACTAGACCATAAAGCATTACCAGTCTTAATAAGAGGAGATAAAAAAATTAAAAATGACAGTAACATATTTGAAGAGTTTGATTATTTTTAATTATAATTCATAATGTTAACAAAAGGTTTACAGTCACTTAACAGATGTTTTATAATATACAACTAATCTAAAGTGTGAGCATTTTGTCTTCTGTCCCCAAAATAATTCCAACTTTTACTCGTCTTCAATTACATAATCCTTCTTTTGATTGGAACTCTATTAATTAAGTAAAATGGGGGAGGCTTACAGAATTGTCTATAAAATTTTAAAAACTACATATATGTTTTAAAAGGTCATTATTACCCAGCAAATTACAGATTTATTAGGTGCCTTCACTAAGAAGAAAGAAATCGCTTGTGGGTCCCTATGTCACTATTAAAAGCTTATAGGGTCATTATTGTCATTTGTACAGAGTAAACCTGAAATTATCACTTGCTTGTGCTAACTGCCTTTTTACCTGGAGTTCCTTTGCTTAGGGACAGATTATATTCCGTATCTGATCTTAAAATCCAGGCAATGGAAAAATATAGACAAGAGAATCTGAGAAGTGGCTTTATTAGACCATGTAATAATTCTACAGGGGAAAGATTTTTCTATAGCAAGGCCTTGTACTGACCCTAAGGAGTTCAATAAAATAACTGTGAAGAACAATTATCCCCTCCCACTAATTTCATCTTTATTGGAACAAATCAAAACCCACAATATTCAGTAAAATAAATCTATATCATGAATGCATGCCAAATACGGTTTGATTCACTTTCCCAAGGGTGATGAAGGAAAGACAGCTTTCAACACATCCTTGGGACATTATGACTACCTTGTCACAAGTATGAAGTAGGTAACACTGCTGCAGTCTTTCAGCCATTTGTAAATTACTCTTTTCCTATGAATTCCATACTTATTATAAATCCTAGTTTATGTTGAGAACATCCTTATTTTATCTTAAGAGTTCCAATCTGATATATACTTTATGCTTGAGAGGTTTTTAAATGGCTCAGAGAGAACAAAGTATCAATATTCTACATTAAAACCATAAAGATTGTTTGTTCTTTTACTATTAAGATGATACATCCAGAAAAAGATACATCAGACCTTGTTATTTTTTCTTTCATTAGGAAGATGCAATAAGTCTTGCAGTAAGGACATGTCTCTGAGGAAATGCCAGGAGTCCAATAACTTTAATCCTACACAAGTGGGGAAGATGGTGGTATAGTGAATTCTGTATAAGCTAATTTACAAAGTCCCTATGATTTGTATAGAAACACGAGAAAATCTAAGCTTATATTTTATTTGGTGGTCTGAAGCCAACATTAAGCCTTTTCAATTTCTAAGCAACACACCACACTATAGTAATAAAAAAGCAAGAATAATATCCAATTGAAAAAGGAATATATTAAAGTAAATAAACAACTACTGTACATCACATAGGGCCCCTGTTATGATCGGCAACCTTTATTAATTTTTTGTGAGGAAACCTGGATGGATTTTCCACAATATATGTATCAATATTTTTGTTTTAGGAATCAAGAATGGTAATTTTTTTATTTTATTTTTTTATTTCAGTGTAACTTGACAAAGTTCAATATTGTTACCATTATGCATTGACACCATTATTGTTTTCTAAGGGTCCTACCATTTCAGGTCTTTTGCACCTCTAATTGTCCTGGTAATTCTCCCAGAGTTTTTCCACTTGTAACCTCATCAGAGTGACAGTTTAAAAGTCAGCACAAACATTCCCAGAGTATCTCCATGTGCACTTAGACTTTGTGTTTGATCTTCTAATAAGATTCTTTTGTTTGTAACTTCCTGCTTCTTGAACGTCTGCTCTTGCTTCTGACTCTTGATTTCTCTTTAATGTCCTCACATTCTCAAAGGTTAGGACTGGCTTGGAGTTCTGACCTTACCCTGTTTCTTGACTATGTGTAGGTCCCGGTATTTTTCATTAAGAATATTACTATCTTTTTCCAAGTCAGTATACTCACGAGGCCACAGCACTACACACAAATGCGAATAAACTTTCCTCATTAAATGCAAAATGTTAACTAGCAGCATCAGTTCAAAAATATAATTGTTGTTACAAAGAGTGGAAGAGTCTCCCAAATGAAAGCAAAACAGGACAGAGAATGTAACAGCTTCCAAAAAGCACACTTCATAAATCACGACTCCAACATGTTAAGTTGGGAGCATGCACTGATACAGCGTGCTGCCTCACCCACCACACAACGAAATTAGGACCCGAGAGCAGTTGTGCAATGGTAGGGTGGCCAGATTAGAAAATTAGAAATATGGGACACTCTTAAAATCTCTCTCTATATTACTGTTTATATAAATTTATACATGCCCCCTACACACCCAGACCAATATATTATATAAAAGTAATTAAAACATAAAGCAAGGATTTTAATGGGTTATGAGGAAAACAAAAGTAAAATCATTTGAAAACAATTTAATACAAGCTAAAAAAAATTCTGTAAAAGTGAAATAATTTGAAAATATTTATTTAATACAGACAACAGAGAAATATTATTATTACTTAATATGGGCAGTTAGAAAAATGGTGGGCCGTGGCAAGTAGTAACAACACACTTTGTGTACACTGTATGTTGCATTGCTGATACAAAACTGCACAGTATCGTGAATAGAGAGCAAAACAGTAACAGTGTCGCTGTCCTCAGCCAACCATAGCAACTGAACAAGTTGCAAACAGGCAGCAAACACTAGTTTCCTCATTACATTTGAGAAAAGAAAGTAGAAGTACTGTACTTATAAAGTTACAGCTAAGTACCATATGAAGGTAGTGAAAATGTTTTTATTACGAAATTTGAAAGTGAACTAAATATGGGACATTTGGGTGTCCTTGAAAGGTTAAAACAGGCCAGGGGACAAAATTATCAAATATGGGACATGTCCCGTATATAAGGGACATCTGCCAATCCTATACAATGGGTGACACCTCAGCACCACACTAGTTCAAATGAAATCGAACAGTGTGAGGTTTTTTACAGTCCAACACATCACCACAACAGGGAGGCAATTTTTTGGATACAGTGATGCCAAGCTAGCACCTTGCAGTCTTGACCCCTATGAAACCCTTCTTACAAACGTCTTTCCTTCAGGCCCTAGGCTGCCTCACTTAAAGGGTAACAACATTCACCTCCTCTGGGTAGAAGTGCTGCCTGCATGTGGACTGAAAGGACAAAGAAAGTTCAGAGCTAATTAACAGAAAGTAACAAATAGAAATTATTGTATAAATCAGTGTTTTTCAACCGGGGTTCCACGGAACCCTGTTCCGTGAGTGCTAGCCAAGGGTTCCGCCAAAAAAGTCCCATGATATAGGACATACTGGTGGATAATTGCACAGGGTTCCGTGAGCAAGGTAACCATTCACGCAGGGTTCCACTCCAGCGAAAAGGTTGAAAAACACTGGTATAAATGATCCAATTTAAAGGAATCTTCAAATCTGCTTCAGTCAAGTATAGCATATCTTCTGGTTAAAGCTAGGTCATCTCATATGGCAAAGAAAATTTAAGTGAAAGTTCATTACGTAGAAGTAAAAGATACTGTTAATACTGTTTAATCTTTCCAGGCATATTAAAAAATTTTAATCTTGAGGCTCCAATACTTAATAATCACCAGTTGAGCCTTAGCAATACATGATCAATTCCCTTTTATTACAAGTTTCCAGAGTTATTACAGAAAATGAAGAGCAAGGTAATTTATTTAATAGAACATCACTGTATCTGGTGCATAACTGATAATACTAAAGCATTGAAATCAATGTGTAATTATAGCAGCCTCTTCCTGGAGTAATAATAAATCATCAAGGTTCATATGTGCTTTTTTCTTACAACTATAATTTAGTGAAATTATTTGCCAGCTAAACTCTTGGGCCAACTAAAATGATTGCACGTAAACACTGTGGGTAAGTTCATTTCCATCTCTGCATAATATGCATTGGCTGCTGTTATAAAAATAAGCAGGTATGCCATCCAGTATTCTGAACTGACACAAAACAATATCAGAGGTATATTACATGCTTATTATCAAAATAAAAAGATGGAGATAACTAGCACCTAAGAAGAAAGTGAATTACTCCATTTGGAATTGAAGAATTTCTGCTCAGAGCCACATTTTTGCTACTTATACAGTACATATACTGTACAGTAAGTAGTGGCTAAGGGGGGGCTGGCTTGTAATTTCCATGATTTCAGTTTAATATTCAGGAGTGACTCGCTGTGTGACCCTTAGCAAGTAACTTATCTTACCAGTGATTCAGTTACAGAAATATAGACACATTTGACTCTCTTGTGATTTCTATACCTCACCAAGAATTAAGTAAATGTAAATGTACAGTGTGAGATATGGCGGGCCATTCATCCTGGCCAATACCCCCAGGCCGCCAGATGGAGCCTTTCTTGCAGCATAGAGGTGCCCCGAATGCCAGCAGGGAATTATGGACTGGAATTATAATGTACAGCCTTGCTGGATACCAAGGGGGCCGCCAGGAGTCGCTGCAGGGAGGCCCAGGGATTTATATTTCCCATATAGCCAAGTATTTCCAAGTCACGGGAATGGAAGAAATGATATACTTCCGGGCTGAAGAAAAAGAGAAGTTTTTACCTGACCCGGAAGTGCTGGATAATCACATGGACTGAGGGCTTGGAAAGCACTTCCGGGTCGAGGACTATAAAGGACTGTGGGAGATCCCAGACAATTGAGCTGAGTTGGGAGGCAGGGTGGCTAAGCGTCTGGAAGTGGAGGATTGGATTATTGTATTGTTTATTGAGTATTTGGGAGTGGAGGGTGCTTTGTGCACATTATTATTATAATAAATCAATTATTTGGACTTTTATCTGGTGTCTGACGTGGTGTCTGAGGGTTCAAGGGAGCGAGAGAGCCCTTAATCTATCACAACAGTTAATGTTCTATCACAAACATACAGTATAATATTTATGATTACATATAATATGTACAAGGCACTCAGAGTATCATGGTAACTTGTTTATGTTTTATTCTTGAACTTTGCTTTCCTCCAACATCCACGATTTATAGATAAAGGTTGCAATTAAGTTATTCCTTTACAAAAAAGGAGTATACATGAATATGCCTTGAGTAATACTGGTTCTTACTTTTGACCTGGTGCAGCTAAGATACTGTATGCTGTTACCCAAACCAAGCAAACAACATAAACCAGTATTAGTGTAACTGGGTTTAGAAGAAATATTTCAAAAGCTGTAGTATGTCTGCACTTTCTGTCATGGTGTGGCCTCTAAACGTGCCCATCAGATTTCCTAAAATTTCAGGAGATTCATGCAAAGAGTCATGCAAAAAAATCAAAACACAAAAAACTGGATAAGAGGTATCTTGTTTAAAACAGTATAGAATGTTTTGTATGATGTAGCCAAAACTATTACATGTTATGATGCATACATTTTAAGGTGTATGCAGTATGTGAATTATTCTGTAGATTTTTAGCAATATCTGAGCTAAAGTTCAAGTATATTGTCATGTGTACAGTGTGTAGTACAATGAAAATCTTAACTTGCATGTCCCCCATAGGCTAGTGACTAATAAAATCAACAATAGACCACAACGTAACTCGTAAGTTTAAGATTCACACAACTAATTAAGCTGCCTCCATTTCCATCCAATTATCGAAGCAGTTAATTGCTACGTTTTTATTAGCCTTTATTGTTTTATGTGGAAGCTAATTTGGAATGGTTACTAAAGTCATACTGTCTGTTAAATATATTAGTTACTAGCAGGAGTACCCGGCATTGCCCGGGAATGTATAATGAATTTCCCAAATGAAAGAAACACAACATAGAAATAGAACAAATATTTTTCTCATTCACATTTTATTGTAATAGGTAATACAAGTGGTTATTCCAGAGCCTTTGGATACACTATATTTTTTTTTCCCTTATGGTGCGAAAATGAACAAATTCTGAGGATTGCCCACTCTAGTTTATGCTACGTAGAGCTGACCGTGTGAAAAGCATGGATTTTCCAAATTGATGCCAGAAACTTGCAGTGATTGCCCTTGAGCCTTATTAATTGACATAGCAAAAGCCAAATGAACAGGAAATTGTAGCCGTTTGAAATCAAAGGGTAAATCATTGGGAATCAGCGGTATTCTTGGTATAAAAACATTTTCACGTCTTGTGCAACCTGTTATGATAGTTGCTTCAATAATATGTATTGATGGAAAAGTTGCCGGCATTTCAAAATATGATTCTCTTCAGAAACTCTACTCATTAGTCGGCAAGCATAAAAGTCCATTGCACAGAGTTTTTTGCCAGCAACAGAGTTGCCCATAGATGGATCTGTTTGTGGACCTCCAAAGTAATACCTATCTTAGCCTTGCCAAAAGATTAGTGGATATCATACGACCTGTGTGTGTCTGCCACACACTGAAGACTTCTGTTCCTTTTGTCAATGATAATGTACCACTTCCCAAAGTCATTGCATACCATTACAGTGACAACCTCATCAAGTGTTGGATCATTGAATCATCGGTGATGCTCTCCCTGTGGCATTTTGTCAGCTCTTATGACAACTTTATAATCATCTGTTGACATATGTTGAAGTGCAGTCTTGAAAGGGGTGACATATGCATTGTTCTAATGAAGGAATCGTTCTAAATCCATCACAATGTCCAGTCTCACGTTCGGTATTCTGCTGTGTCTATGATGCGCTGTTGTGGAAATATCTCCCATGAAGTAGATCTGAAGGAACTCAATTGTCCCATCAGTTAATTTAAGTAATGATATTACTGTATGGTAAACGTGACCTTGCACTTTGAATGTGGGCATGAACCCATCCTCTCATATTTGTTTAGTTGCACCAAAAAAAGTCATTTGAAAACAGTAATTGTACTTCCCGATGTTGTTCAAGAAATGCTTTGAAATTGGTGTTGATCCTGACATCAAAGAGTGTAGAGGTTCAGGTGGACAAAGTAAAGATGGCAGTTTCACCTTCCCATTTGAGCAACACAATCCCGGTGACTCTCCTTTCAATTTTAGAGCTCTACAATGAACACAGATATGATCCATTCAACCAGTAACAGTGACAGGATGTTCATGATATGCAACCTGTCGATTATATGCAAAAGCCATATTTTTTAAATTGTGCTGCATTTGTCCATGTGTTGCATCAGCAGCCCTTCGCCTGTTGGTTTCCCTTTCTTGAGATGATTCATCCGGTCTTGCAACAGCAGCCCTTCTCCTGTTGGCAGTACAGGGATGTGTGCGGAACTGTCGGTGAAAAGGTGCCCTGCGCTTCACCCCGAACATTTTTCCCAACCAAACATACCCCATGACCTCCTTCTGGTCACAAAGGAGTCTCATGCCCAGTTTGGTGGCGATCGGACGCCTGGTGCAGATTTGTATGGCGGACGAACAAACATACATAGACTCTGCTTTATATATTAGAGATGTAATGTTGGTGATTTTAATTTATCTACAAACTTACAAATAGCTGATAATACAGTAGAGTTGTACAAGAAAGGCCAGAGCAGACTGTACCTCCTAAGAAGAGTCAGGTCTTCTGATAAATGCAGCATGCTGCTGGAAACGTTCTACCCGTCCATAGTAGCCGGTGTGTTGTCCTACACTGTGGTCTCCTTATCAGGAAGGGATGCTCCATCACTGGGCGAACCCTGGACACACTGGAAGATTCTGTGGAAAAGAGGATGGAGGTAAAATTGGATGCCATTATGAAAATACCCTTCATTCTCTCCAGGAGGTGCAATCTTGGAGCACTTTTAGCCATCATATGCTAAGATATGACTCTGGTGATCTTTTCTGCCCACTGCTCTCAGGTGTCTTAGTGCTTCCTCCCGGTGCCCCAAAGTAAATGCTAATGCTTTTAAAAATTAATTTTGCAATTTCTGCATAATATACATTTATTTATTTATTGATTGTATTATTTGTTCTGTGAGTCTGTGTCTTTGTTTTTTATGTTTCTTTGCTGCTGTATGTATCTAAATATTCTCTTGGGATTAATAAAATTTATCTAACCTAATCTAATCTGACACATGGTCACTTGTATTCCTTACTAATAATAAATGTGTATGGATTTGGGTGTATTTATGGTTCTTAAAGCAGCAGGACAGTTCAGGTTGCAGAATCAATGAACATATTTTTGCAGACCCAAGATTTAAGTGTGATTTTATTATTATGGACATGGGTAGTGGGGACCCATGCAGGACCCTACAAGGCAGTGCCACACATGTGGAATTAGAAATTCTGAAGGACACAAATATAGAAAGACAGTAAATAGTATAAAAAATTTCAAAGAAGACTTCTTCCTATTACAAAACTGGGATTTGTTTTCTTCATTTTCTCTTAGCAAATATTTTTACTGAGCAACAAACCAAAAAAAAAGTTGAACCAGAATACATTTAGGCAAAGAGTAAAAATGTTCAGTACCTAAGTGTTTTATCTTGGTAGAGTAATATATGTATTGCTATACTTTCCCCTATTGTATTATTAATATGCAGCCTTAGAATGCCTAATCTCACAAATGTACCACTGTTTATAAGATATTATTTTATATAACTTATCCCCACCTTTCCTTCTATATCTATAACCTCAGGCAATTAGATGTAGTAAAAAGACAAGCAGGAGTTAAGTTACACATAAAATTATCTATTATTGATAATATTCATAAATAATAACAAAATGCAAAGTACATTTGAATATTGGCA
>JANRMT010062842.1:9809239-9847112 GCA_026402145.1 Polypterus bichir lapradei | reverse complement strand
TACAAATACGAACCTGATTGAAAGAAATAATGATAATCAAATCCTTGATGACAGCAACACTCAGTAACACTCACAAAACAATTACTGTATATTGACAATCATGTTACGTTATTTTTAAAATGTTCCCTTTTCTTTTTCATAACTTCTTTAAAACACTACTTCTCCGCTGCGAAATGCGGGTATATATATATATGTATGTATATATATATACCCCGATCTACATACTCTCAAATAGACAAGCTACACGCCATAGCGCAATTGTAGAAGCTTCGCCTGTAGCGCCGACATCCAAGGTTTGATTCCCGAGAGGGGATGTACTGAGTATGTACGCGCGCTTCACGATTCATTTTACCCTCGCATCCCCTTGGTTTGAGATGTATGAAAAAATATGCGGTTAACGCAGAATCATGTTATGTTTTTTTTTTAAATGTTTCCTTTTATTAGCACAAGCACAGCTGAGAAGCTTCAATGCATGTACTCCATAACGCGTTAAAAAAAATAACGCATTTAATCACACTTTCAAATCCAAGCAAAGGGGAACTTTTGTCAATGCATGATTTCCTGGTACATCAATTACATTGATACACACATCAGAGCTACAAAAATGTTAGAGTCGGAATAAAGCGCGTTGCTACGACTGATTGGAGGAAAATTTCATTTCAAGAGACTACCCGACCGAAGCCTTAATAAAAGCATGGTTTTGTGCACACTGAAAAGCAAGCAAAATTAGATGCATTACAGAAAGCGGACTTTGTGGCTCTTACTGGGGATCATTGGACTTCCGTGACCGTTAGTAATTCTAATTACATCTAATTACAAAATGTTCAATGATCACACTGTTTTAGCCTAATGTACAAAATAATTTTGGCTAAGGTTACTCAGAGTTTAAAGATTAAGCTGGTCAAATTACCTTTTATGTTTCTGACTTATTTTTTAAGAAGAAAAACTGCACTTTATGTTGAAATTTTGGTTATTATTATTTAAACACAATACCATTCTGAAAATGTACTTAAAGTACTTAAACTACCACATTATTTTTAAGTCTGCCCAATTTTAGCCAGGGATGATATTTTTGTTTCTGTTTTGAATTGAAATGCAGTTTAAAAGCATTTTTTTTTCAGAAATTAAAAGAGCTTGAGTTTACAATATTCATGTCCATGTCTATTATTTGATTCTGTCGCCCACTTAAACCCTTTTAAATTAAAAAAAACATTTGCGATTTGGGGCAAATTTACGTGTGCGATTACATACGATTAATCAAGATTAATTATTACACAGCCTCTAATTAATTGGATTAATTTTTTTAATCGAGTCCCACCCCTAATATATATATGTAGATATATATGTATATATATGTGTGTGTGTATATATATGTGTATATATGTATATATATGTATATGTATATATGTAATATATGTATGTGTGTGTGTATATATATATATAAATGTGTATATATGTATATATATATATATGTCTATATTTGTATATGTGTATATGTATATATGTATGTATATGTATATATATATATACTGTATATATATATATATGATGTGTATATATATGTTTATATATGTGTGTGTGTATATATATATATATGCCAGCAACACTCATGACAATGACAACACAATTACATTGTCAATCATGTTACGTTATTATTAAAATGTTTTTTCTTTTTACTTCTCCGCTGCAAAGCGCGGGTATTTTGCTATATATATATATATATATATATATTATATATATATATTGTCACAAGAACGAGACATGGACAGATAAAGGTTTGGGGCAGCCACCCGTATAATGTGGTATCCTGGCTGCAAAAGTCGTTTTAACAAATAATCAGCACTGAAGTGCATTCAACTGAGTCCAAAACAAGACTGAGGAAACAAAGGAAAAGGGGCAGGTTTTAAAGGGGAAGACAGGAAGTGAGGTCATATGGATCCGGCACGTGGTCTTCCACCATTGGTTCATAGCCGGACGTGACATCAGAGGGACTGGAGCTGGTGTGGGCCGACTTCCATTTGCCCAGTCCCGGAAGTGATGTCAGGAGAGCCAGGTGAAATCCCCTGGGAATGGTCTACAGGCAAGGGAGAAAAAGAGTCAGTGCACTCTGCCACACCCCGGCATGCCTCCGAACTGCCTTCACTCAAGCCCTTTAGCTGCCTCCCATGCGCACGTGTGTGACAAGGCCCCCCCTTTAGCCCAGACCCGTCGGGTCGGGCGACCCTAACCGAGAGGTCGTGAACCCGAGAAAGAGCATCAGCGTTGGCGTGGAGAGCGCCCCAACGATGAACGAGCGAAAACTTGTATGGCTGTAGGTCAAGAAACCACCGGGTGACCCGCGGATTCGACTCCTTGTGCAGGGCCATCCACTGTAGAGGTGCATGGTCGTGACAAGGGTGAATTCCCGGCCCAACAGGTAGTACCTAAGCTGAGTAATCGCCCATTTAATCGCCAGAGCCTCCCTTTCCACCGCAGCATACCTGGTCTCCCGGTCCAACAGTTTCCAGCTCAGGAACATGATGGGGTGCTCCACACCATCGACGCTTTGGCTCAGCACGGCGCCCAGGCCTGTGTCCGAAGCGTCCGTCTGGAGGATGAAAGGCAAAGAAAAGTTAGGTGCCATTAAAATAAGTGCGGACGTAAGGGCCTGCTTTAAGTCACCAAATGCAGCGCCTGTTTTTTCAGTCCATACCACAATGTTTGGGGCCCTCTTCTTTGTTAAATCAGTCAAGGGCGCCGCTCTCTCCGAAAACCGGGGTACAAACCGGCGGTAGCACCCAGCTAACCCGAGAAAGGCTTGGACCTGCCGCTTGGTTCGCGGACGGGGCCATTTCAGAATGGCATCAATTTTGGAGCACTGTGGCCTTACGGTACCCCGACCCACCAGGTAGCCTAAATATTTGGCCTCGCTTAATCCAAAGAAACACTTCTTGGGATTAATCCGGAGCCCGGCCTCACCAAGTATCCGTAATACCGCTTGGACATGCTGTAGGTGTTCCTTCCATGTGCTGGAATAGATGACCACGTCATCCAGGTAGGCAGCACTGTATGAGTTATGAGGCCGAAGCACTTTGTCCACCAGACGCTGAAAGGTTGCTGGAGCCCCGTGTAACCCAAATGGAAGGACACGATACTGCCAGTGTCCGCTAGGGGTGCTAAACGTGTTTTTTTCCTTCGCGGAGTCCGTTAAAGGAACCTGCCTGTACCCTTTTGTCATGTCAAGTGTGGTCAGATATTGAGCCTGTCCAAGCCTCTCGAGGAGGTCGTCCACGCGTGGCATTGGATAGGCATCAAATTGGGAGACCTGGTTAAGCCGACGGAAGTCATTGCAGAACCTCCAACTCCCGTCAGGCTTACCGACGAGCACAATGGGGCTGGACCAGGGACTATAACTTTCCTCAATTACACCTAGTTCCAGCATGCGCTTGATCTCAAGCTCCACTTCAGCCTTTTTTGCCTCGGGAAGACGATACGGGCGTTCTCGGACAACAACCCCGGGCTCTGTCACGATGTTGTGCTCAATCAGAGAGGTCCTTCCGGGGTTCTCACTGACTACCTCCGGAACGGTCCGGATAACTGTTTCCAGCTCCTGCCGCTGTCTGGGACTTAAGTCCGTGCCGAAGTTAAGGTCGTGTGTGTGAGTGAAGAGTGAGCGGGGCTGGCCGGAGGAGGGAGTGGGGTCCCTGTCCTTCCACGGTTTCAGCAGGTTCACATGATAAACCCGCTCCTTCGGCCGACGATTGGGTTGACTCACCAAATAGTCGACCAGTCCCTTCCTCTCCTTAACTTCGTAGGGGCCCTGCCAGTGGGCAAGCAACTTAGAGTGGGTAGTAGGCACTAGGACCATGACCCGATCTCCCGGGTGGAACTCCCGAAGAGACGTGCCGCGGTTGTAGTACCGGGCCTGTGCTGCTTGAGCCTCCTCCATGTGACTTTTAAGGAGAGGCCGAATCTTTCCAAATCTATCACGTAACTGCGCGATATACTCCAGTATGTTTGTAGAGGGAAGAGCCTCTTCTTCCCAGCCTTCTTTCAAAATATCTAATATGCCCCGAGGTTTTCGCCCATACAGTAGTTCAAAAGGGGAGAACCCCGTGGAGGCTTGTGGGACTTCCCGATAGGCAAAAAGGAAGAGGGGGAGGAGCTGATCCCAGTTCCTTCCATCCTCGCTGACCACCTTACGCAGCATTTGCTTGAGAGTTTGATTAAACCTCTCTACTAATCCGTCGGTTTGAGGATGATAAACCGAGGTCTTTAAATGCTTTATTTTCAGTAACCTGGCAGTCTCCTTGAACGTCTCCGAGGTGAAGGGGGTCCCCTGGTCTGTCAAGACTTCCTTGGGGATCCCGACGCGCACGAATACCCCTAGTAATTCCCGTGCGATGGCTTTAGAGGTAGCTGAGCGCAACGGAACAGCTTCGGGGTATCGTGTAGCATAATCCACGAGGACTAAAATGTACTTGTGTCCTCGGGCTGAGGGCTCTAGGGGTCCCACCAGGTCGACCCCGATTCTGTGGAAGGGAACGTCAATCAGTGGAATAGGAACGAGAGGAGCACGGTCCCTCTTAGGAATTTTTCGCAGTTGACACTCCGGGCAGGAAGCGCAAAAGTGACGAACCTCCTCATTAATTCCTAGCCAGTAGAAACGGAGCTTGATCCGCTCCAGAGTTTTCTCAGTGCCCAAGTGGCCACCTAGGAGGTGGCCGTGTGCTAGTTCGCAGACCTGCCGCCGGAAGGTACGCGGAATTAGCAGCAGCTTTCTCTCCTGCCCGTCATGCATCGCTACACGGTAAAGAAGGTCGTTGTCTAACACAAAGTGAGGGCCCTGTGGCATCGACTGATCAGTGCGCTGGCCATTGACAAGGACCACTGCATTTTTTACAAACTTCAGGGAGTCGTCGCTCCATTGCTCCCTTCTAAAAGAAGCCGGCGTTTCTTTAAATTGGAACCGCAACACGGAGAGAGGGTCAGCGTCGACCTCAATGGGCGTGGTTTCCTCCCGCTCCGCCGCGGCATTGGTGGATGACGTGTCAGCCCGCGACGGCCCGGGAGTTGCCACGTCAGTTAGGGCGACCGCTTCGTCTCTCTCTGCCGGCTGATTACACAGCGTGGAGGCAGCTTGAGACGGTTCATCTCCGTCCATAACGAGGCCCAAATTAACCCCGGGAGTGGTATGTGTCTCACCGCTTTTAATTTTAGACCAGTCCCGCCCTAGTATCACCGGGTGTGGAGGATCCGGTAGGACCGCTACGTTGAGTTTACGAACTGACCCTCCGTAACTGATGACACAAGCGGCGGACCTTTACCAGCGGATATCTCCGTGGACACAGGTTATACCGGTCTTAAATTTTAGCCACTGTTGCGGTTGCACAAAGCGGCGGGCAACAATGGAAATGTTGCTGCCGGAATCGAACAAACCTGTGGTCTTGTGTCCGTTGATGATCACCACGCCAGTATGTGGGACCGCCAACGGATTAACCAGAGCACACCAACCCCTCCTCGCCCTCCACCTGCATTCCTCCTCGTTTCCAAGCGGTTTGCGCGCCCGCGGCACCGTGGACGCCAATACAAGCTCCGGGTTGTACAGGGAGGGGCTAGGTCTTGGGACATACCCCGGCTGAGTTTGACATGAGGACGGTTCTGCTCCCCCAGAGTGTGAGGCCGCCCTCTGTGTCTCCAGAAGCTCTATGAGCTCAGACATGTTCTTAAACTGCTTGCCCCAGACCGGCTGGGTGAAGCCACGGGGAAGCGCTTTCAGGAGCAGATAGCAAGCTACCTGCTCTATTATTTGGTAGGGCGTGTTTTCAAATGGCCGTAGCCAGTGCCCTACCATTGCCCATAAGGACCAGGCTTGTTTGTTGGTCGGCCGCTCAGGGTCCAACCTTTTTTTTTATTTTATTCACCTGCCAGTCTGGGGCACCCCTAGGTGGTAAATGGGGCTTTGGTTTCACAGGGAGGCAGGCACTCTCCCCCAAGAGAGCATACTTAGTCCTTTTTGCCTCCCCCCTCCAGGGCAGCCCAATTCTGTGAGCACCACCCGCACACTCCCTGGCCTCTCCAGGTGGCCTAGTTATGCGTGCTGGGAGCGGAGCCCGCACCGGGTCACACCGAACCACGGGGCACCCTCCCCGCCTGAATACTCGGCCCCGGTACGCTCCCACCTGGGTGTATTGCAGGTACTGTCCCCTTCTCTTCTGGGACTTCTCCATCCTGCCGACTACGCCACTGTCACAAGAACGAGACATGGACAGATAAAGGTTTGGGGCAGCCACCCGTATAATGTGGTATCCTGGCTGCAAAAGTCGTTTTAACAAATAATCAGCACTGAAGTGCATTCAACTGAGTCCAAAACAAGAATGAGGAAACAAAGGAAAAGGGGCAGGTTTTAAAGGGGAAGACAGGAAGTGAGGTCATATGGATCCGGCACGTGGTCTTCCACCATTGGTTCATAGCTGGACATGACATCAGAGGGACTGGAGCTGGTGTGGCCGACTTCCATTGGCCCAGTCCCGGAAGTGATGTCAGGAGAGCCAGGTGAAATCCCCCGGGAATGGTCTACAGGCAAGGGAGAAAAAGAGTCAGTGCACTCTGCCACATCCCGGCATGCCTCCGAACTGCCTTCACTCAAGCCCTTTAGCTGCCTCCCATGCGCACGTGTGTGACAATATATATATATATATACCAGCAAAATACGCAGCGGAGAAGTAGTGTGTTAAAGAAGCAATGAAAAAGAAAAGGAAACATTTTGAAAATAACGTAACATGATTGTCAATGTAATTGTTTTGTCACTGTTGTGAGTGATGAGTGTTGCTGTCATATATATATATATATATATATATATATAAATATATATATATTTACACACACACACATAAACATATATATATACATATCTATACATATACACATATATATACACACACACACATATATACATACATATATATATATCTACATATATACACATACATACATACACACACATATATACACACAAATACATATATATACATACACACACACATATATAAACATATATATACATATACATACATATCTACATATATACACACACAGCTATTTCGTATCAGTGCAATACGCTGCTTGTTAAAACGGATAACTCCTGCTCTTACGTGCAAGTCTGTGTGGATATTATGAACTATCGTATTTGTTCAAGTTCTATTTAAATTTCAAATAGAAGGAATTTTTATTTAGTCGACAGAAATATCTTTGGTAGGAATGGTAAAAACAGACAGGAATATTATTCCTGAATAAATCAACTCAAACCTTAAACAACTTATAATATTTTGCTCTCCATAAAAATATATCCTGTCTAAATTATACAAGTTAGAAATAAAGTAAACATTAAAAGAACAAACATTCAAATTTCTTTACTCTTATGTAATTTTATATAAAAAATAAACTTAGATTTTAAATATCCCAAAAGATTTTGCTCTCCATAAAAATATATCCTGTCAAAATTATACAAATTCAAATATGAACATGCTGCATAACAAAACCTGGAAATATAAATAAAATGTGTTCCTTTCAGCAATAACAAATCAAATCATTCAGTTGTCTTTGCTCATATGTCATTTTAGAGCTGGACGCCTGGCATCTTTTTTTGGCAACAAGTTCATTTATGTTTGGTGTGAGGTTCTGTGTTGTGGAGATTCTCAGGATGGACTGCAGGTGCTCATCAGTGAGGCGACTCCTGTGTGCTGTTTTGTTAGTCTTTATCACTGAGAAGAGCTTCTCACACAGATATATACTACCAAACATACACAAGGTTCGAGCCGCATGTAGACAGACTTTTTTTGTTCTTTAAAGTCACCAAAGCGCCGTGCAAACTCAGTGCGCTCAGTTTATCAGCAAAGTGTGTATTTAGGAACACCGTAGTGACGACTTGGTTCAACATTACTTGGCAACAGTGAAAGTGGGGCAAGTTGCACTGGTGCATTTGTGTCTCCCATAAAAGCAGCTTCACTTGAAATCACTTTGTGATTGTGCACGGGTAAAAACGTCCGCTGAAGTGTCTGATTCTTATTTAATTCTTCTGCTTTCTGTATCTTCTGCATTGCATTCAGGTCTTTCAGGTTACCCTGATGTTTTGTCTCATAGTGCCGTCTTAGATTAAATTCTGTAATTACAGCCACATTAGCTCCACATTAGTTCGGCAAGGCAGCTGAAGCGCTGCATTATGGGATCTGTAGTTTATTGTGTTACCAGCGCTTCATATACCCGGGCCATTAATAACAATAATACAGTATATAAAATGATCTCGCGGGCCGGATATAATTACACGCCGGGCCGGATGTGGCCCGCGGCCCTGGAGTTTGACACATATGGACTAAATAGAACTTGAAAAGATATATTTTTTCAAATGTGATCGCGCAATTCAGATAGAGTTGATGCGCACTACAGCCTGCATGCCTCAATAAGTCATCCTCCCCTCGCTCTTACTTTTTTACCGTTCATCTAATGAATACACTGAGTATGGCTTTACCAAAACAATCATTGATTGCGAATAAAGTATCCATTATTCGAGTATGTAGATCGGGGTATATATATATATATATATATATATATATACCCGCGTATCGCAGCGGAGAAGTAGTGTGTTAAAAAAGCTATGAAAAAGAAAAGGGAACATTTTAAAAATAACGTAACATGACTGTCAATATACAGTATTTGTTTTGTGAGTCTTACTGATTGTTGCTGTCACCAAGGATTTGATTATCATTATTTCTTTCAATCAGGTTCGTATTTGTAGGATGTGTTGTGTTCAAGTTACATTCCGTGTTTGTCAATCATTGTAAAGATGACAGGTTTCATTCATCAATTCGTTTCTTACTGCATCAATAAACAGCTCGTCTTCTTCTTTATCTGAAACCTGACACACTGCATGCACTGGTTTTTTTTTACACTGTCTTCCTTTAGCGGGACATTGACTTTTTCCACCGTGTGCTTTGTTTCCGCAGTAGCTGGATTTATGAATATGCTTGTATGTATCATTTATGAATATGCTTGTATGTATCAGACGCCTTATATTTTTTTGCTGCCTTTTCAATTGTGTAATTCGGTTTTTGTTCAGCGCTCTTTGGAACTGTTGTTTTTTGTCTGTGCACTGCGTCAGTTCACGTGAGCCGCTCGGTGTACATGCATCGAAGTTTCCCAGCTGTGCTGGTGCCATGTTGTGCTATGTCCATGGCTCGAAGTCCCGGCACTTAAAACTTTCTCTCGCAGTTTCGCTGAGTTTGTGCCAAACACCACCCTGACCATGTCATCTTCCTCTGCATAAGCACAGTCCTTCACCCGTGAATATTTACCCGTGACAGTTTGCTATTGGATTGCCGCTGACGGACGGCCTTATATGGGCAGACACTAAATTACAAACGCCAGCGGCAGCCTGTCTATGAACTTAATTTAAACTTTAGGTTTACATCGTGCTTTGTTTCCGAAGTAGCAGAACTCATGAATATGGTTGTATATGTCACTCGCTCGCTTCTTATTGTTTCGCTGCCTTCTCAATTATATAATGCATGTTTTCTCCAGCGCTTTTTGGGCCTCTTCCTGGTTTTCTACGTACTGCGTGATTACGTGGAAGGCGTGATGATGTCACACGAAACTCCGCCCCCACGGGTTTCAAGCTCATCTCCATTACAGTAAATGGAGAAAAACAACTTCCAGTTATGACCATTACGCGTAGAATTTCGAAATGAAACCTGCCCAACTTTTGTAAGGAAGCTGTAAGGAATAAGCCTGCCAAATTTCAGCCTTCTAACTACACGGGAAGTTGGAGAATTAGTGATGAGTCAGTCAGTCAGTCAGTCAGTGAGTCAGTGAGTGAGGGCTTTGCCGTTTATTAGTATAGATAGAGATATATATATATAGATATATATATATATATATAGATAGATATGACAACAACACTCATATCAATGACAAAACAATTACATTAACAATCATGTTACGTTATTTTTAAAATTTTTCCTTTTCGTTTTCATAACCTCTTTAACACACTACTTCTCCACTGCGAAGCGCGGGTATTCTGCTAGTATATATATATATATATATATATATATATATATACACTAGGGGCTTTTGCCCCCTGCTCGCTTCATTCACCAACCCCTTGGCAGGCACTACGCGCTAGCCACTTTGCACATCTGCCGCTCCCATATGTGGAAGCGGATGTACAATTTAAACAGATTGTTATTTTCATGGGAATTGTTACATATCCATAATAGAACTAACTCTTTTACATTACCGCAAGCAATTAACCATAGTAAAGAATAGTAAAATATAATAAATTGAAAGAAAATTATGTTTCATGTTGCATTAGAAGTATTCGTTGCGTTATACGTTTTCATTTTGTTTGGCTTTGAAATTAATTCCGGGACTGGGCCAATGGAAGTCGGCCACACCAGCTCCAGTCCCTCTGATGTCACATTTTAAACTGACACTTTTACTGCAAAACTGTATATATATATACAGGGTGAGTCACACTTATGTTAACACTAGTGTTACTGGTATGCATATACTTTTTGTAACAATTTTTGTACACAATTTATGTGCCACATATGGTACATGTGTTGAACATGTTGGCAAACTGGTTCAGACATTCCTGTAAATCATGTTGCACATAACATAATTTTGGCTCGATCGAACCTCGGACATCAGCATCAGAGACGAAGTCCCTTTACACTGCACCACAGCGTGTAGTTTGTTTATTTGACAGCCTGTAGATTGGAGTAATTACTTTCATAGCATCTGTGTTCTGAGTCCCGATCTGATTGTATGGGTGGTTACCTACCAGTCCAAGGTTCGATCCCCACAAGGGGAGCAGTGGAGTGTATACGCCTGATGAGCCCAAATAAGGCCGAAACACATGTCGCGTACTCTTTGCATTATTTGACAGTAAACTATGTAATATATACATATATATATACATACAGTATATATATATGTGTGTTTTAAATTAATATTTGTGCTTCAGCAACTGCACAGTTAAAATTTTTGCTACACTTCTTTTATTTCAGCTACTAACTGTTGTACAAGGGTTACATTCTATGCCATTTTTGCAAATTAGTTTAGCAGCCACATTACAGTTTCATTTTGATGTCACTGGGTCAGTCATTTTAAGTGGTGTGTATTTTTATTTAGATCATTTCCTCCTAAAATTAAAACATCAAATGACCTTTATGATTTTAAAACAAAGGAAGACAGAGATTTGTAAAGGGTGATTTAGAAGAGTATGATTCTAAACACTGATTAGGCAAATGACCAGCAAACAAGACCAATGGGCAATTCAACCTCTTCATCAGGAAGCAAGCAAAAAAGTCAAAACCAAAACTTAAATGAGAAATTATATTGCTCTAGAAATTAGCTTCCTATCATTGATGACTGTGCTTTATGCAACACCAAGCGCCTGTGAGTATATGATAAACAGGTGGACACAAAGGCACGTGGCATCACAGCATCCCACTCTAAAATGGCCGTGTGTGATAACATCATAAATAAGTAACTAAACAAACAGTGAAAAATAATATAAGCAACATAAAAAGATAAAAATGCATCACTTTTTATTAAATTGTGACAATCTGGATTTCTTGAAACCCTCACTGTTAGGTTTCTATGTGCTTTCCAGAATTCGGACAGAAGCACACAGAGCAAATTATAATAGTCGATACTCCTTAAAAATAAATTTGAATAGCTAAACTTGACTTAGCAATTTTTCCATTTAATTGACGTTCATTATGTGAAGCTGTATGATAATTTCAAAAAGGATTACCCACTGCTTTGCGAGTTCCTGTAATTAAAATAAAATTAGAAAATGTAAAATTAAATCCTTCTTGTACTTAAAAAACAATTTGAGTAATATAAAAAAACACAAAACATCTATTAAACAATGCCCTAATTGTGCATTCAGACAAGAGACAAGTGTACCAACACACTAATTTTGGTCCTGTGTAAAATTTCTCTGTGAACATCTCCATCACAAAATGTAATATTTTCAAATAATCCAAATTAGAATCATGGGGGCCTATCCCAGCAGTATCAAGTGAAAGACAAGATGCAGTTTGGGGCAGGACACCAGTCCATCATAGGGCTCACTAATGCACACAATCACAATCATAATCACACAGCATAGATTGTGGGGGGCAGAATAACATTAACAAGTTTAGGGATGTTAGAGGAAACATAATATAGTCACAGAAACAACATGTAAACTCAACAACAACATGTACCTTTGTACCCAGGATGTCCTTTCAGCTGAGCCATCCCACATTCAACTTTTCCTAAAGTAATACAAAGTAAATATTTCAAAAGGGCAAGAATTTCTGTATGATCTCATTAAACAATGTGAAGAACTTTGTTAAAATAAGTTAACCATCTCTTCAATAGTATTTCCTTCTCTTTAAACACACTTCAATCCTAATAATTAGTTTCCGCAGTAAACACAACCGTAAGATACTTTTACAGACACAGATCAGATTAAAGCCTTCACACATCTGTGGAAGTCTGTGTTATATATCATCACTTAATTACTTCTGAAGTCTCCATATGTGAAGAAGTAGATAACCTCCCAGCGGTAAAAGGTACTGCTAAGGAGGTCCTCAGTGATTTACAAATTTTAGAGAGAGAAGTACAGCTCAGATTAAAAAGGCTGTAACCAAACAAATCACCAGGACCAGATATTATTTACCCTCAAGTTCTTAAGAAGGCTAGTGAGTACATATATAAATGCTTAACACAAAATTTTAGGAAGTCACTGCAAACTGGGGAAATTCCAAAGGACTGGAAAATAACAAATATTATCCTATAATATAAAAAGGATAGATTCAAGCAACTATGGGTCAGTAAGCTTAACGTGCATCACTAATGGAAGGAATTATTAAGGGAAAGATTGAGCAACACGTGGCAAGAACAGGACTTTTACTGAACAGTGGGTTCAGAAGAGGAAGGTCATGCTTGGCTATGATCAGGGTGGAGCAGATGATATTATTTATCTTGACTTACAGAAAGCATTTAAAAAGGTGCCATATGAGAGGTTGGGCATCAAACTAAAAGAAGTTGGAGTTCAGGGTGTTGTTTGTAGGTGAAATGTTAAGCGTGGTTCTCTACAGAAGGACTTGAACAGCATACAGGCTCTGGCAGATTTGTAGCAGATGAAATTCAATGTAAGTAAACACAAAATATTATACATACAAAGTAAAAATGTTAGGCTTGAATACACAATGGGAGATCTGAAAATTGAAAGTACACCTTATCAGAACGATTTAGGTGTCATAGTGGACTCAACACTATCAACTGCCAGACAATGTTCAGAAGCCATTAAGAAGGCTAACAGAATTTTAGGTTATATAGCATGATGTGTAGAGTACAAGTCCAAGGAGTTTATGCTCAACCTTTATAATGCACTGGTGAGGCCTAATCTTGAGTACTGTGTACAGTTGTGGCCTCCTCACTACAAAATGACATAGCAGTGCTGGAAAAAGTCCAGAGAAGAGCAATTTGGCTGATTAAAGGACTACAGGGGATGAAATATGAGGAAAAATTAAAAGAGCCGAGTCTTTTCAGTTTAAGCAAAAGAAGATTAAAAGGTGACATGACTGAAGTGTTTAAAATTATGAAAGGAATTAGTACAGTGGATCAACACTGTTATTTTAAAATGATTTCATCAACACGGGGATACAGTTGGAAACTCGTTAAGGGTTAACTTCATACAAACATTAGGAAGTTTTTCCTTATACAGACAACCATTAATACATGGAATAAGTTACCAGGTATTGTTGTAGACAGTAGGACTTTAGGGACCTTTAAAACTAGTATTATTTTGGAAGAATTAAATGGATTGAACTGGGAAGCTTTGTTGAGCTGAATTGTTCTAATGTTCTAAAGAATGTGCCAGATAAGCCCTGCCTCTAACTGTTGAAGTTGTATGTATCATGAGATGTAGCATTTCATTGTATGTTGCTTGCATTACACTAATTATAATAATATGTGAGAGACAAGTCTAAATCTCAGTTCTAATTTCTACATTTTCTTCATCACTAAAACACTTACATCATTCATAGATACTGTCAAAATAAAATACCAAGATGTCAGTATTTTCTTTCTATTTTCCAGCAGTTTGCTTAAATAGCAGTTGCTACCTTGTGCGGTGCTACTTAAGAAGAGAGTGTTGCTTGCTGTGCTTCATAGAATAATTACGTCAGAACAAACCGTGGGGACCAGGTGGCTTACAATATTAACCTTTTGATTTTTTTGAACAAATGGAATTCAGGCAGGAGAAGTGACTTGCTCAGAGCCACAAACTCAGAAAGTCACCGGTAAGAAATGAACCAGCAGCCATGTGGTTTAAATTTCCATGCTTTAGCCACTTTGGATTGGAATGTGGATTTCAGGACTTATCTAAGAAATAAGAAAGGCATGCTTTTCATTCTACAGAAAAGAAATACACAAATTTTAGAGCCATCAAATCTTATTTTAGATTGCTTTGCTGTTCACTGTGTGTACCATTCAAGCTGTATTTATCATCATCATCGTGACTCCTTTTGCTGGAGATTATGCTTGTTTTCAAACTGGTATTGCACTTTAAATGCCACTCTTATCAGCATGCTATTGGACAAAAGAACTGAGGAGCTATAACTGACTGACAATGTCATGTCTCACTGACATTTAAAAAATTATTTTCTATTATCTACATTTTGGCCTTGTTATCTGAAGCCTGCTTTGACAATAGGGAAATGGATTTGTAAACACAGCAGCATTATTATTTTAAATTTGAAAGCTAAAACTAATTAAATTGGACATTACTTTTATATGGAAGTCTTCTCAAAATATTAAATTGACCATTTTAAAAAATGTTATAAAAGTGATGTTAGTTGAAAACAAGTTGTTAAAAGGTTGATTATTTCAGGTCAGGAATACTGTTCAGGGACATTTTGTTATACAGTATGGGATGACATGCTGAACCACAGAATAGCACTACTGCCTCACATAGCTCAGGTTTAGGGTTCAAATCTCAGCTTTCTCAGTGTCTGTATAGAATTTGACCTATTTTGATGGTGCTTTCTCTTTTGATTATGCTAAAGAAGTGCTTGTTAGGTTACTTTCAGTCTGAAATATGGCCTGGTATGAGATGCTGCAGGCCTGTTCATGATTTTGCCCTACAATGGACTGGCATGCAGTCTGGGGACAGGTCTCACTGTGCACCTGTACTCCCAGGTGAGGGATGTTTCAAACAGCACTATAACTGGATTTACTGCATTAAGAAAAGGGACGTAATCTTTTTAATTCACCATCTGTCTTTTTTCTGAACCCACTAATGCAATTGTAGGGCAAAATCACACATCCAGCGCATGGTGGAGACGGAAATAGCCAAGGTACATCTAAGGAGCTGGCTTGTCTGTGCCGGCACCCAGACCATAAGTCGAGAGGGGTGCAGACATCATGGGGCCTTTCTTTCTGCCATAGAGAGACCCAGACTGTTGCTGTACCCCAGAACAAAAGGAAGGGAAAAACTGGGTCTCCAAACAGTGCAACACATGAGCTTGTGTGTGGGACGCTTCACTCCGCAAGACTCAGCTGAGGGAGGTGCAGTGAGACAGACGGCCTCGGCCATTACCCGGCTGGGACGCCAGCTGGATGGTACGACCTGGGGAGAGAGCATCTCCGAGGCACTACCTCCTCTGAGTCACTAGAGGGCAGCCCTTTTGGGCAGCTGTGGCATCAAGGATTCCCGCAGGGCACGCTGGAACTTGGAGTTTAGCACAGCCTTGTTGGGTTCCGTGGGGGCTGCCACAGGGAGCTGCAGAGCCCTACGATGGACTTTCACCACACCTGGGAGTGATTCCAGGTAATTAAATAAGCCACCTGTAACACTTCCAGGAGTAGAATATAAGGAGCTGCCTCACTTCATTTGAAGAACTGGAGTCGGGATTAAGTGGACAAAGCTTGCTGGGAGAGGAGTGAAGTTGGGGAGAAGAGAGAAGGAAAAGAATGTGCTGTCATTATTGACATTATTTGTATATTGCTGGGATTTGGTAGCTGAAAAGTAAAGGTGTGCAGTGTGACAATTTGTGTCCTGCCTGTCTGTTTCAGGGTTAGGGCAGCTATATGAACCCTGGTGGGCCACACTTATAATAACCGTGCTCATGCTTGCATAGTGGCAAATTACCCCAGACTCAGTCTGGACTCAGCCACATCAAACCTTACTTTTCCTTTTGTTCCATTGAGAAATGGATGAAAGCCAGCCCAGTTCCAAATGATGAAATAACAGAAAACCATAATACAAACATTACTGTTTCGAAGTAGGATCCAAACAGTCTCACCGATGTCTCCAGAAAGCAGTTCGACAGCCCTGGGATGTGGTTGATGAACAGTCCCAAGTGCTGTGAATGCCTTTGATGCAATAGTAGCAGTGCTCGGTATGATGGATCACGGTTGTTTGATGCTTCCTTTTTTTTTTTTTAAACTTATACTGTATGCAACCAGGAAGTAAGAGGAACCCCCACCTCCTCAAGGGTCAAGTGGCATGCTTGGTGACATTCCTTGCAGATGCAGCAAAGAAACTCTTCTACAGGTATATATATTTTATACATGATAAAGGTCAAAAAAACAAAACACTTATATATACTAAACAAACACGACTGACATGTTATGTAGCCCTGCTACAGACTAAACATATAGAAAATAAAACTCAAAATCAGGTGTACACCTTAAAAAGTACACGTCTATTCATTTCTAAAAGGCAGAGGGGGACCTACAACTCCTGGTATAAATAACAAAATAGAGTTTCTTTAAATAAGAATAATCTTTTATTCAAAAAAGTATTCAAAATTTAAACAAGAAGAGAATTTTTAAAAATGAGAAAGGATAATATAACATATTACCAAAAAAAGTAACCCAAAAACAAATAAAATTAAGCCCACATGACAATATTATATACCAAAAGCAAAGCAAAAATGTCCAAAATAACCCAAAAAAGAACTGACAAAAATCACAAAAATCCAAAGGAGCCAAGCACCTCAAGCAAGAGCTAATGCCTCAGCACTAGGCTGAGGAGCCTCAGGCCTCTATGTAGGCTTTTACATACCCACAGAAGAAAAAGTATTAATGAAAATACAGTACAAAAAGAAAACAAAAAATAAAATTAAAAACAAAATCATTCCTAAATCCATCCATCCATCCATCCTCTTCCGCTTATCTGGGGTTGGGTCGCGGGGGCAGCAGCTTAAGCAGAGAGGCCCAGACTTCCCTCTCCCCGGCCACTTCTTCCAGCTCTTCTGGGAGAATCCCAAGGCGTTCCCAGGCCAGCCGGGAGACATAGTCCCTCCAGCATGTCCTGGGTCTTCCCTGGGGCCTCCTCCCGGTTGGACGTGCCCGGAACACCTCACCAGGGAGGCGTCCAGGAGGCATCCTGATCAGATGCCCGAGCCACCTCATCTGACTCCTCTCGATGCGGAGGAGTAGTGCTCTACTCTGAGCCCCTCCCGGATGACTGAGCTTCTCACCCTATCTTTAAGGGAAAGCCCAGACACCCTGCGGAGGAAACTCATTTCAGCAGCTTGTATTCGCGATCTCGTTCTTTCGGTCACTACCCATAGCTCATGACCATAGGTGAGGGTAGGAACATAGATCGACTGGTAAATTGAGAGCTTTGCCTTACGGCTCAGCTCTTTTTTCACTATGACAGACCGATGCAGAGCCCGCATTACTGCGGATGCCGCACCGATCTGCCTGTCGATCTCACGGTCCATTCTTCCCTCACTCGTGAACAAGACCCCGAGATACTTGAACTCCTCTACTTAGGGCAGTATCTCTCCCCCAACCCTGAGAGGGCACTCTACCCTTTTCCGGCTGAGGACCATGGTCTTGGATTTGGAGGTGCTGATTCTCATCCCAGCCACTTCACACTCAGCTGCGAACCGTTCCAGAGAGAGCTGAAGATCACAGCCTGATGAAGCAAACAGGACAACATCATCTGCAAAAAGCAGTGACCCAATCCTGAGTCCACCAAACCGGACCCCTTCAACACCCTGGCTGCGCCTAGAAATTCTGTCCATAAAAGTTATGAACAGAATTGGTGACAAAGGGCAGCCCTGGCGGAGTCCAACTCTCACTGGAAACGGGCTCGACTTACTGCCAGCAATGCGGACCAAACTCTGACACTGGTTGTACAGGGACCGAACAGCTCTTATCAGGGGGTCCGGTACCCCATACTCCCGTAGCACCCCCCACAGGATTCCCTGAGGTACACAGTCGAACGCCTTTTCCAAGTCCACAAAACACATGTAGACTGGTTAGGCAAACTCCCATACACCCTCCAGGACTCTGCTAAGGGTGCAGAGCTGGTCCACTGTTCTGCGACCAGGACGAAAGCCACACTGTTCCTCCTGAATCCAAGGTTCGACTATCCGACAGACCCTCCTCTCCAGAACCCCCGAATAGACTTTTCCAGGGAGGCTGAGGAGTGTGATCCCTCTGTAGTTGGAACACACCCTCCGGTCCCCCTTTTTAAAGAGGGGGACCACCACCCCGGTCTGCCAATCCAGAGGCACTGTCCCCAATGTCTATGCGATGTTGCAGAGACGTGTCAACCAAGACAGTCCTACAACATCCAGAGCCTTGAGGAACTCCGGGCGTATCTCATCCACCCCTGGGGCCCTGCCACCAAGGAGTATTTTGACCACCTCGGTGACCTCAGTCCCAGAGATGGGAGAGCCCACCTCAGAGTCCCCAGGCTCTTCTTCCTCATTGGAAGGTATGTTAGTGGGATTGAGGAGGTCTTCGAAGTACTCCCCCCAGTTCCTAAATATTCCTAAATAATGACAAACAGATTAACAGTAAATAAACATATAATGGGACTACATGAATCCACCTATCTTGGTATATCATCTGCAAACTTAACCAGCTTTTTTGTTATATTCCAGTCCAAATCATTTATATATAGCACTGACCTCTGTGGAACACCAATCTTAATGTGAATTAATTCTGACGAATTTCCTTGCACCATTACCCTTTGCTTCCTGTGTCTGATCCAATTCTGCACCCATCTACAAACATCACCCTGAACTCCCACTTCTTTTAGTTTGATGCCCAACCTCTCACCTGGCACCTCATCAAATGCTTTCTGAAAGTCTAAATACATAAGCTCCACTTTGATCATATTCTTATGTTTCTTCCTCATAGAATTCCAGCATGTCAGTAAAACATGACCTCCCTCTTCTGAACCCATACTGACTCATGTTCTTTCCATGTGTTGCTCAGTCTTTCCCTTCCATTAATTTTACTGTAAAGCACAGTAAGCTTACTGGCTTAAAGTTACTTGGATCTGATCGGTCACCCTTTTTATATAACGGGATAATATTTGCCATTTTCCAGTCCTTCAGAATCTCCCCAGTGTGCAGTGTCTTTCTAAAAATATGTGTTAGGGGTTTATATACAGTATGTACTCACTAACCACCTTGAGAAGTCGAGAGAAAATATTATCTGGTCCTGGAGATTTTTTTGATTTCAGCCTAGGTTTTCATATTAGATGTTATGTGTGTATGTGGATGTTTGTTCTTTGTTGTGTAACTACAGTATTTACATTTTATAACGGACAAGGCACGCTGTTGTAATTTTCTCTCTATCACTGCACATATTTGCATTTACTGTATATCAGAAATGGGCAATTCTGGGTGTGTGTAAAATTTCATCCTTCTAATATGTTCATTTTATTTTTTCTAAACCTTTATTTTTGACTGATTTATCTGGTTTTGTCTGTGAACTGGGGAGATTGAGTGGAGGAGGGAGACATTTAATAGTAAGTACAACTTGGCGTGGCCGAGTCTGGACTTTACTTCATCTCTTGCGGAGTGTATTGTCTGAGTGTGATCACGGTTGTTACAAACTAAAGCAGGGACTAAACCCAGGTCAAACAATGACACTTTTACAGCAAAAGACCATCTTTAGATGAAATTGATTCTGTAATAAAATTCAGTATGCAATAGAGTTTGAATTCATAATAAAAATAAATATTAGGTTTTCTATTCAACTGCAATGTCCTGTTTTTCTGCACTGAAATTGTACATCATTGTAGAGTGCTGTTTTACTTTCCTGGCTTTAAATATGCCAGCCATTCCTTACTCCTAAATAAATGAAGTTCAGTAGCATGTCCTTGATTGGTATTGTTGC
Source organism: Polypterus bichir lapradei (assembly GCA_026402145.1). Taxonomy (NCBI): domain Eukaryota; kingdom Metazoa; phylum Chordata; class Cladistia; order Polypteriformes; family Polypteridae; genus Polypterus; species Polypterus bichir. Next base: position 9,826,925 of record JANRMT010062842.1, on the reverse strand, counting down.
CCACTGCCCAGTGAAAACACACAATACTTCATGGGATTGTTCGATGCATAGTACACTTAAAAATGTGTATAACTGCCTGTGCATCATATATTTATGTTCAAACCTTTTCTGGAATTTTAAACATAAACTACTGCTAACCCAGTAGTAGAGGAGAGTCAGACTAAACTGCAAGAACATTCATTCCGCCAAAACAGGCACTAACTGAAGAGCTTAAATTGGCATTTTACACAAGCAAGCAAAGATGTGCACTTACTGTCATTCCCTTGTGGAACATGTTTTCTAAAGAACTAAAATACTGCAGCCATTAAGTCAGGGATTTAATATAAAACGAAAAATAAAACTAAAAGATGCCTCTGTGATATTTATACAATGGCACAAAAGCATTTCACACAGACTATGAACAAGAAAAAACTTTTTAACCCACCGTATTGTGAAATGCCATGAAAATAGTCTGCTAGAATGCACTACCATCAGAGAACGTATGATTGTCTGGGATAAATGTCTACAGTTGCTGTTTTTTACAGAGTGGCTAAGCAATTTAGCACTAGCAGTCATGAGCATTTCTATGCTTTTTCAGGAAACCCGTTCATTTAGCTCCATTCACTAAAGAAAGATGGCTTTTTCACTTCCCAGATGATTTGATCAGAAATACTTACTGTATCAAAACAAAATAAAACTGCTAAGTAATTACTTGTAATTGGCTCTGCTATACAATAATCTCTCATTTAAACACATTCAAGCAATCAAGACTGTTATATGTAGCAGAAAAAAAACACTTATTACCATCAAAAGATCTCACATTAACTTTACAGTGGGGAAACTATAAAAACAAATTTCAGAAACCATTGTCTATATTGCGGATAAAGAAACAATAGTGAAAAATTGCATTACATGATTATGGTTGATTTTTAGTAAACCAACACATCATACATTGTATATTAACGATCAGTAAAATAAATAATTGCCTTACAAAAACTTCATTAAAATTACTTTTCAATTTTAATCTCAGATTAAATTAAATGTAACATACATGCTGTACCAGTATATTGTATTTAATTATTAAAAATATTTGTTCTGCAACATACACGTTTCCAGTGTTGCATTAATTGAGACAAAACGTTAAGTACAAAACTTCAAAATGAACAACTCCACTAAAAAAATCACAGCCAGTTCCATTTCAAACTGCTGACGTTCTAGTTCATCACATTTACTAAAGATGGAAATTCAGGACAGCACATTGCCTCGCTGTTCCTTAATATTATCTCTCAGCTCACAGGTAAGAAAGACCACCAGATGTTTGAAATACTCTACACCTTGACTGTAGGGGTAAAGTGAGAGCTAAGTTCTTGAAAAATAACGCTTCATTTATTGGTCACTATCCAACTATGTGTTAAGTGATTATGAATGACTAAAATAAAAGCCTTAGGCTTAATCTTTGTATAACACAGAAGGGTACAGGAGTAGAACTGATACTTATGTGGACCGAGAAGAGTCAGTTGAGGTAGCATGTAGTTAGGCATTTGCCTCATGCAGGGAAAACCAGCAGTCAGACATGACAGTTGGAGTATGATCCACTGACCCGATCAGTATGAAAGTATTGGCATGGTAAAGCAGTGCAGTAATTCATCACTAAAATGAATGTTGAAGAAAATCCAAACATTCAAATAAGGTAATTATAATTAAAACAGAGTCAGTGCTACATATTGCTCAGCGCCATATGTGGCTCAGCATATTTGATGCTGGTGGTGGAAATCAGCAAACCCAACATTAGGATTGTAGAGAATCAAAACAAAGCCAGACTAGAAAGTTTTCTTTTTCTCTGAGTTATGCATTCTGATTGGAAATAAAAAAAGAAAATTTGATGAACCAGTTAATTAAAAGAGACAGAAGGATAGTACTTTGAATAGGGGGCTACCTACATGTAAGTGTATCTATTAGTTATGGTTGTTTAACGGTTCATTAATGAATACTTAAATTGACGTTAGTCGTACTCATAAAGCACCAATATAAAACATCAGCTTAGGTATAGCTTAGGTACTGTAAAAATGCATCTGTTACTCATTTACTACTTTGTAACAAGACCTTAGCAAACACTAATTTGGGTCTTCATAACACAAAGAATATGTAAAGTATTTATTCATCTCTGCAAAGTGACCTCCTAACAAAACTTCACATTGGAGTGGTTTGAGGTGGCTTAACTGAGACACATTTCTATTGATGTTATATATCCTTCTATATAAAAGCGGTCGGGATTGTCCTTCCGTCCCATGAGTGCTATGCAGGCGCAGAGTTTCACACACGCCCCGTCCATTTTGCAATGCACGATGGGATTTGTAGTTTCGTTTTTCCAGGTAAAAGATGATTTTCTACTCCAGACTGTGCGATATCTTCTTCTTCTTTCTTTCTTACTATATAAAAGCGGTCAGGATTGTCCTTCCGTCCCATGAGTGGAAAGCGTAGCGGTATTCCGCTTATCACAGACTTACTACTTGCAGCTTGCGGTACGAAGCGACATGATGTGAGCAGAGTTCTGGTGCTCTCATCGTCCCCTTGCTTTTGTGCGCGATGCGCTGGAAAAATAGACAAAATTATGTCTCTGGAAATAATGTTGATGGAGTACAAATGCCTCACCGCGTAGTAAATATCAAAGGGGTTCAAAAGGGCGACCTCAATATAGAAAAAAAGTTTAAATTTCATCACAAAAATAACAGAAACTACGAGTATTAAAGTAATACCACTCAAATGCAATATAACCAAATTACAGTAAACCCTCGCTATATCGCGTTTCGACTTTCGCGGCTTCACTCTATCGCGGATTTTATATGAAAGCATAACTAAATATATAACGCTGATTTTTTGCTGCTTCGCGGGTTCCGCGGACAATGTGTCTTTTTACTTCCTGTACATGCTTCCTCAGTTGGTTTGCCCAGTTGATTTCATACAAGGGACGCTATTGGCGGATGACTGAGAAGCTAACCAATCAGAGCACGCAGTTAAGTTCTCCTGACTGAGAAGCTAACCAATCAGAGCACGCAGTTAAGTTCCTGCGTGCTGAATGCAGTGTTAACCAGGAAGTCTTGTCTCACGCATTCAGCACCAACGTGTTTCGCTGTGTAAAGAGTTGTGCTCTTTTGTATTTATCTTTGTGCATAGTCAAGCCCTTCATTATGGCTCCAAAACAATCTGCTACTGCTTCAGGGGCCGTGCCCAAGCGCCAACAGAAGATGTTAACGATTGCTGAAAAGGTAAATGTTTTGGATTTGTTGAAGGCTACGATTCTTTTTATTTAAAAAGTAGGAAAGGAATATAAGATCTACGGCTGCAGTGTCCTTTTAACCAGGGTGCAAAATGAGTTGTAAGTGGATGTAATAAGGCAGTAGTCTGGATGGAATCTGCTTTAGGGATTTGGATTGAAGACTGCCAGAAGAAGAACAACGGCAGTGCTACACAATCGCCTGAAGTGGCTCTTTTAGAAGAGCTGTAACGCTCTCCTTTGTTGTGCAGTAAAATTAAATTCATTGTTATCGGACAAGTCATCGTGTCATTGTTGGTGAGTAACCATAATTAATTTTCTACTTACAGTACTTAGTACATGTACGTACGTTTAGTGTCACTGTACACACATTTACTGTATACTATTTTTCTTGCATTGTACGTATTTATTGCTGGTGGCCTGTCTATCGTAATGGCTGTAACATATGTGATATCGGAGACACTCAACATCTTTAAAATAATATTTAGGTTTTACTGTATATAAACAGTGTGTTTATATACATAATTTCAATGAATCTTACCTAATATCTAAGAGAATACAAAGGGATTATGCTGTATAACTCTGCGGGGAATATTTATAAACAGTGTGGGAGAGTTTATAAGGGCTTAAAATATATAAAAATAACCATACAAACATATGGTTTCTACTTCGCGGATTTTCACCTATCACGGGGGGGTCTGGAATGCAACCTCCGCGATCGAGGAGGGATTACTGTAATGAGTTTGTATAAAATATCAAATTGATCTACATATTGAATTGCCTTAAAAGTCGGTCGCCTTAAAAGGCGGGTCAGCCTAGTTTAATATAAAACCTGTCAATCCTTCATATTAACAAGTAATTTTACCATCATGTCAGTATGCCACAATGCACATAGATGAATAACCAATCTAGTGATGTTTTATAAGTACAATGAAGACCAAATGATGCCTTTGTTAAAGTCCTGACACACAGTAGTAAATGAGTAATACCTAAAAAGCAGGGCCTAAACCAAAGTGTTACTATTACCTAGTTACCTTTGTTATTGGACTTTCACAAAGGCTTTGTTTAAAAGTTGCAATATTAGTAACTCAAATTACAATGTGACAGTAACACTTTCTTATACATTTCAATAATAAGTCATGAACACACATTATACAATGTGTAATAAATTATTTGTTCAGTTTGATTCAAATACTAATACATGCCATTAAATGATTATTCATATAATAGATGGATTGTTTATAAATGATCTAACAAATGGCTGATTAAGTATTTTTTTGTCATTCAGTATCACATTACGCATTTAAAAAATTTGTTTATTAATGTCTAGCCCAGTAGTGACAAATGTCTTTACTCTTTAAAGACCAGTTACTTCTATTTTATTTATCATATATTGTACAAGTGTGTTGTTCACGTGTTTTACAATTTGTCTTCTTCTCCTCCTTTCTGCTGCTCCTGTTAGGGGATGCCACAGCGAATCATTTTTTTCCATATTTTTCTATCCTCTGCATTTTGTTCTGTTACACCCAGCACCTGCATGTCCTTTCTCACCACATCCATAAAACTCTTCTTAACCCTTCCTCCCAATATACTCAGCATCTCTCCTCTGCACATGTACAAACCAACACAATCTCGCCTCTCTGTTGTCTCCCGTCTCACTGTCTGACCCTCTAATGTGCTCATTTCTAATCCTATCCATCCTCGTCACACCCAATGCAAATCTAAAATTAAATCATCTTTAACTCTGCTACCTCCATCTCTGTCTTCTGCTTTCTTGTTAGTGCCACCATCTTAAACCCATATGACATAGCTGGTCTCACTACCATCCTGTAGTCCATCCCTTTCACTCTTGTTGATATCTGTCTGTCACAAATCACTCTTGACACTCTTCTCCACCCATTCCACCCTGCCTGCACTCTCAACGTGAGCTACCACAGCTATGCTGATGACACACAGCTGTATTTATCAGTAGCACCTGATGACCCCGATTCTATTGACTCACTAACACAATGTCTGACTTGTATCTCAGAATGGATGAATAGTAACTTTCTCAAGTTAAATAAAGAGAAAACTGAAATCTTAGTGATTGGCAATAATGGATACAATGAGGCTATTAGAAATAAACTGGATACATTAGGATTAAAAGTCAAGACGGAGGTAAAAAGCTTAGGGGTAATTGTTGACTGTAATCTGAATTTTAAATCCCATATTAATCAGATCACTAGGACAGCATTTTTTCACTTAAGAAACATAAGTAAAGTTAGACCTCTTATATCACTGAAAGATGCTGAGAAATTAGTTCACGCGTTTGTTTTCAGTCGACTAGATTACTGTAACGCACTCCTCTCAGGACTACCCAAGAAAGACATAAATCGTTTGCAACTAGTGCAGAATGCAGCTGCTAGAATCCTAACTAGGAAAAGAAAATCCGAACACATTTCTCCAGTTCTGATGTCACTACACTGGTTACCTGTGTCATTCAGGATTGACTTTAAAATTCTGCTTATGGTTTATAAAGCCTTAAATAATCTCGCCCCTTCTTATATATCGGAGTGTCTGACACCTTATATTCCAAATCGTAACCTCAGATCCTCAAATGAGTATCTCCTTAGAATTCCAAGAACAAAACTTAAAAGAAGTGGTGAGGCGGCCTTCTGCTGCTATGCACCTAAAATCTGGAATAGCCTGCCAATAGGAATTCGCCAGGCTAATACAGTGGAGCACTTTAAAACACTGCTGAAAACATATTACTTTAACATGGCCTTTCTATAACTTCAATTTAACTTAATTTAACTTAATCCTGATACTCTATATGTTCAATTTCCTCATATTAACTATTCAGGGTAGCTCTACAATCCGTACTGACCCCTACTCTCTTTTCTGTTTCTTTTTCCGGTTTCTTTGTGGTGGTGGCCTGCGCCACCTCCACCTACTCAAAGCTTCATGATGCTCCAACAATGATGGATGGACTAAAAGGCAGAATTCTACTTGACCATCATCATCAAGCCTTTCCGTGAGAACCCTAAATCCAAAGAGGACTGTTTCATTTATGTTAGGTAGCATGCCCAGAGGGGACTGGGCGGTCTCATGGTCTGGAATCCCTACAGATTTTATTTTTTTTTCTCCAGCCGTCTGGAGTTTTTATTTTGTTTTTTCTGTCCCCCCTGGCCATTGGACCTTACTCTTATTCGATGTTAATTAATGCTGATTTATTTTGTTTTCATATTGTGTTTTTTATTTTTCTATTCTTTATTATGTAAAGCACTTTGAGCTACTGTTTGTATGAATATGTGCTATATAAATAAATGTTGTTGTTGTTGTTGTCTTTTTCACCTCTCTTCCACAAACCCCGTTACTTTGTACTATTGATCCCAAGTATTTAATCTCATCCACCTTCGCCAACTCTACTCCTTGCTTCCTCACCATTCCATTAGCCTTCCTCTCATTTACACACATATATTCTGTCTTGTTATTACTAACCTTCATTCCTCTCCTCTCTAGAGCATATCTCCATATCTCCAGGGTCTCCTCAACCTGCTCTCTACTATCGCTACAGATCACGCTGTCATCAGCAAACATTATAGTGCAAGGGGACTCTTGTCAAATCTCATCTGTCAATCTGTCCATCACAATTGCAAATAAGAAAGGGCTCAGAGCCGACCCCTGATGTAATCTCACTTTCAGGTTGAATGCATCCATCACTCCTACTGCAGTTCTCACCCCAGTCACACTTCCCTCGTACATATTCTGTACAACTCTTACATAGTTCTCTGCCACTCCCGATATCCTCATACAATGCCACAACTCTCGAGGCACCCTTCATATGCTTTCTCCAGGTCCACAAAGATGCAATGCAGCTCCTTCTGGCCTTCTCTAAACTTCTCCATCAACACCCTCAGAGAAAACATCGCATCTGTGTTGCTCTTTCTTGGCATGAAATCATACTGCTGCTCACTAATCATCACCTCACTTCTTAACCTAGCTTCCACTACTCTTTCCCATAAAAACTAGATATTTTATGTTTCTGCCTGCTTTGTAACATTGAAAAAATGTATACAGACATTTACACTTTACACATTTACAAATCATTTAATCATCAGTTGTAGATCTTTTTGCAGTAAATCTAAATTTGAAACAATTTATCCATTGTGAAGGTTTATTAAATTTATGACAAAATGTTACTAACGTGTCTAATTATTTACTTATTTACTTTTTTTATGTATTTATTTATTTAAAGAGTAAAAAACCAAATTTCCCCCTGGGGACAAATAAAGTCCCGTCTATCTACAGTCTCTATCTATATAATACAAGCACTATAGCAAGTCATCAAAGTGTCTGTATTAAATTGTTACCAAGAAACAACAGGGGACCTCTTACCTAAAGTGCTCTGCAGTTCAGTTACTTGACATTTCCTTCCTTCATTTCCTTAGAGCATCCTTCTTTTAAGAAAACACAAGGAGAAAATTAAGGCAACTCACAGTGTACAGCACATAACTCATCTACTAATCATTTTTAAGTCCACATTATGTTTGGATCTTATTTTTGATCACCTATCAACTCTAACATGGCTACTTGGATTCTTGATTTTGATCTGCTGTTTGGTTTTCACACTCGTATGAAATAAAGTTTCATGGTTAAAAAAATTACCTCTGGATATTAGTGATGACTTAGAGTACTTACTATTTTTTGTACTTCATGCTTCCACAGAAGATCTCACTAAATCAAATCAAATCAGAACATTACTGGCAGATCTATCATCAGTAAGCTTCGGCTTCAGGTAATACCCATCTTACTGCTTCACAGGGCTATTTGAACTGATTATGTGCTCATACATGCTTAGAAAATTCTAATGAATGGAATTACTTTCCATAATGATTTCTAGAAGTATCTCTATGACTGTCAAACTGCTTATAGAATGAGGTTTTTCTACTCTAAGATTATCAGTGATAGTTTTATGCCAGAAGTACCTTCAGTAAGTGATTTTTTAGTTGCTTCATCTTTTTAGGTGGTACAGATCTCAGAGGTGTTATTTTCTTTCAGATGAAAAATAATAAATAGGTTTGAATGGTAAACTATTATTCCTGTTGCTGGAGATCCTAATATGATATATATTAAGTGTCAGATCTCAGCCAAGACAGAAGAATAAGAAACAATCCAATAATTTGGCATTAACATTCATAAAAATGAAAACTGTTATTGATGGAAATTTTTGAACATATTCTATTCCTTTTTAAATTATACTTTAAATTACATTTCTATTATAATAGCCAGCACAGTCTCACTTTTGCTTAATAAAAACAGAACTGGATACAGAACTAGCCATTACAAACAGACTGTTAATAGCTAATGTACTGTAAAAGTTAATACCGTTTATCAGTAGGGATTTGACTAATGGATACCCAGAAATCAAGGATATACAGGGTGAATGCTGGAAGAGGAAACCCTTTAGCTGGCACCTCCTGAGGACTACAGACACTATGATGGATGTCTGATTAATTTTGGGACATACTGGGAACAGGGACTCTGAATTGAAGATATTCAAGACCTTAGCAGTGAAATCCTGTTAAGTTAACAATGTGAATTTAATTCTGGAAGTGGAACAGTTGACCACCTCTTTGTTTTTGCAAAGAAGTTTGAGGAGTGGTGGAGTTTGCCAAATACTGTATGTCTACTTTAGCTTTGCAGAAAACGAATGATTGCACACTCTGCATTTTCTTGGGGAATGTGCTGTAAAAATATTGGATGCTGAGGTGTCTGCTGCTGTGCACCAGTTGGTACCTAAATTCAAAGCAACAGTTGTTTTCACATGCTTGGCATAAAGTCAGGTTTATTTTTAACATGCATAGAACTCTTCCAGGAGTGTGTCTTGTCTTCTTTGCTATCCATGCTTTCCACAAACAGAATTTAAAAAAGCACCTGTGCCTGGGACAATATCCAGTTTGTTCTTCCCTCGGCTTCATCAGACTGTGATTTCCAGCACATGCCAGAGAGGATGTTAGAGAGGTGGGATACAATTGGGATAACCGTAATCTAAGGTCACAATCTTCTCCCAAAAAAGAGTATCTTGATTTCTGTAGAATGTGGAAGGAAATTGTCCAAATTGGAGGAATTATGGTACTTTGAGGTCTTGTCTACAGGTGAAGGTGGAGGTGGAAGTGAAGCTAAATTAATTCAGCAGTGTATGTCCTACAAACATCGCACCATGTAGGTGTCCTACGTAGTAACTAAAAGATTGTGATTGTGAATGCAAGCAACCAAAATGAAGTTCCAGGGTAGAGTTGTTGGATTCACCTTTCACGGTCCTCAGCAATTCAGATATTCCTTGGAGTAATAATAATAATAAGCAACACATTGAAGTGGTTTAGACATTTGTTTAGGTTGTCTGTTGTCCATCCATCCATTATCCAACCCGCTATATCCTAACTACAGGGTCACGGGGGTCTGCTGGAACCAATCCCAGCCAACACAGGGCGCAAGGCAGGAAACAAACCCCGGGCAGGGCATGAGCCCACCGCAGGGCGCACACACACACACACACACACACACACACCAAGCACACACTAGGAACAATTTAGAATCGCCAATGCACCTAACCTACATGTCTATGGACTGTGGGAGGAAACCAGAGTACCCAGAGGAAACCCACGCAGACATGGGGAGAACATGCAAACTCTACGCAGAGAGGACCCGGGAAGCAAACCCAGGTCTCCTAACTGTGAGACAGCAGTGCTACCCACTGCACCACCATGCCACCCGTTGTCTGTTTTATGCCTACCAAATGAGATTTGCCTACATATGGACATACATCTTGGAAATTTCCCAGAAGTACTTTAAGACTATTAATAGGGAATAGATTGGCTGGATCTGTTGATCGCAACCCATTGCCTTTGAAACCTTCACTAGGACTAACAAATGGTGAGTGAAGTGAAAAAAGCCGGAGCGAGAACCATCAGAGAAAACAACATGCATTTTAAAGCATATTGGAATCTTAATGCAATAAAACAGAACTTTAAAAAATGATATATATAATTGGTAACAAGAAAATTATATTGACTTTAAAAGTAGTCATGGTCAACATTCATCTCTAGCAATTTAATAATCAAGTTTTATTATTGTCTCTTTATTAAAGTAACTGTGCATAAACATGGAGAGAATAATTGGACAAGCTAACATTTGTATCTGAGAGAGTGTCATGTCTTTTCCAACTGCATTCATCCAATTTGGGTATAGTTGGTGGAATACTGTTTTTAAAATTTGCAATCATGAAAGATGAACAGTAACACATTAATATGGGCAAACACAACCATTCTTTAACTGAATACTTTGATAAACTAAAGCCTCTACATATGTTTCCCTTTTCTATTTTGGTGTTGCATAGAGCCAAGAAATAATTATGGGTTTAACTTATAGTTTGCTTTTTCTCTTATTACACTTTAATGAAAAATTAGAGCTATTTTGTTATTCTTTTTCCAAATATCTACATCATCACAGTCATACTATCTCTTGGTCTTTCTTTGTAGTGCTTTGTGTAAACACCTTTTATCATTATATTCATCCATTTTTTAACAGAACTGCTCCCAAAAACTACAAGGAGATTCACTTGAAAGAGGCCCTGAATATTCTGTAATAACTCTCACTAGGATGAAGCATTCTGAACAAAACAACATGCAATGTGCTCCTCGGTATATGGAGCTTTGAACAAGCCGTGATGCCCCTGCGCTGTTGTGACGTTTAACACTAGAATTACCAGAGCCTACGAAAAAACTTGTAGATCCATCGCACCTTAAATCGCTTCTCACCTCCCCGTCAGCGTCTTTTGTCCTTTAAATGTGTTGATAAGCTGCAAGCAGTCTGCTATCACATCCCCCACTGGTACACAGTTTTCTCAGCTCAAGTCTGTTTACCTGCGTGTCAGTTGCTTGGAGTTGTATAGAGTGAAAAGTCAAGCAAAATCACACCTTTGATAAATACTATATCATTATTTGGAACACATGCATTTCATGTGTGTTCCATGTCTACAACGATCTATGTCAAGGGTGCCCACACTTTTTCAGCTTGCAAGCTACTTTTAAAATGACCAGGTCAAAATGATCTACCTACATTAAAAATTATATATACATACTGTATATATATATATATATATGCTGAGTATCAGAAGTGGGTAGCAATGAGTTACATTTACACCGTTACAATTACTTGAGTAACTTTTAAAAAAAATTGTACTTCTAAGAGTAGTTTTACTGCACCATACTCTTTACTTTCACTTGAGTACATTTGTGAAGAAGAAACGCTACTCTTACTCCGCTACATTGGGCAACACTCGAATCGTTACTTTTTTTTCCATTAGATAAAATCTGACAGACAGTTTTCAATCTGCTCTGTAGCGTATGCTGTCAAGTTGCGCACACGCCTTCCATTGCATCTCAACTGCGATTTTAGTTCCCTCTCCTTTCTCTTTCTCAGATCGCTTTTGGGAAGGAAGTCAGTTTTGTAGTTTTTATGAACAGTTCGAAAGTGCCTTTCCACATTTTCCTTCTTTGAAATAGCAATGATAGATTGACAGATCAGACAAACGCACTTCGATTATGACATTGTGAGAGAAAAAAATCATCTTCCAATTCCACATTTAGCCCATAAACAACAATTTTTTTTTAAATCCCTTCTTTAGTCGATATAAATTGGAAGGCTAACTAGATCACTTAGGTAGCTGGAGTTGTGCAGTAGCTTTTGTGTTTGATCATGTGTGCGGGATGACCAGTGTGTTAGAAGAAAAGAGATCTCAGAATGGCCACCCTGTATGTCAATCAAGTGGCAAATGCCATAGGGAGGATATATGATAGACTAACATTTAAAAAAAAATTTGTTTGAATGCAACGTGATCTACCTGCACTCCCTTTCCGATCTACCAGTCGATCGCGATCGACGCATTGGGCACCCCGATCTATGTAAACACATTGTTAAAAAAGAAACGTTTTCATGTTTTAGTAATAATTGACAAAATGGAGGTGAGAAGCGATTTAAGGTGGGACGGATCTACGAGTTTTTTCGTAGGCTCTGATAATTCTGGTGTTAACCTCCATTTGCAACTTCCAGGTGTATACCACCCGTACCCCTTCAGTCAGTCACTCGACTTTTCATCAGGATGGTGGTGTACAGTATTGAGCAGAGCGTCTTCATGGTGCGATCCTATAGGGTCTCCAATTTGTTTAAGCGATGTCAGAATCAACTGGATGATCGTGAGTTAATGGAAGGTTACTTCCAGCAAGATGGAGCAACATGTCACACATTGGCAAGAAGCATGGCAGAGTCCTTCTTCGGCAAAAGGGTAATTTGAAAGGGGCTTTAGCCACTAAGGTCACTTGATCTGACACCACCAGACTTCTTCCTTTGGGTTATGCTCAAAGGAAAAATCTATCGGAACAAGCCTCGCACTGTGGAAGATTTGAAGGAAATCATATAATGTACAATTGCTGCTATTCCCCCTGAAATGCTTGCTGATACGTTCAGGAACATAAAGTTGCCTTGTTAAAATGTGTCTGGCAGAAAACGGAAACCACTTCCAGCATCGCATTTAATGCAATAGATTACACATACGTTAAGGTATATAGCATATTTTTTTGTTTCAGATTGCTTTATCCTAACAGGAGTTACAGCAGAATATTCGGGGCCTCTTTCAAGTGAATCTCCCTATAGTACCATTAGATGTATTGCAGGAATCAGGCCTGCAAAGAGGACCGGTCTATTACTGGACCCACAACAATTCAACTAACACAGCAAGATCACAAATGTTAAATGAACACTTTGAGTGTATATGTGAGTCCACACTATCCATATATACACTTTTAAAGTGGTTATTTAATCTAACATTAGCCTTCTGTGTGGGAAAATGTCCCAGGAGAAAAACATACAGACTATAAACAGAATGAAGAGGCTAGTATGTGAAAACAAGACCTATTGTATGAGGTTGGAAAGCTACCTATTGGGCCACCATGTTTATAACAATTAAAGCATTGTGGACTATGGCCGGCAGTTTATCCCGGCCAAGACCCCCAAGCCACCAGATAGAGCCCTTCCTGCAACGTGGAGATGCCCCGAATTCCAGTAGGGCATCATGGACTTTGGAGTTTTAAAACACAGCCCTGCTGGATAACGCCGGGGCTGCCAGGGGATACTGTAGGGAGGCACAGAGACGTTTATTTTCCACACAGCCAGGAAGTACATCCCAGTCACATGGTTGGAAGAAATAAAGTGTTTCCAGGCTGATGAAGAAAAGGAGTTTTCACCTGACCCGGAAGTGCTGGATAGTCACACGGACTGAGGGGTCAGAAGCACTTCCAGGTCAAGAACTATTTAAAGGACTGTGGGAAATCCCGGGGTTGAGCTGAGCTGGGTGGCAGGGTGGCAACGCGTCTGGGAGTTGAAGGAACTGATTATTGTAGGAGTATTCTTTATATGTATGAGTATTGCGGAGTGTAGGGTGCTTTGTGCACAGTATTATTATAAAATAAATAATATTTGGACTTTTATCTGGTGTCTGGCATCTGATCCGAGGGTTCAAGGGAGCGATAGCGCCTCCTATCTGTCACAGCATGGTAAATCAAACTTTTCAAATTTCTACAGGGTGAGGGTAGAATATTACTAGTGACTAAAAGCTAATCTTGCATACAATACCACCTTTGTCTCTGTGGCTTATAAAGAAGAAGAGATTCAGTGAAGTACTCTTCATTATTAATTTCACTACTCAACTTTGGACTTAGTTCCCATTATTCTATGTGCAGAGACACAAGGTTACTGTACTCCATGCAATTGTTGTTACGGTTCTGCCTTTGTCCAGAAATGGTTTCATAAGCTTTGACCTTAGTCTCACACATTACTAGGTGCACTTACATATACATACACACTCATTAGAACAATATTAATGAGAAGAGGCCATTTAGACCAGCATAACTTGCCAGACTTGCTCACCTAACTTTATAAATGTAATTTTGAGTTACGTTTAAGAAGTTTAACAAGTTCCATCAGCATCCCCATGTTCTTGTTTAAAAACCTAAATTAATAACTATGATTAACTGTTCTAGCTACTTTAAAATTTTAAAAAACTACAAACGTCACCTGTTAATCTCCTTTGATCCTCTCTCATAGGCTGGACCGCTCAGTCTCAGAATCAACCTTATAGTTCTTCTCTGGATTTTCTCTAAGCACTGGTACACTGGTATATCTTTTTTGTAATATTAAGAGTAAAATTGCACCCAGTGCTCCAGATGAGACCTCCCTAGTGGGTTATATAGTTTAAATGCCCTTTATTTGTAGTATACACATTGAGCTATGTAACATAGCATCCTATTAGTCTATTTAGTGGCTTCCATACACTGTCTGGATGTAAATACTGTTGAGTAAAATTTGATCCCTAGGACCTTCTCATAAGTTATATTTGAAAGTTTCAAACCTTCCTTCGTGTATTCAGATCTAACATTTTTACATCCTACAGGCAATGTCTTACATTTAGTAACATCATATTTCGGCACAGATCCTTTTATAAAGATTTGGCTACTTCTAGATTATTTGCCATTCCACCTAGTTTGGTATCACTGGCAGTTTGTTTTTTATTCTTATCCAAATCATACATATTGTATGTATTTTGGGAGATGGCCGGCTGTTCATCCCGGCCAATACCCCCAGGCCGCTAGATGGAGCCCTCCCTGTAGCATGGAAGTGGCCCAAAGACCAGCAGGGAATCCTGGACAATGGAGTTTCTATTCCCAACCCTGCTGGATACCGTGGGGCCCACCAGAGTACGCTGCAGGGAGGCTCAAGGACTTGCGTGTGCACTATAACCCGGAAGTACGTCTTAATCACAGCGACAGGGAAATGATGTGCTTCCAGGATGAAGAAGGAGA
Source organism: Polypterus bichir lapradei (assembly GCA_026402145.1). Taxonomy (NCBI): domain Eukaryota; kingdom Metazoa; phylum Chordata; class Cladistia; order Polypteriformes; family Polypteridae; genus Polypterus; species Polypterus bichir. The sequence goes on along the minus strand of JANRMT010062842.1, from coordinate 9,811,775 downwards.
GTTTTATCCGACCCGGAAGTGCTAAGAAGTCATGTGGACAGGGGTTCAGGAGTACTTCCAGGTCATGGACTATAAAAGACTATGAGAAACCCCAGATGAGTGAGCTGAACTGGGTGGAAGGGTGGCAACGCATCTGGGAGAGGAGGATTGTGTATTGATTATTGATTTGATTGTGTTTATGAATATAGTGCAGTGGAGAGTGCTTGGTGCATGTTATTATAATAAAAACAATAATAATTGGACTTTTACCTGGTGTTTGGCGTGGTACCTGAGGGGTCAAGGGAGCGATAGCGCCTCCTACTGTTACAGTATATATATATATATCTATACTAATAAAAGGCAAAGCCCTCACTGACTGACTGACTGACTGACTCACTCACTCACTCACTCACTCACTCATCACTAATTCTCCAACTTCCCGTGTAGGTAGAATGCTGAAATTTGGCAGGCTTATTCCTTACAGCTCACTTACAAAAGTTAAGCAGGTTTCATTTCGAAATTCTACACGTAACGGTCATAACGGTCAACAACGTCCGCCATGTTGAACTTTCTTATTTATGGCCCCATCTTCACGAAATTTGGTAGGCGGATTCCCTGCACTAACCGAAACCAATGTACATACTTATTTTGGTGGTATGACGCCACTGTCAGCCGCCATATTGAACTTTCCAACGTCACTAATTCTCCAACTTCCCGTGTAGGTAGAAGGCTGAAATTTGGCAGGCTCTTTCCTTACAGCTTACTTACAAAAGTTAAGCAGGTTTCATTTCGAAATTCTACACGTAACGGTCATAACGGTCAACAACGTCCGCCATGTTGAACTTTCTTATTTATGGCCCCATCTTCACGAAATTTGGTAGGCGGATTCCCTGCGCTAACCAAAACCGATGTATGTACTTATTTCGATGGTATGACGCCACTGTCGGCCGCCATATTGAACTTTCCAACGTCACTAATTTTCACAATGTCCGCCATGTTGAACTTTTTTATTCATGGCCCCATCTTCACGAAATTTGGTAGGCGGCTTCCTTGCGCTAACCGAAACCAATGTACATACTTATTTCGATGGTATGATGCCACTGTCGGCCGCCATATTGAACTTTCCAACGTCACTAATTTTCCAACTTCCCGTATAGCTAGAAGGCTGACCCCATCTTCAAGAAATTTGGTAGGTGGCTTCCCTATGTTAACCAAAACCAATGTACATACTTATTTCGGTGGTATGATGCCACTGTCAGTCGCCATATTGAACTTTCTAACGTCACTAATTCTCCAACTTCCCGTGTAGGTAGAAGGCTGAAATTTGGTACTTATTTCGGTGATATGATGCCACTGCCGGCCGTCATATTGAACTTTTCAACGGTCTTTGTTACTTATGGGCCCATCTTCAAGAAATTTGGTACGCGGGTTCCCAACGCTAACTGAATCCTACTTACGTACATATATACGTCCATAGCCTGCAGCTCAGTCACCGTGTGAGGCGGCGTTGGGTCCCCCATCCCAACGCCTCCCACGTTGTTGGCTGCCTGCCTATATAAGGCCGTCTGTCGCTCCAGTCTCTACATTCCCTTCCTTGCTTCGCCACGGTATTCACGTCTCCCTGCTGATAACTACAGCCTTTTTATTTAATCCACGGCTTCTCTGCTGTTTTATTGTTCATTTATTACGATTATAGTTATTGTGTAGGTATTTTAGACTTACTTTACATTGTTCAGGTACCCATTTCCTTTATCATTCCAACTGTACCTCCATTAACATGTCTATCGAGGTGATTACCATCGATCAAAGAACTGTCACTTACCAAGTGGTTTCCATGCCCAGAGATGGCACCTGCCTTTTCCATTCTCTTTGTTACATATTGCACGGCCATATCAGGCTCACTCTTGATATCCGGAGGAACATTGTGTCTTATGTATTGAATGACTGGAACAGGTTCAAGGTGTGGACTGATGACGGTACAGGAGATAATTATACTACACAAGAGCACTAGAAGAGTGAAATGCTTAAGTGTACCAAAATGGCCAAATATTTTACACCTTTGGACAACCACCAATGCCTCTTAAACATCTTAGATTCACAGGTGACGATTTCAGTAGTGGACACTTTGATGTTTAGAAATGTTTAAACTCTCAAAAGCTGGATGTGAAGTTATCAATGAAACTGGTTGCATACTTACAACGCTTGACAGATGCCGAATGTCTCTTCAACACAAGTCCTACAAATACTGTCGTAATTGAAACAAATCATGAAACTCAAACCGATTATGACAGCAGCAATCCAAGCTGTGAGATTTGAAACAAGATTACTGTTCACATGGCCAACTGTACGTTGCATGCTCAAGAGTAAGCTCAGCACACAGCTACAGCTTGGTCATATTACAACTGGAGGGCCAAACTGACAACGTGGCATATAAAGACATCCTTAACATATAATTATTGGTATATTTTCCCTCAGTTTAAAAAGGTTTAATTTTCTTCTTAATAAAAATTTTAAGGCAGTACTTCGCCGCTGCGAAGCGCGGGTATTTTGCTAGTAT